>CM040239.1:94060671-94527655 GCA_022545495.1 Chrysanthemum lavandulifolium
TTTTTTTTTTAAACTAGCCGTTAGGGGTTTTATGTAATTTTTTTGAAAATGTAACGCTACTAGCCGCTGAGGGCTAGTTTTGTAACTTTTTCAAAATGTTTTTTTTTTTTTTTTTTTTGCCCTTAACCGCGTTAACCACCCAACGCAGCCATATAACGTCGTTAGTTCTCTTCGCTCCAACGGCATAACGCCCAACGGCGGTACAACGTTATCGTTGTATATGCTCTAACTCGAAATACTCCAAAACAATTGTAGTTTATTGGTCCACTTTAATTGATCAATAGTAATGCTTCATTATTTTTAACATATGTAGTTCTTTATTGGTCCAAGTTATTTGGAAATCTAATTAACAAATTAAAGTGAACATTCTTTGTTTTTTAGTCAAAAGCCAAACCGGGCCATTAGCCCTGAAGTGCACAACAAATTAAATTAAAACATGCTTAATTATATTTACATATTAGTTTAAAGACCCGTGGATTCACGGGTTTTTAAATGAATATAAAATAAGATAATAAGAAAACGAAGAAAGTAAAATGTTTCATTAATATATGAGATAAACAATGAGATAATACATGAATTATATGACAATCAATTGAGTTACTAACAATTAAAATAATAAACATCGATGTTGTTGTCGTTTCCAAATTTGAAGGTCTTGAATAGCAAATGACATATGTGAGCAAACACTAATTTGGTAGGAAATGTCAAGTCCATGCACACCTAACAATGCATATACAATTTACGTAAAATCAGTTCATACATGATTTATAATGCATTATAATTTAAAATATGGTAAAAAAAACTTAAAACATGTATATTCCACATACCTCTTTGACCTTGTTCATATGCCTTCAAGTACTTCTTTGTACACAACATTGGTAGTAGTTCTACCCAAATTTCCATCTTGATCGCAAACGACAACCTTCAAACCATGTTTGCTTTTAACTCTTGAGACAACAACGTATAAGTGTACATGTGTGAAAACAGGTCGGGGGAGATACAAACCAAATTTTGATAACGATTGACCCTGGGTTTTGTTAATTGTCATTGCAAATGAAAGTGAAATAGGAAATTGTTTCAACAATCTTAAGCGGTAAATGATTATCGAAGGAGTGATTCTCACCTTGGTATGATTACCATTTTTCCAAAGTTGGTTCCATAATGATTTTTGCGTGAATAGAAGTTCTCGTTAATTTAAGAGCTTGTAGTCTTGTCCCATTACACAATCGATTGGCTTGATCAATGTTTCTCAACAACATAATGGGACTCCCACTTTAAAGAAATTATGTGGTTTGGAACACCGAGAACTTCAATCCATTGATAAATTCAGCGAGAAACGGAGTGATCAATGATGGCACCACATTCACTTTTGTCAACACTGTCACAACTAAGGAAATCCATTTCTTCACCTGGAAACTTGTCCAACATATGCTCATTTATGCTGTCCACGACTTTATTTGTGGGAGCAAGGATTGCCTTTTCTTGAAAGTACGCCGGATCATGTATGTTATCCAAAATATTAGGATAAGTGAAGTCAATAATAGATTTAACCGGGTCATCAGCCACATCTATTAAATTTCCATGTGGCAAATATATAGATACCTCTCCGCTATTCGGCCTCCAAGGTCTCGCTCGACTCTCAATATCCAATCTGCAAATTCTCGTATCTCGTTGACATCTTTAGGGCGTGATCCCACAGTTAGCCTCATGTTCGCGGTCAACTTAAGAACTTTGCAGCAGTCCCACAAGTAAGATTTCCTCAAAGAAGCAGTAATAATGTCTTCCCGGGATCCCTTTGGAATAACAGGTAGAACCTGCCTAAATTCGCCGCCAAAAACCATGGTCATGTTTCCAAAAGGCTCATTGCACGTGTCATACCTGCTCCTACGAAGTATGTCTCTCAAAGACCGATCTAATGCTTCAAAACAAAGCTTATTTGCCTTGGGCGCTTCATCCCAGATAATAAGATTACATTTCTTTAACATTTTTCCAAGATTGCTTTGAGCACTTATAGAGCAAGTACAAGTCTCATCCACGTTTATAGGAATATGGAATCTTGAATGAGCAGTTCGGACTCCGAAATTAATAAAGACGCAATACCGTTGGATGCCACATTCAAAACTATGTCACCTTTTCTTTTAATACCAACAGCAAGCGTCTTCTATAAGAAGGTCTTCCCCGTACCTCCGTACCCATAAACAAAATACACCCCTCCCGTTCCTGTGTCAACTGCGTGTATTATGGTGTCATACACACCCTTCTGTTCTCTGGTCAAAGAGGCGTACATACGTTCGTATTCAGATTGTAACTTGACCGGGTTATAATCTGTCTCATCATGTACAAGTCGATTACCAAAGTCAGTTACGTATCTATCATCCGGATAAGGCATCTCAGGTCAATTCCTCAAAGTTTAGGTTATTGATCTCAGAAGTTGTTCAATATAGAACAAAGCCACATTTTTTTTGTCGTCACTGAGAATCAAATCTGCATTAAATAAATGTAATGTCAGAACTTAATAAATGGATGAGTTATTAAAACATCACACATAATCTGTTGAAATAATGGTATCAGCAAACTATTCATATATTTGATTAGTGTTGAATAACAGATTATATTAAAAAATATATTTTGTAGGTATTACATGGAATTTGAAAAATTTGCCTTCTCTTATATTGAACATCTTGCGCAAGCAAATGCCATATTTTTAACCAAACAATCAAAGGCGTGGTAAGTTCCTTTTGGGAAAGCAATGTTACAAATAGCTCACGAAGATGTTCGTGGTGTGCCCAATGAGTCGCGCCTTGGATACTTTCAACATACTCCTTGTCGTCCTCTAAAAGGCTCACGCATAGCAAGCCTCTTTGTAAGTTGGATACAATATACCATTAACCTTTTAATCTCATAGTGTGTCTTGTATCCTTTTGCAATCGCTTAGCACCATTCGCAATAGTAAGCGCTCCTGTTGCTATGGAATGTCGTGAATTCTTCCAATCAATATTCCTTGCTTCCTAAGTGTCTAAATTCTTTTGGAGCGCTCAGCATATATTTTGTAGGAAACTCAAGATACGTTAGCTCCCTTTACTCCGGAAAGTGTTGATTCATTCTCAACCACCTTCGAACATATCAAGACCAAAGAGCTTGGCTTTTCAAATGTTGTTTCGAGATCGCGTTTTCGCCATACACAACTTGTTGCTCGCCTTCAAGATGAAAGGATAGACTCTAAATAAAAGTTGTTCTATAATGAATCTCAAAACCAAATAGCCTCCATGCCGCCTCGCAAGTGGATAGGTATCTGCAATCTAAGAACGCCTTTATCTCGCCAATAGGTTTTTCAATTTGTTGATCGTCAGCAGTGGTAACCGTTTATACAATTGTTCCAACACTCTATCCGGACCTTTGTTTATATACTTACACAAATATTTTATTGACCCCGTCTGGTTGCACCACTCAAATATGGGATGACATAACGTTTTTGAATTTGAGCATTATACGGAGGGACATAACCGTTATATAACTTATGGCCACTCTTTTCCACATATCTTCCGTTGTCAGGTCTTCTATAAACAGGGTATCTATCCGCTTCACCGAATCATGTGGGTGAATTTTTTTGGGAAGTGTTTGGTATAGTTAACTTCGGACATGCAAGCCTGGTTTGGGTCATCCGCACCGCAACGACCATGCATCATGAAATCAGAAACTAACTTGTACAAATCAGGATTGTTATCTTTATATGGTATCTTGTCAGATATGTATCCGCTAACTGATCGCTTGGAACCTTGTCATCCCTATGCAAGAATAAACATACATGTGCGTGCGAAAGTCATATTTTTTGAAACTCAACCGTATATACAACTGCAAATATTATAAACAAAAGTTACTTCAAATTTTATTCATCTATGTGCAGACATCACATGTAAGAAAACACATTAGTAATGTTTATGTATACTACCTACTTGAACATGTCCAAATAAACACAAGCCTTTCAAATCCTTCATAAACCGGTCAAGTTTCATTTTAAAACTCTTGTAAGCACATCGGCGATCTCAAGATGAAAGATTATGCTCGCATATATCTTGCAATCTCCGCCGCTTAGGATTGCACGTTATCGTTATGAACAACCGACAACCGTATTATCTACATAATGCCATCGCATCCATATAGTTTTGCTTCATGTACCGTGGTCCACCGATAAATGTAGAAGGCAAGACGACCGGATTTCAATGGAGGTTGGGTATGTGTTTCCGCATGCAATGCTCTCACGGATATTTGAGTACGTATCACACCTAAGTTTTGATTGCTTTGATCGATGGAAATACAAACGCCGCTTTCAACCATAGTGTAACCATCCACAATAAATTGTCAAATAAACGTAGGGTGAGCAAATGGACCGAGAACCGATTGGAACCGAGAACCGAACCGAATTTTAGAACCGCGGTCCGGTTCTCGGTTCTTCATTATTGGAAATTGTGGTTCTCGGTTCGGTTCGATTCGGAACCGCGGGTATCGGTTCCGGAACCGAAGCCCTACTTTCGTGAAACTGTGAATTTCTGTGAGGTTTTGAGGAAGCAAATAATGCAAACTTTAGCCCCACTTTTGAGCATAAACTTAAATGGCAACTAAAAGGGTGAGGCATATTACATTTATGGGATTCTTTTAACGTTGCAAACAACTCATATAATCATATAGGGTAGATGATGGAAGTCGTTATGTGTTTTAGAATGGTACCATAAAGTAAGGTGGTGTACTTCTTGAGTCAATATTTAAGAGCAACTACTATAATACAAGATAAATGACGATTCATCGATTGCTAATATAATTCTGCAACTAAATTAGCAACATAGATCATTTGGCTTTACGAAGATGAAATATATTCTACTATATTAAACATGGTGTCACCTAGATCAGTAGCAACTTTTAATCCCTAAATATGTGAATTGCCTCTGAAACTCTAGTAAAAAAAGACTTCTTTTAATCAAATTTTACACACACATGTGTTTGTTTATTACATAAATATTTTTTCATGCACCCCATAATACATAACCTAGAGCTAGAGAGAAAGATATATAAGAAAAGTTACGATGATCCAAGGAGAAAAAAAGATGCATTTTTCTTACAAATTTCGGTTCCAATCGGTTAGAACCGCAAAAAACCGAACCGGATAGAGAACCAAACCGGAACCGAGACATGTTACTCGGTTCGGTTCTTGGTTCCTCGGCCATCTGTTTTTCGGTTCTCGGTTCCCGCGGTTCCGGTTCGGTTTCGTGCGGTTCTGGAACCGCGCTCACCCCTAAATAAATGACCTCCACGCGTAAATAAATTTTCTTGATTAGCACGGTCCCGTATTTGATACGAAACCACCGCCGCATTGTAACTGCTTTTGTCCTTCTTATCCGTGGTCGATCGTCCAACTTTCTTTCTCGTCAGATACTCAAATGATACCCATCTTGCGACGGGCATCAACAAAGGGTACCGCAAGGGAGGTACATAGGATGGAAAATATTTATACGTTGTAAACCTTCACGATACTTGTCTATCACAATATCTCTTTGTTCTGCGATGAATCAAGTCGCCATTAATAAGGCCAAGAACCTCATTGGCAAGGGAAAGATTGTAATTTTGTCCATCTTTTCCTCGCTTTGCAATGAGCTTTATTTTGATATTTTGCTCGTGTCTTTTGTGTATCGCTCACGCGCCTTTTAAATGTTTGTACAAAATCATTTAAAGTGTCTAATGCTTCTCTTACCTTGTTGATAATGTTTCGATCGATAGGATGCTTTGAATTCGAAGGACCGGAGGATGACGAAGAATTGCTGTAGGTTATAATTTGAATTGATTAAACCAAAATTCACAATGCCGCACAACTAATTTTTTAAAACATGTTTATACATAAATGGAAATAAATGAAACGCAAATTACCTTAATGCCCGTGCTCTATTATCATTTTTGTTTTTTGTATCATATATATACAGTACTGCAAATTTCAGAGGAACACCTGGTTCTTGAAGCAAACTACCAATACTATGGTATGTTTGTCCATGCAAGCCGAAAACATATGGAGCAAAGCCTCTTCTGTTGATTGAATCGTCAACCTTTCCAACCATTGAAGTAAAAGCAAACATGCTATTGTATGTTCTAATGTTGTTTTTGAAATTTTGACTATTGGCATCGGCATTATAAAACAAATCGTGTAACGGCTTAGGAGCAGGAAGCGGTTGTTTAATAGAAACTTTTCCCTTGCTACAGCATATACTATACGCTTTGTTTGTTGGATTACCACTTTATCCTTTTCTGGCTTCCGCTTCCCATAGCAAAGCATGACATTCTTTGCACTCAAATGTAGGATCGCCATGGTCGTAGTACTCTGAAAATTCATGTTTTATACTTATTGAATGTGATTATAAAATATTATTACCCTGTTTAATTGAATGTACAAATAAGATATAGAATTACCTTCGATATACCAACAGATTTGTCATATACTTTTCGATAATTCCATCCCCGCTATTAAGATTAAATCTAATCATGCGTTCGGGTTGCAAAGCATTTCTCTTAGACCTTTAGGTCGTTTTGATGACTCACCGACTTCAGACGAATTTTGTTTGATTATAGTCGAGTGGTTGTTTTAACACTAGACATTGATGTATTGTTGGTGCGTTGATTAACCCGACGAACCTCGGTGTTTAGAAACAAACCGAAAAGATCATTAAGAGGTTATGTGGAAACACATTGACATGTAAGGATGCGTAACAAAAATAATATGTTGATCCTAAAATTTACCGCTTGAAACATCACCAAAGGAGATTGTCATTGACGTGTCACGCCAACCGGAGTTGTTTGGGAAGTAATTGTTGCCACAAAATTACGTTTGTTCTACTACGATTAACATTGTTAACCGTGTTGAGAGGAAGTGGAGTTTCATGATGCTATAAAAATGAAAGCGGCCACAAAGAGTATTATTGTAACAAAGCGTACTTATGATGCATAGTATTTGTGGCCAATATGGGGTTTATTGTATGTCAATATGATCCTAAATGTATATACAAAGAGTTTAGGAATGTTCATATAAGTAGAAAGAAATAGCCATATAATCTTGACAATTTAAACCTTCAGAACACATTCTTATTTAGATAATCTTGAAAGTTAATACCTTAAAAGAAGGTGAACTTGAAACTCTTGTTGAGTTACCAATATTTGATACATATTATAATCTTGAGTTACCAATAATGCGTCAAACACTATATTAATTGACTATCTAAGTAACTCACAGTTAGTAACGTCTGCAAGCGGTAGTCTATTAGGTGCTCTTGTGGGCCGTCCTGACCTCTTCGTAAATGAACCTACAAAATTTTAAAATATTAATATGAACAGCAAATGACATGGCATAACAACTTGTAGTTTCAGTTAATAAAATAGTATATACAACGAACATTTGAACGGAGTTAAAGTTGTGATTAAACCTTTAAGCTTTTCTGCTTGTGTAGAAGGTAGCGTGATCTGCTTCGATAATTGAAGAGGTATATTTTCTTACAAAGTGAGCTTGCGTAGTCGCAGCTCTTGAATGCATTAGAAGAAGGATCGTCGAAACGGTTTTTGTTGTCATGACGTAAGTGAAACAGACTGTGGTGATCGGTCCCCGAAACACAGTCAAGCTTTATCACACAAGCTAGCCACTTGTGAATGGCTAACCGTAATAGATTTAAAACCGCCGTAAACCAATACAATGAAGTCCCGGAGAATAGAATGAATTTCCGGTCGTTAAGTCCCACTGAGACTCAATGTGTGTAAACACTAATTCAGATGATAGAATGATCACTAAGGATAGTGATCAAGAAGGTTTTGATTGAGAAATTACACTACCGATTAATTGGAATGGAATGGAATACGAATTGGAAAGCACAAAGAATCGATAAAACAAATGTAAAACTTACGCTTAAAACTACGATACGCACAAAATAAAAAGTAAAATTTAAGAAATAAAAGACCTAAAAATATGAAATGACATTTTGAAATCTTAAAATAAAAGAAAATTATTAGAAAAAGAAAATTATTTTTACCACTATTTAATTAATTATTATTAATTAAAACTACTTTAACTATTTAATAAATACTCTAAAATAGAAGAAAATATGAAATAAGGTTAGAAAAATAAAATTATGATTCAGAAAATCTAAAATATTATAAAATTAATTTTTAAAACAAAAAATATATTTTTCACACTTTTAATATATTTATTACTAATTAATTACTATTTAAAATACACTTAATTACTAGAAAATATAAAATAAAACTGGAAAAATAAAATTTCAACTTTGAAAAATCTAAAATATGATAAAACTAATTTTAAACCGACAAGATATTTTTATGCTTTTTAATTATTTATTACTAATTAATTACTATTTTAACTATTTAAAATTCTAATAAATACTAAAAATATAGAGAAAATATGAAACTTTTTCTAAAAATAACTTAAGGTGACAAAACTAAGAAAAGTATAAAACAAGATTTGCTTATTAATAAGATGAAAAGAAAATCAAAAGCTAAAAAATATTAAATAAACGCTATCACTATTTTAAAATTGATATTTTTCTCGTTTATCTTTTGAAAACTACTAAACTACTTAAAATATGAAACTTTTATAAAGACAATAATTTTACAAACTTAAAATAAGCAGTTAGAGTGAGCTTATAAACCAATAGTGGCTAAATGAGCTTATCTCGATGAAATAAGCTTAAACAAGCTTGCAAGTCAAACAATGTACTCAAATAAGATGCAAATAAGCTAGGTGAACTGGAATGAAGCTAAAAAGAATAATTACAAACATCGATAAGCTACTCAAAAGACAAATAAGCACTTGGCTTTTGCTTTCTAAGACAAAATGGACAATGATTAGGCTTATTGCAATTCTACCAAACAAGCTTCAAAATGAAAACCAAGCTTGAAACCTCTAGATGGCTAGGTCACCTATCCAAAGAACCAAAGATCACAAGATTTGAGCAACTAATAAGCTCTATGTGAGCTTATCAATGTGGACCACCCAACTGCATATGTGGCGCCTTTTCGCATGTGTACCCAAAAGAAACTAGCAAATAAGCAATCGAATAAGTCGCTTAAGAATGAACTAGCATTTTCTAATTTTGTTTAGCAACCAAACTTTGATAATCCAAAAGCTTATATCCTGAATCTCAATATTAAACACACAAAGAAATCCTAAAGTTTATTCAAAACCACCAAATGACAATTTTGACTTTTAAGTAAAACAAAGATGTTGACTTTTATGAACTTTGATTTGGTCTTAAGCACTGAATGTGATGTATTAAGGTATATTAAGACTAGATTAAGCTATGCTAACAACTAATGAACATAAAACCATGATCATAGAACATGAAATTCCAACATGAATGCACAAGATGTGATTAAAAGGATTTTTGACTTTTGATGTACCAAGGTCGGTTTTTCTTTTGTTTATGAGCTAATTAGACCAAGTTAAACAGTTCCAACAAGTACAAGGACTAGGACACTTTCAAACACAAGAAACCAAACACCTCTTTATATGATCTGTTATGGTGATTTTTAGAGCAAAACACGATTTAATCCATTAAACCGATTGCACTATGTATTATCATATAATAGAACTAATGAAACATAAAACAACAACATTAACAACAAGAATCTAAGAATTGACGCTATACACTTTTAACTGTCAAGATGAAATTTTTACTAAACTACAATTTTTAAAAGAACAACAAACTGATTTTATAGCTTAAATACACTTAGCTAAGACCAATTAACACAAAGAAACAGAAATTTAAGCTAATTAACAACTACAACAGTGAAATGCAAAAATGAATAAAAGGCTTACAAAAGCTTTCCAAGCTCAAAACCGAGAACAAGGGACCAAGAACACTCCTATAGGCTTACCACTAAGCCACCAACCCAAGGCCATCCAAAATTTACCCCGCCCACCGTGAATGCCATTTCCAACCGATTTTGATTTTTCAACTATTTAATTTGTATTTTTGGTGATTTTGATTTTTGCTTCTAAACCGGATTTTAAGATATCTAATAGCTTTTATAAGCTATATAGGAGCTTATGGCTTATTCACCCATAAGAACACCTAACAACAACATTTGATCATTCATGAAATTTTTGAAATTTTAAAAATGCATAACTGAAATTAGAACTTGAAACTAGAATTTTATTACTGATAAGGATTAAAAGTACACTAAGAATACTTAAGAAAGTATTTGGAATCTAAGACATACACTGGAAACTTGAAAATAACTAAAACGACATAGAAACCTAAGTTTTACACTAGATGATGATATACATTGCATCTCTTCCTCTATATATTGACTTTTTGGACTCCTTGATGACCTCTGATTGTTTCCCACCACTTCTGAGCCATTGGATCATTGAAACTCATCAAAACCGTCCACTTGTATTTTGGCGCCAATTTCTTCTTCGAAAGGTGTTCGATCAATAAATGGAGTGGGTTTGAGTCAATTAAGAGTTTTTGGTGTTAGTGGAGGTGGAGGGGACAAGGTAAGGTGAGGGGTGGAGAAAATCATGGAAAACCATGACTGGTTTTGGGATTACCGGAAGGGGTGAAAGGGATGAACAGTGCTGGGCGGTATTTTGCCCATTTGACTTTCGTTGACCGAGGGGTTAATATTAAGGCAGGGGTTAAATGAAGGGGTCCAAATGGTGTTATGGCAGGGGTCCAATTGGGATTTGATAGGGCCAAAGGTTTAAAGGTTTAATATTCAAGGACCTATTATGTAATTTCTGAAAATCAAGGGACCAAGGCTGCCATATTTGCAAAGTTGTTCCAAGGAACCAAAAGTGACAAGCTCCAATAGTACAAGGACCAAACTTGACATTTTCCAATTTCCAAGGACCATTTTTGCCAATTTTTAAACTTGGAGGACCAAACTTGTAATTTCTCAAAACTTTTGATATTTTTCACCAAAGGACTAATTTTGACAACCTATGATTTTAAAAGGACCTTGGTGACTTTTCTTTGAAATTAAGGCTCGTGGACTATTTCGACAACTTTTGAAACTGGGGACTCAAACGCCAATTATGCAAACTTAGCTCATTTTTCATCCGATTTTAAACATTTTGCATCCGAAACATATAAAATGCAATTTTGAGATATTTTCAGTATTTTGATGCACTTCTGAGCATTTTTAAATGTTTTGCAGTTCAGATTGACCCAAAAATGATGAGTATTTACACACTCATCAATCTCCCACACTAAACTATTGCTAGTCCCTAGCAATGATTTAGAATTTTAATGGATTTTAAAAACTCTTTACCAAAAGCCATCACTTCTGGAGTAGCCAATTGTTTCAGTTCAAGTAAGAACTTTGGTACAACGATAACCAAATGATTTTGAGCAAATCATAAGTCAGAACGGATTTGATTTGTCTTTACCGTGCCGCTTGCTCGGACTAGCCAAATCTTAGATAAATTATCGAATTATCTTTGGTGAGTCAATACCAATTATGGATTTTCCACGCTTTTACCACAAGCCATAAACTTGCGGGCTAGCCAACTCTTCACTTTTTAGGATATGGTGAGTTGAATACCACACAATTTTGGGCAAATTGCAAGCCATAAACGGATTTGAGAAATCTTTACCAAGAGCCGCTTGCTCTCGGATTAGCCAATCCTTTTGTCTATTAGACATGGCGGATCGATAACCATGCCGAGCAAGTGAAAACACTTACTCCAAAAAAATTTTGGCTAAAACGGGAATCATGGATAAATATGATAAAATTCGTGAGAATTCCCCCACTTAGAAATGAATATTGCCTCAATATTCAAAGTACCGCGGTTATGCCAAACCGAAAACGAAAAGGAAATATTACGCCATTATTATGAAAGAGATTTTTTTTGAAAAGATTTTATATACAACAGTGGGCAACCCCCACACTAGGGTGGTAGAACGAGAAAGAAGATGCGAAATATGGGTGAAAACCCATATGGTGTGTGCTAATGTTTTTGATTACCGAGTCACTAGCTTGACTCGATCCCGCATTCATTGGTTCATGGGGAAAGTTTGAAATCCGGACAACCACAGGAGGAATGTCCTCTCCAAAGTAATGCTTCACTCGATGACCATTAACTTTAAAATTTGGACCATCAGGCTGAGATAACTCAATGGTGCCATAAGGATAAAGCTTAGCAATGGTGAATGGACCAGACCAACGGGACTTGAGCTTTCCCGAGAAAATTTTCAATCTTGAATTGAAAAGAAGGACTCGATCACCAATGTTGAAAACGCGGTTCTTGATTTTTGAGTCATGAATCTTCTTTGTCTTTTGTTTATAGATCAAAGAGTTCTCGTAAGCTTGATCACAAGTTCATTTAATTAATTCATTTGAACTTTTCTATGATCACCACCGTCTCAATATCGAATTGGCATGTTTTAAGGCCCAAGATGCCTTGTGCTCTAGCTCAATCGAAGATGACATGCCTTCCGCACACTAGCTTGTATGGAGTACACCCAATGGGTGTTTTGTAAGTCGTCACGAAAAGCCCGTGAGCGCCATCAAGTTTATCCGACCAGATGCACGATTTTCGCCACCGTCCTTTCAAGGATTCTTTAATACCACGGTTGAAACTTCCACCGCCCACTTGTTTGGGGTGGTATGCGAGAGACGGTGGTAACACCATACTTTTGCATGACACGATCAAATTGGTCATTGCAGAATGTGTACCGCGATCACCGATTATCGCCTCGGAGTTCCAAACCCGGCAAAAGAGATTTCAAAACTTCACAACAACTCGGGCATCATTGGTGGGTAAAGCTTTTGCTTCAACCCATTTTGACAAATAGTCAATGTACCACGAGTATGTATTTGTTACCACAAGACGAAGGAAATGGCCCCATAAAGTCAATACCCCATATGTCAAATATCTCACAAACTTGAATGGCATTTTGCGGCATTTCATTTCTTTGAGATATATTTCCGTGACGTTGACAAGCGTCACTGTGCTTTGACAAATTGTAGGCATCCTTATAGATTGCGGGCCAATAAAATCCGGAATCAAACACCTTTTGGCAAGGTAGTTTGACTTTGATGGCCCCTGGTCCAAAGATGGCAAGTCGTGAGAATGTCAATAGCTTCCTCGTCCATAAACACACCGTCGGATGACTTGATCCGCACAGATTTTGAACAAGTAGGGTCGTCCCGTAAATAATGTTTAACATCTTTGAAGAATTTGTTCTTCTGCTGGTCGACATCCCTTTCACTATGAAGTTACCCGCATGGTAATTTGAGAAGTCAAGAAACCATGGGGTAGAAGAGTTTCCGTGAAAAGAAACAAGATTGAGTGCCTCGAGAGGAAATGTTTCATTTATTTCCTTTTTCTCGAAAACATCTTGGTGAGGTTTTCTAATCGACAGATGATCGCAGACTAGATTCTCGCTCCTTTTTATCACGATAATGATATCAAATTCTTGGAGGAGGAGAATCCAACGAAGCAATCTCGGCTTTGCATCTTGTTTTGCAAAGAGATATTTGAGAGCCGAGTGATCCGTGATACACCACGATTTGGTCAAGATTAAGTCTGGCCAAACTTCTCAAATGCATACACCACGCCTAATAGCTCTTTTTCCGTGGTGGTGTAATGAGTTTGAGCTTGACCATTGTCTTACTTGCATAGTGGATAGGTCGAAAATGCTTAGCTCTCACGCTGCCCTAAGACCGCACCGATAGCAAAATCACTTGCATCGCACATGAGCTCAAAAGGTAAGTCCCAATGGAGCAACGAGAATGGGTGCCTCGAGAAGCTTTTTCTTTAATGTTTCAAAAGCTTCTATGCACTCGTGTGAGAAGATAAAAGGAGCATCCTTTTCAAGAAGATGGGTCATAGGCCGGGCGATTTTAGAAAAATCTTGTATGAATCTGCGATAGAAACCGGCATGACCTAAAAAACTCCTAATACCTTTGACGGTAGTAGGATGAGGTAATTTAGCAATAACATCTACTTTTGCTCTATCTACCTCGATCCCGTTTTTGGAAATTTTATGGCCAAGGACTATGCCTTCTTTGACCATAAAGTGGCTTTTCTCCCAGTTTAGACAAAGATTGGTGTCTTCACACCGTTTGAGCATTTTATCTAAATGGGAGAGACATGTTTGAAACGAATCCCCAATGACCGAGAAGTCATCCATAAACACCTCCATTGTTTCCGATCATGTCGTGGAAAATGGCCATCATACATCGTTGGAACGTGCAGAGCATTGCATAAGCCAAAAGGCATACGTTTGAAGGCAAAAGTTCCGTATGGGCGTGAATGTGGTCTTCTCTTGATCCCGTGGATCAATGGGAATCAGTAACCCAAGAAACCATCAAGGAAACAATAGTATTCATTCCCTGCTAATCTCTCAAGCATTTGATCCATGAAGGGTAGAGGAAAATGGTCTTTACGGGTAGCGTCATTTAACTTACGATAGTCAATGCACACACGCCATCCCGAAACCAATCGAGTTGGAATTAACTCGTTATCTTCATTTGTGATAACAGTTATGCCACCCTTTTTAGGAACACAATGAATTGGGCTAACCCAAGGACTATCCGAGATCGGGTAAATCAATCCTGCATCAAGAAGTTTGATAACCTCCTGTTTGATAACTTCATGGATTTTAGGATTTACTCTTCTCGATGTTGAACTCTTGGTTTAAAGTCATCCTCCATTAAGATTTTGTAGTACAAAACTCGTGGTTGATACCCTTAATGTCGGAGAGTTTCCAAGCAATTGCTTGCTTGTGTGACTTCAAGACCTTTATGAGAGCGATCTTTTCATCCTTACTCAAATCTCGAGCAATAATGACGGCAATTTATCATCACCTTCTAGAAATGCATACTCGAGATGAGGAGTTAAGTCCTTAAGTTCGACTCAGAAATTCTTCGCTTTTCTCAACCGACTTGACTTCCTTGTTATGAAGCTCGACGGGAGGGAGAGGAGGAGAAGTGTCCCGATTTAACAACTTCTCAAGAAGAATATCTCCTCCGATTAATCTCATTTTGATTAATCTCATCGAGTTGAATCACTAGAGTGAGGGGTTGATGATGGATCACCATTAAGCAACTTCTCAATGAGAAGTATGTCCCCTCAATGTCAATTGGAGCGTGATCAATTTCCCATGGAATGTAATCACTAGCCAAGTATGCTTCAATCTCATCTAAGATGAAGTCGCCTCAAATGGAGTGAGGAAGGAGTAGAATTGGCTATGATAGGTTGAGAAGATGTGGTGGGAACCCCACTCACGTAATTATGAGAATAACCAAGAACTTCTTGAGAGTACTCTTCGAAGCAACATCAATGATATCTATTCGTTAACCGACCGAATCATAGTTTGCGGAGTACCTCAAGTTTGATCAAGGTTAAAGGTGTGACTTCATTACCAACACGTAATGTGATTTCTTGCTCAAATACATCAATGAGAGCACGCCCGTTCTCGTGAATCCTCGACCAACAATGAGAGGAACCCGATGATCGCCATCAAAATCAACAACCACGAAGTCACCGGAAAATGGAACTTTCCTACTTTCACAAATATGTCCTCGCAATGCCAAGAGGACGGATATGGAACGATCCGCAAGTTCGAGAGTCATGCATGTAGGAGTAAGTTCAGAAGAGAAAGTTTCTTCCAGACCGAATAAGGCATAAGATTGATGCTTGCACCAAGATCCGCTAGGCAAAGCATTCAACCATTCCCGGAATACAAAGGTAAGAGAAATTTCCCAGATCTCCAAGCTTTTCGAAGCTTCTTCAAGATAATCACGAAAGCGGTTCTCGCTCAAAGGAGTTTTGCCATTTCAAACAAATTTTCCTTATTGCTTAACATGTGTTTGAGAGTTGATGCAAAATTGGGCATCAAGATGATAGCATCCGCAGCTTATGTCAAATGTAACTCTTGGAAAATTTGGAAAAATTTTTCCATTTGATGACTGGCTTTCTCGCGGAGCTTTTGCTCATTCAAGCGTGATGGGTAAGGAATAGAAGATTTGGATTTTTGATTTTCAATGGGAGCTACAGGAGGTTCAAAAACAACTCCTTGATTTGACTTGGGTTTCTGGACAACTTGAGGTTGGACTACCGAAGGTGGGACTTGTGTGGTACTTCGTGGGCTAGAATAATGCACCTTGTCCGTTGTTTCCTTGGTAACTTGACTCATTTCCACAGGTGGAGGAGGCATTGAAGTCGTAGGTCCATTGTGTGTCAGAGGTTCACTTTCCACTACCTTTGGGAGAGAAGATGAAGAAGAGGTAGTAGGAACAGTAGGTCCAGCATATGAAACACCATTTCGGGTTGTGATCGCCTTTGCATCGCCCCTCGGGTTAGCGATCGTGTTGCTCGGAAGTTTTCCGAGCCCGAGGGTTGATCATTTAAAGACTTCTTAAGATCGACAATCGGACCGACCAACAACCTGCTCATTTCATCTTGGGATTTCATGAATTGCTTCAAGAACTCATCGATGATTGTCCCGGAGGAACAATGGCGGAGGAGGCTGGAGGATAATTTGAGGTCAGATGTTTTGATTATAGCCAAAATTCCCTTGATTAGGATTCATATTCCCATGAATTGATTCCCCGATTGAAATTGTTTTGATTAAGGTTCCTTGATGTCTCAAACCTTGATTTGGTGTAGAATAGAAATTACCTTGGTTTTGATAACCTTGGTTCATTCTAGGTTGGTTCGGTTCGGTTTTGCATGTTATGATTTTGGTTAAACCGGTGGTGCTCGATTAGTGTTAGCACGGTAGTGTGGTTCATTTTGAGGACTGTATTGATTACCTCCTTGCCGTGAACTACCGGCTAGAGCATTGGCTTCAAATGGACTACCATCGGTGGCGATCACAAATTGTAGTATGCATGAGGCCACCACAAGTAACACAACTCTCGACTTTCTTCACTTCACCATGTGTTGGTGTTTGTGTGAAGGTCACTTTCTTTTAGTTAGCAAGAACCAAAGCTCGAACAATATCTCGTGAGTTTGTCAATCTTAGCATCAATGCTACATGTACTCACGGAGATGAAGAAGAAGAAGGTCCAAGATGAGACCTGATATGTCTTTGCTCGGAAAGGACGGACTTGAGATTTGTTCTCAATGATTTGCAAGGCTTCTTTGGTAGTCTTGCTCAAGAAATTACCTCCATGGAGGCATTCAAAGAGTCTTGATTGGTCCGATTGAGACCATTATAGAAAGTATCCATTTGCATTAACTCGGTAAAACCATGATGCGGACACTTCATGAAGCAACTCTTTAAGACTTGTGGTTCGGGATGGAGGATAGAACTCGTTAACTAACTTGGTGACCGGATCTTCCCATGCCTCAATGGAACGAGGGGTTGTTTCTCAAGCCAATTCGGGCTTGTCCTCTAGAGAAAATGGGAATGTAAGAAGCTTGATAGCTTCATGTGGACATTCTTGTATTTGATGGTAGATGCAATCTTGTTAAACCATCGAATGTGTGCATGAGGATCATCCCGCCAAAACCATAGAATTGGCTTTGGGTTACTAGATTAAGCAACCCGGTTTTGAGCTCAAAGGTGTCGACCACGATGGTCGGGACAACAATGGCATCTCCGTAACCCTCGATGGGTGCTTGGAGAAGCTCATTCATCGGTTTGTCTTCCGCCAATTCGGCGGGGGTGGTGGTGGTAGACGCCTCGATCACGGTGAAGGAGCCGAACGTCCTCTACGCTCACGAGGAATCTTTCCAAGTTCGAAGTGGACTTGTAGAAGCTGGAAGAACGAGCGCATGCACTAAGTATAAAAATCAATTTTCAAAACAAATGAGGCAAAACGACAAGTGAACTTAACCAATAATCACAAATGAAATGGCTTTTTGAAAAGGTACACCAAATCACAAGGACACAGAGGCAAGTTTTAAATCGATGTTCGGGAACTTATTATGGTCACACCCCGCTTAGTAGGTGTAACGCCTTGATTTACGGTGGTTGATTTTATGTATATATTAAGTACCACCGAAAAGACGTAGGTAAGATTTGTGCAAAGGGTTTAAAAACTTTTGGACAATATTTTTGGTATCGCCTCGTTTAACCAAATCGCATCGTTTTAAGAATCACCTTAAAGACAATACAAGATAGAAAACGTTCGATTGTTTTGTTGTTTTATATTTTTTTTGGTTTTTAACACTTTAGGAAAAGTGTTAATGAACTTTTGATTTTCTTATAACTTTTACAAAAACTTTTTACAAATGGTGGTATATGTGCTAGAATGGGTCTCGAAATGGCTAAACACACGCTAAACCCTCCCTGCAGCAATAGCCGCTTAAAATTTGATTGGTCCTCAAACACAACAAGCTTTATCACACAAGCTAGCCACTTGTGAATGGATAACCGTAATAGACTTAAACCGCCGTAAACCAATACAATGAAGTCCCGAGAATAGAATGAATTCCCGGGTCGTTAAGTCCCACGGAGACTCAATGGTGTGTAAACACTAATTCAGATGATAGAATGATCACTAAGGATAGTGATCAGTAAAGGTTTTGATTGAGAAATTACACTACTGATTAATTGGAATGGAATGGAATACAGAATTGGAAAGCACAACAATCAGATAAGACAAATGTAAAACTTACGTTTAAAAACTACGTATACGTACAAAATAAAAAGTAAAATTTAAGAAATAAAAGACCTAAAAATATGAAAATGACATTTTTGTAATCTTAAAAATAAAAGAAAATTATTAGAAAAAGAAAATTATTTTTACCACTATTTAATTAATTATTATTAATTAAAAACTACTTTAACTATTTAATAAATACTCTAAAATAGAAGAAAATATGAAATAAGGTTAGAAAAATAAAATTATGATTCAGAAAAATCTAAAATATTATAAAATTAATTTTTAAAACTAAAATATATTTTCACACTTTTAATATATTTATTACTAATTAATTACTATTTAAAATACACTTAATTACTAGAAAATATAAAATAAAATTGAAAATGAAATTTCAACTTTGAAAATCTAAAATATGATAAAACTAATTTTAAAACCGACAAGATATTTTTTATGCTTTTAATTATTTATTACTAATTAATTACTATTTTTAACTATTTAAAATTCTAATAAATACTAAAAATATAGAGAAAAATATGAAACTTTTTCTAAAAATAACTTAAGGTGACAGAAAACTAAGAAAAGTATAAAAACAAGATTTGCTTATTAATAAGATGAAAAGAAAAATCAAAAAGCTAAAAAAAATATTAAATAAACGCTATCACTATTTTAAAATTGATGTTTTTCTGGTTTTTCTTTTTGAAAACTACTAAACTACTTAAAATATGAAACTTTTATAAAGACAAAAATTTTACAAACTTAAAATAAGCAGTTAGAGTGAGCTTATAAACCAATAGTGGGCTAAATGAGCTTATCTGATGAAATAAGCTTAAACAAGCTTGCAAGCTGAAACAACAGCTCAAATAAGATGCAAATAAGCTAGGTGAACTGGAATGAAGCTAAAAAGAATAATTACAAACACTGATAAGCTACTCAAAAGACAAATAAGCACTTGGCTTTTTGCTTTCTAAGACAGAAATGGGACAATAATTAGGCTTATCATACCTCTACCAAACAAGCTTCAAAATGAAAACCAAGCTTGAAACCTCTAGATGGCTAGGTCACTATCCAAAGAACCAAAGATCACAAGATTTGAGCAACTAATAAGCTCTATGTGAGCTTATCAATGTGGACCACCCAATTGTGCACAGGCACCCTTTTCGCACAGTACCCAAAAGAAACTAGCAAATAAGCACCGAATAAGTCGTTTAAGAATGAACTAGCATTTTCTAATTTTGTTTAGCAACCAAACTTTGATAATCCAAAAGCTTATATCCTCGAATCTCAATATTAAACACACAAGGAAATCCTAAAGTTTATTCAAAATGACCAAATGACAATTTTGACTTTTAAGTAAAACAAAGATGTTGACTTTTATGAACTTTGATTTGGTCTTAAGTATCAATGTGATGTATTAAGGTATATTAAGACTAGATTAAGCTATGCTAACAACTAATGAACATAAAACCATGATCATAGAACATGAAATTCCAACAAAGAATGCACAAGATGTGATTAAAAGGATTTTTGACTTTGATGTACCAAGGTCGGTTTTTCTTTTGTTTATGAGCTAATTAGACCAAGTTAAACAGGTTCCGAACAAGTACAAGGACTAGGACACTTTCAAACACAGTAAACCAAACACCTCTTTACATGACTGTTATGGTGATTTTTAGAGCAAAACACAGATTTAATCCATTAAACTGATTGCAGACCATGTATTATCATATAATAGAACTAATGAAACATAAAACAACAACATTAACAACAAGAATCTAAGAATTGACAGTTATACACTTTTAACTGTCAAGATGAAATTTTTACTAAACTACAACTTTTAAAAGAACAACAAACTGATTTTATAGCTTAAATACACTTAACTAAGACCAATTAACACAAAGAAATGTAAATTCAAGCTAATTAACAACTACAACAAAGAAATGCAAAATGAATAAAAGGCTTACAAAAGCTTTCCAAGCTCAAACCGAGAACAAGGGACCAAGAACACTCCTATAGGCTTACCACTAAGCCACTAACCCAAGGCCATCCAAAATTTACCCCGCCCAAATTGTGAATGCCATTTCCAACCGATTTTGATTTTTCAACTATTTAATTTGTATTTTGGTGATTTTTGATTTTTGCTTCTAAACTGATTTTAAGATATCTAATAGCTTTATAAGCTATATAGGAGCTTATGTGGCTTATTCACCCATAAGAACACCTAACAACAACATTTGATCATTCATGAAATTTTTGAAATTTTAAAAATGCATAACTGAAATTAGAACTTGAAACTAGAATTTTATTACTGATAAGGATTAAAAGTACACTAAGAATACTTAAGAAAGTATTTGGAATCTAAGACATACACTGGAAACTTGAAAATAACTAAAACGACATAGAAACTTAAGTTTTACACTAGATGATGATATACATTGCATCTCTTCCTCTATATATTGACTTTTTGGACTCCTTGATGACCTCTGATTGTTTCCCACCACTTCTGAGCCATTGGATCATTGAAACTCATCAAAACCGTCCACTTGTATTTTGGCGCCAATTTCTTCTTTGAGCAGGTTTGATCAATAAATGGAGTGGGTTTGAGTCAATTAAGAGTTTTTGGTGTTAGTGGAGGTGGAGGGGACAAGGTAAGGTGAGGGGTGGAGAAAATCATGGAAAACCATGACTGGTTTTGGGATTACCGGAAGGGGTGAAAGGGATGAACAGTCTCAAGGCGGTATTTTGCCCGCTTGACTTTCGTTGACCGAGGGGTTAATATTAAGGCAGGGTCAAATGAAGGGTCCAAATGGTGTTATGGCGAGGGTCCAATTGGGATTTGATAGGCCAAAGGTTTAAAGGTTTAATATTCAAGGACCTATTATGTAATTTCGAAAATCAAGGGACCAAGGTCGCCATATTTGCAAAGTTGTTCCAAGGAACCAAAAGTGACAAGCTCCAATAGTACAAGGACCAAACTTGACATTTTCCAATTTCCAAGGACCATTTTGCCAATTTTAAACTCGAGGACCAAACTTGTAATTTCTCAAAACTTTTGATATTTTTCACCAAAAGTTCGTAAAAGCCCAATTGATGGATCATGGCTCGTAGGACACTCTCCTTGTGTCAATGATATTTTGTATAATATTATCAAGCAAGCGGAATTTACTTAAGTAATACTTAGAAGACGAATTATATGATGTAATGAGAATGAACACAAGTTAACACAAAACTCAAGCTCCAATATTATTAATGAAATAATACGAGTGATCTAGACTTATCACTAGGGTTACACCTTGAAGCTTTCGTAGGTAATCTTGTAATGTAATACGTACCTAAGACAATAACCTAGGATCTCCTTTTATACAACAAGGAGTCCTTTACAAGATAAGTATAAAGCTAACATAATAGAATATACACAAGATCTATTCTATACTTATCTAGACGCGTTTAACCTTATCATAAACTGATAGCAGTGGTAATAAAGAACTTGCAGTGGGAATACGTTTCCACTGCTAGTGTTAAACCAAGCAGTGTAAACCACAACTATCCGTGGTAACGGATTATTCCCAACAATCCTCCCCTAAACTTATGATTTCTCTGCAAATCAATAAGTTTCTTCAATATGCATTAACTTCAAGGATTTGGGGAATTCAATCAAACACTTCACTTCTTTTCTCTTAACTTTTGTATAGCTCTTGAACATTGATCTTGAATCCTTTGTAATAATGCTCTGACCTTCTCATTATCTTCATTGACTCTTATGTGTAAGCTTAACATTACTGTAAGAGCTCCAGCTCTAAGTGGATATTCTTTCTCAGCAAGCATGAAAAAGTCTTCTCCATTAGCTGTAGAGACATGATGAACTTCACATGAATCATAATAAAACCATTTTGTACCAAGACATGTGAATAAGGTTTTCCAGTAGTCATCATCGACATTTGGTTCAAAAAGCCTTCTAAGATTTACCCATAACGCATCTCCTTTGTATCTTTGAGATCTTGACCATTAAACCTTTCTTGAACTAATTTCCATAGTGTATTAAGGTCATCTCTGTCAAAAGCTTTAATAAGATCTTCAAATGTTATGAAAGATGAAGTTTCTCCTCCCACCTTGTAATCTTCCATGTTGAAGCAAGATTGCTAGCGATGTAAACTTCCCAATCAATGATAGGATGTCGAATTTGCGGTGGTTACGGATAAAAATCTCATCTTCAATCACAATCATTTCGGTCATTTGATCTTTAGTGAACTTCTCGGTAGGAATCTCCTTCTCGATGACTTTGTATGATCTTCATCAACCTTAGTCTTCTTAATAGTTTGAGAATCACCGACTTTGGCCTTTCTCTTCAATCTAGGAAATATTCTTTCTTCTTCTTGAACCCATTGGAATAAAAGATTTATCTTGTTTCACGATTACGTAGTAAGCCCTTTCAACTTGATCATCGACATTCCTTTAAATTGATGCCTTTTCGATTACCAACATGACAACAATAAGTCTTCATATATGCAAGTATTTGTGCCTTGGTTGGTTGTCTTTGTTTCTTCGATTCTTCTTGGTAGGCGATTACATTATCAAGTGCTTGATTGTTCTTCATTATGATAAAATCCTTCAACCGAAATTGTTCTTTGTTCCTCGATTAAGGATGCATCGACAACTAGGTCAATTGCCTTTTCTTGATTTACGGATTATTAGCTACCAAGAATTGAATATCTTCTTGATGGGAACATAGCTAAACTCGGAGCCTTTTCTTTCATAATTGTAGGTTGAACAATGGAAATTGAATCGGTATCTTCCATTCTGTCCAATCTTTTAGCTTCAAAAAGCTTGCAACTTCTAGTTCTTGCAATCTTTTCTTTTCAACAACTTTCTCGATAATTTGATCTTACGATATCTTCTCGGCAATTTCTCTATCAAGATCAATCGACCTTTTCTTTTCTTTGAAGTTTTACCTTCAAGTTCTTGTACATCTTCCATAACCGCTTTACCTTTGTGCATCTTCAATTTATCAAATTCTTCACTTGCGGTGGCAATATTTGGCTCTGCGGTGGAAATAAAATCGATGGTAAAATCGTGCGGTTTGGAAAATGTCTTGATCTTCAAGTTGCAAAATGTCTTGATCTTCAAGTTGCTCTCCATGAGTTTCACTTCTTTTGCTCCTTTACTTGTATCTCCTTCATCTTCAAAATCAATTTTCCTCCCTCGATGTCGAACTGTTTTCCTCCCTGTTTGGAGGAATTTCCCAAATCTTGATCACCGAATCACCATTAGAAGGTGAGGATGAAGATGAAATCACCATCTTTGCGATCTGCACTGTGCTTTTCAACCTCTGCATCTCTTCCTTTAAGGTCTCGAATCTCATCTTTAATAATTGAACATCCTTGGCATGGTTCTTCTTAACAAGAGCCAAGTCTTTTGTAGAAACTCAACTGCTTTGCTAATTTGGTACACAAAACCATCAATTCCATTTGGTTGCCCTTCGCCTCGGCACTTCCAACTGTGTTACTGTTGGGAGAGGTGAATCATGGGGCAAAGGTCCGATTCCTCCATAGTAGGACTAGGTGGAAGTCTAGAACCACCATTGCTTGTTCCTAGACCAAAGGTTCGAAACTTGTTGTGTTGTCATGAGAGGAGTTGACTGTTTTGACCTTCTCTCATAGGTTCTTAAGCGGTGGTGTATAATCAATGTTAGGAACATTAATTATGGGTGTGTTTTGTTCGGTGGATATTTTAGCAAGCATTTGGGGTAGGAGAGGTGTAAAATCATATTGCCATCTTTATTCAAATTTTGAAAAACTTTAGGCTTTAGGCAACCGATTTGATAAGCAGAGTGTGAGGTTGCGGTTGAAATTCATTAAGCACGACTTGCACAAACCTTGGATACATTAAAATTTGGTTTTACTTTGTACATTGCCTTTCATACTTGTAAAAATATAATTTGACCAATTGAAAATCCTATCAGTAACAAGACAAACCAAAGGATAAGCCATGGTTGAACTAAATTGCTCATAAGATGTTTTCTTAGGACTAAGGCAATGTAACAAAGTATGAATCAAAAATCTCCATTGGGGACAAAAACCACTCTTTTTGAAAGTAGCCTTTTTGTCAGTGGTATCATACCCCATGGATGATAAAGTATCATGAATTTCAGACATAGGTAATGTGATGAGACCATTGAGATCATCCAAGTGAAGTACTCTCCTCAAGGATGCCTCAGTAACATCAATGGTTACCCCATCTACAGTGGCTCTGAGAGCATCCACTGTTTCATGTGCATCTCCAATTTCAAGTGTTATGGGTGGAGAAGTCCAAAACTGTTTGATTTGAGAGATATAGATTGTGGGTTTGAAAAGCAAAGCATACCTTATGTGAGTGGTATGAAGAAAATCCACAATCTGATGAAAAACAGACCACTCTTCTCGTTAGACTTTTGTAGGTAGGCCACTAGGTTGTGCTCATCTGCAAAGTTCAAAGATGCCATAGAAACTTTTGATGAAAAATATTATTATGTCGGTAAAATTGAAAGAATGACTAGCCAATTGAAAAGAAAGATATATAGGGTTAGGGTTTATAATTATTGCGCAAGTAAAATTATCTTTAGAAAGTATTTATAATTTGGAAAGAAGATAATTTACTTAAAATTTTAACCCTATATATATGACAATCGATGGTTACTTTCAACGGCTAGTAAAAATAAATTCTTGACACAATCGGTTATAACGGCTAGAACAACGGTGGTAAAATAACACTTGTCGGTGGAAATTGTGAACTAGCGATGGTAATTTTTCACAAAAATTTCAAAGAGCGATGGGAAATAAAATCATTAGTAAACTAAACTGCTCCCATCATAGTTTTAGCAAACTACCATCTATCAACGGTTTGATATGTCTTTACCATGAGCCGTTTGCTATGGACTAGCCAACTCTTAATCATAAAGAATATGGTGAGTTGATAACCATATAGTTTTGGTAAACTATCAACCATAAGCGGTTTGTCAAGTCTTTACCGATGGCCGTTTGCTCGGACTAGTTGATTCTTATGTGTATTAGACATGGTGAATCAATAACCATTTGATGTGTATCTCGGATATACACCTTTTAACTCCAACTCCTCATCAAAATATACAAACTCATACAACAATTTCGGTACCAATGACCTCCCTCAACACTAACATAATTATGGATTAAGCATTCCAATACACATGACCAAATCTTGAAATCTTCCCACATCAAGACCTTTTGTTAACAAATCGGCATAGTTGTCATCGGTATGAATTTTGACAACTTGAATTAGTCCTTTTCATAATAGTCTCTAATGAAATGATGTCTAATTTCAATATGTTTGGTCTTTGTGTGTTGAGCAGATTCTTAATGATGCATATGGTAACGCTATTGTCAATATGAATGATGGTATTCATAAAATTGTACCCATAGTCCAAAAGTTGATTACGAAGCCATAAAACTTGAGCACATCAACTTGCGGCGACAATATACTACGCTTGATTGAAGAATTAGCCACCATTGTTTGCTTCTTGCACTGCCATGACACTAACCTATTGCCAAGAAATTGACATCCACCAGTTGTAGATTTTCTATCCAAGCTAGCTCCAGCATAGTCACTATCTGAGTAAGTAACCAAATCTAAAGGAGAATCTACGGAGTACCACAATCCCGAGTAGGAAATGCTTTAAGATATCGAAAATCTTCTTCACACGGTCAAGTGAGAGAACTTGGGAGTAACTTGAAACCTTGCACAAGCACACACAAAAACATAATATCTGGTCTAGATGATGTAAGATACATCAAAGAACCAATCATAGACCTATACATGTGCACATCAACGACTTCACCACTATTTTCCTTAAGAAGTAGATGTGTAGTCTTGTCTGCAGTCTTTGGATGACTTTGCATCGATAAACTTGAACTTCCTTAGTATTTCACCACATATTTGTCTTGATTAATGAAAATACCATCCGCTTGTGTAGTACTTGAAGTCCCAAAAGAATGTGAGTTCACCCATAGAACTCATCTGAAATTCTTCTTTCATCAGTTTCTCAAAATCTTTGCACATCTCTGGCTTTGTAGATCCAAAAATGATATCATCAACATAAACTTGAACAAGCAGGATATCATTCTTGTCTTTCTTGATGAACAAAGTTTGATCCACTCTGCCTCTATGAAACCCATTTGCAAGAAGATAAGTAGTCAAGGTTTCATACCATTTCCTTGGTGCTTGATGCAAGCCATACAAAGCTTTAACTACCCTGTAGACTTTGTTAGGATATTCAGGGTCTTCAAAGCCTGGAGGTTGTGAAACATAAACCTCCTCATCTATCTCCCATATAGAAAAGCACTTTTACATCCATTTGATAGACTTTGAAGCCCATAAAGGATGCATAGGCTAAGAACGACCTAATTGCTTCAATTCGTGCAAGCTGGGCAAATACTTCTTCATAATCAATACCTCCTCTTGAGTGTATCCTTGAGCCACAAGCCTAGCTTTGTTTCGATAACAATTCCCTTTCATCTTTCTTGTTTACGAACACCCATTTAGTACCTATTACCTTCTTGCGGAAGGCAAATCACAAAGCACCCATACCTTTTGAAGCTTAAATTGGGCAGACTCTTCTTGCATTGCTTCCACCCAACTTTCATCTTCAAGTGCCTTGTAAACATTCTTTGGCTCCATTTGTGACAGAAAACACATAAATAGACATTCATTCTTGCCTTCATGTATTTTAGATTCATATATTTTACTTATGAATCCATGAACATCGAGCGACTTTGTTTGTCTTCTAGTCTTCACGGTGAATAGACATCCCCAATCACATTTTCAAGAGGATGTGATTTATGAGCGATGGTGTGGGAGTCCGAGGCGCAATCTCACTTGGCATATTAGAAATTTCAACATCATTGGCTTGAGCTTCCATAGTAGCGGGTGGTGATTCCCACATCGGTGTTGCGGTGGAAACACTTTGTCGAACATGGAATCGAATTGTCACTACTTTCAAAATTATCATCATTCAAATTACTATTTCCTTCTTTTTCCAAATCACTAGAAGGATGAACAACTCTAGTTTTCAGTAAATCATTATTATCTGCATAGTCCCAAAGAGGTAGACTAAATTCATCTTGATCATCTGCATCTTCTTTGTTTGGTTCATCATCATCAAGAAACTCTTCTGAACCTGCAAAATCAAAAGAAGATGTTCCTGTAGAAACAGGCACATAATTCATAGTATTTGTTAGAGTATCAAGATCAAACAGTCTTTCTGGACCAGTTCCTTTGACATTGACTTTGTTTTCTAGGAACTCAACATGCAGATTCTCTTCAATCTTTTGGGTTCTTAAGTTGAATACTCTGAAAGCTTTACTAACCATGGAATACCCAACAAAATACCCTTCATCGACCTTTTCATCAAACTTGCCCGGATAATCCAAGGTATTGAGAATAGATACATGACACCCAAATGGTCTCATGAAGTCAAGGGTAGGTGGTCTTCCCTAAACAATTCATAAGGTGTCTTGTTCTTTGTCATTACAACTAAAACCTGTTTTGCACATAGCATGCGATGTTAGCGCTTGATTAAAAAAGTAATTGGCAATTTTGAATCGGCCAACATGGTTCTAGCAGCCTCTATCAGTGTCATGTTCCTCCTCTCAGCAACACCATTTTGTTGAGGAGTTCTAGCCACACTAAATTCTCTTTTAATACCTTTATCTCTGCAAAACTCATCCATAACTCTATTCTTGAATTCGGTTCCATTGTCACATCTAATGATTTTAACTTTCATATCATATTGGTTTTCTACTTCTGTGATAAATATCTTGAGGATGCCAGTTGTTTCATCCTTAGTTCCAAGAAAGAAAACCCATGTGAACCTACTAAAATCATCAGTCACCACTAGACAATACTTCTTCAAATTCAAGCTGCTCACTGATGTAGGACCAAACAAGTCCATATGTAACATTTGAAGTGGGTGAGCAATAGAGTTAACCAACTTTGACCTGCAAGAAGCTCTGTGTTGTTTGCCTTTAAGACAAGCCACACAGGTTTGATCATTTTCAAATCTTTTCTGAGGCAGACCTCTCACCAAACCATCTTTGACAATCTTGTTAATGGTTTTGAAGTTAACATGACCAAGTCTTCTATGCCATAACATGGATTCATCCACTGTGGCCTTTGCAAGCAAGCAAGCATAGTCATCTTTAGCAACAATGTTGTTCATATCAAAGCTATATAAATTGCCTTTTCTAGGAATTTTAAGAAGAACTTGACTTTCATCAGGCATCTTAAAATCCTTAGAGAGTACAAAACACATATCTTTGGTAAAAAGAACATTGTTCATTTTGTCACACATTTGTGACACACTAAAAAGATTATACTTAAGCTCTTTTACATAATACATAGGTTCAAAGTCCAAGTTACCGGTTTAATAACTCCTTTACCAAGAACTTTACCATTTACTCCACCTCCAAAGCGACATCTTGTCCATCATATTGCTCAAAGTCCGAAGATAGGACTTGTTGCCGGTCATGTGCCTTGAACACCCACTATCTGTATATCCTTGATCGATCTTTTGTCCTTGGATGTTCCTGCACATAAGAGTAAAGAGTTAGTTTCTTTTGGGGACCCAAGCCATGATTGACTTGGATCTGCCTCGTGTATCAATATAATTGTATCTATCAAAGGTCATTGATACACCATTGGGATTGGTTGTAGAGGTGTTTCCTTTAGGTTTCCATTCCCAACGTCTTGAGGCCTTCAACATTTCCCATGTCCCCCTTTTCTTGTTCAAAACCCTTGCGGTGGTAACTTTTGAATGAGCGGTGGAAGCTATTGGTTTCTTTAGGTACCCACTGTTGGTTATTGTTAACCTTTTAGCTTGAAAGGTCCTTTTTCTGTTTGTGCAGATTTTACAAAGCTTGTTTTGGTATTTGCACTTTTAACGGTGACTTAGGGTGAGCAGTGTTAACAGTTTTTGCAGTGGCAAATGTTTTGAGGCCACTTCTAAGTTGAACTGCTCTTGGGACCATTTTGCAATTAGAACTAGGGTGTACATTATGTTGATATCTGTTAGACTCCACCCTTTTGTTCCCATAGACTACCCTTCTCCCAACATGATAGTCACAATAAGCATGTAAATGATCAAAACTACCACAAATATAGCATGCTTTATTGTTCATCACAAAATCACTACCTAGTTGTTGAGATTTAACATGATTCCAACTCCTCTGGTTACCCCTAGGAGTCAGAGGCTTGTTCTATACATCTCGGCATACCTTACAGTTTGGTCTAGGTTTATTAACGGTTTCCTAGGTTCCTCTGTAATGATGTTAGCAACTTTTGGGATAGTAGTCTCTACATTCTTTTAACACTCTCATCTACAATAGATGAGTCACTAGCACTCTCAAAACATCATTATCAAGCTTACTCTCTTCCTCACTCTTCACAACTGTGTCTTTTAAAGGACCATATTCTCTTTCAAGATCCTTAAAATCCTCTATACTGTATGAGCTAAATCTATACACAGGTGAATGAACACCTCTTAGTGGTGGAGGCGCAATATTATAACCCATACCGGACTTAGCTTTATTATATATTTGAGCATTCCAAATTTTATCAATTGACTCGGGCCGATGATAACATGTGTCTATAGTTAAATTGACATTTTCAATTTTCTTTTGAAGTTTTCAAGCTCCTTTTGGTATGCTTCATTCACGCAGTTGTATGTTCTACCTCTCTCTAAGAAGAATCATATCATCATTATAATTTGACTCATTTGCTGATAGTGCTCTATTTGTTTTCTAAAAGCGCCATGGCTCTCCTAAGATTAGCCACAATATAATTAGCGATGTATAACTCTTCTCTTTCTTTAGAATATAAATCATTAAGTCTTTCAACTTCTCTAGCACCTACATGTTTTAGAGCAACATTCGAATTTTGTACCTCAGTCGAGAGAAAGCCATAAGAGCAACTTCATCGAAACAAGAGCGACATCGGTGTGTTCTTCTTCAAGATCATCGACCATGAAACTCCAATCATAGCTCACACCATCAATAGCCAACATTGCCTTTGGTTCTTCCACAGTTGGTCCCTTCTTTTGCTTGTACCATGTAGACTGTTGTCCTTGGCCTTTGGTCTTCTACATTCTCTAGCAAAATGTCCAAACTTGTGACGATTAAAGCACTCCACTTTCTTCTTATCAAAGCTGCAGATCATCACCATTAATGTGGATAGGCTTGCCGATCTTCTTGTAGAATTTCTTAGCCCTCATGCTAAGAAGAGCTATCTGCCATTTTATATCCATCTCCTCCAAGTCATCTTCATCAATTTGCTCTATGTCTTCATGAGTTAAGAGAGCCATCAACTTGTGTGGAGATAAAAGCATAAAGGTAGGATCTCCAATACTAGCAACCTTCTTCTTTGATCCTGCGGTGGCAATATTTACATTGCCGGTGGAAACTTTAGAACCTACGGTGGCAATATCATCATCACTTTCATCTTGAGAATCATCACATCAGCGAATTTGACAACAATGCCAAGCTACTAGAGCTTGTACCAAGTTTCCACCTTCTTTAACCTTTGCTCAATAAGTTTGAAGTTGTTGTAAAGATCATTGAGCTTCATTGTTTCTATGTCGACTTGTTTTCCCGAGACGGTAACATTGGTTTGAAACTCGAAGGCAAACTTCTTAGAAACTTCAAATTGAGGTCTTCCTTTTCTACCTCAATTCCAAACACGATTAGTCGTGTAACAATCTTCGAAGTTTGGTGAAAATGCTATCAAGTAAGTCATTGCTTGAAGCGAGAGAAGTTTTCATAACTTTGCTTTAACAATGTCTTTTGAGTCTTCTTTGTAGCATCATTACCACCAAACACCGAGCAAATCTCTTCAAGCAGTTCTTTAGCGGTCTTGAACTTCTTGAATGCTATAATCGGTCTCTAGGAAGAGTCATCGACAGAGACTTCTAGCTTTAAGATCATTCTTCTTTTGAGCTTTTTGAATTTGATTCGAGCACGAAACTTTCACAACATCCGTGTCACCAACTTTTGAAGTAGTGGTCACAGATTTGAAGGAATCACCAAGTTGAATGATCTCCCATAGAGCATAGTCTGTATGAGGAAGTATTGCTCAATCGGTATCCTCCACATCTCAAACTCATTAAGCTTAAGCTTAGGGAGTGCGGGTGTAGAAGAAGAGTTTGATTGATTGTTTTCCATCTCCATTGAATTGAGTGAGTGAGTCAAGCTAATTCCTTGGATCTTCTAAAACAAAATATCAGAACCTTTGCTCTGATACCACTTGATGGATCTGGGAAACTCTCCTTGTGTCAATGATCTTTTGTATAATATTATCAAGCAACCGGAATTTACTTAAGAAATATTTAGAAGACGAATTATATGATGTAATAAGAATGAACACAAGTTAACACAAAACTCAAGCTCCAATATTATTAATGAAATAATACGAGTGATCTAGACTTATCACTAGGGTTACACCTTGAAGCTTTCGTAGGTAATCTTGTAATGTAATACGTACCTAAGACAATAACCTAGGATCTCCTTTTATACAACAAGGAGTCCTTTACAAGATAAGTATAAAGTTAACATAATAGAATATACACACAATCTATTCTATACTTATCAAGACGCGTTTAACCTTATCATAAACTGATAGCAGTGGTAATAAAGAACTTGCAGTGGGAATACGTTTCCACTGCTAGTGTTAAACCAAGCAGTGTAACCCACAACTATCCGTGGTAACGGATTATTCCCAACAATAATCGAGTTGGAAACGTGCCAAGAGTATTTGTGGCCAATATGGGGTTTGTTGTCTGTGAATTTGATCCTAAATGTATATACAAAGAGTTTAGGGATGTTCATGTAAGTATAAAGAAATAGCCATATATGTTGACAATTCAAGCCTTCAAAACACAATCTAATTTAGATAATCTTGAAAGTTGATACCTTGAAAGAAAGGTGAAGCAGAAAATGTTGTTGAGTTACCAATATTTGATACGACATTTAAACTTTGAGGAATAGCCGTGTAACATTATAGAATGAGATGTTTTAAAATTTGATGAAGTAGTCATAGTCATAAGAAGTGATCAAATAAGTAGTTTCATATTAACTGACTATCTAAGTAACTCACAGTTAGTAACGTCTACAAACGGTAGTCTATTAGGAGCTCTTGGTTTCGGTCGTGTCCTCTGTGCAAATGAGCCTAACAAATTTTATACAAAAGAATATGAGTAGCAAATGACCTGGCTTAACAGATTAGGGTTTCATTTAATAAGAGAACATACAATAATCATTTTAATGGAGTTAAAGTTGTGATTAAACCTTGAAGATTGTATGCTTGTGTTGAAGATGAATTAGTTGACTGTGATGTAGGCAATGTTGCAGTGAGTGGATCATCTAATAGATAGAAACATAAATAGTTAAAACACCATATGAAATGAAGTTATAGCAGGTTGTTTTGCATACATAGACACACATACATGTCAGTATATCTGCCAAAGAAACTCTTGTGTTAGAAGGTGGCATGACTGTTTGTGACAAAGGGAGTATATTTGGTTTGAAGGTTGAAGTTTGTTATTGCTCGACATCTGTTTCTTACGTTTTCTAGGAAGTCTTTGATTGTTTTCATCCATGCTAATAGCGTTTTAACCATATTTGTGATTAATAGAAGAGAAACAAAGTTTAGATGTGTGATGTTACCAATTTATGTAACCATAATCAACAAAAAGGGTAATGATCCTTGTCTTTTATAAAAGGCATGATAATCTTTAGTTAGCTATAAATGGTATGATATGATATGATGTGTAAATGTTGTGGAAAACTAGAAGGGGGGTTCAATAGTTTTACCGATTAAAACATTGTTTTAAACTATTTAGATCGACTTATGTCAATCTATTTAATGTGTGTGTTGGATGATGATAGATAAGCATATAAATAAGTAATGTAAAGATAAAGAGTAAAGGAAAACAAAACCATGACACGAGTATTTATAATGGTTCGGCTACAAGGACGCCTTCCTTGCCCTACTCCACTCCCCGAGTTCCCTACTCGAGAGTTCGTAAGCACTACACAACACAAGCTCCTTAATGTGGCGGAGAAGCCTTCACAACGTCGCATATTCTTTATCCAGTACTAGGCTAGACACCGAGTTCTTCCACGAGGTAGAACCACACCTATCACAATGTCGCCTACACTTTATCCGATACAAGGCTAGATACCGAGCTCCATTACAAAGGAGGAACTACTACCCAACACTACACCACTACACTACTACCCCAAAGGAGACACACTCCTTATTACAATATCATAAGGATATCAAAATCCTTTAACCCAAACTAACTATCTTGTACATCGATGCACCATATTGAATGTACACCCTTGGCAACTCTCCTGACCCTTCGGCACCTTTCACTAATGCCTTCGACACGACCCTTCGGCACCTTTCACTAATGCCTTCAACACAACACTTTTATGGAGGGAGAAAAGAACTATCAACAAGATACACTTCAGTGGTCTTGATGATGACGAAGCTTAGCAACTCATGATCTTGAGCTTGCACGTCTTCAAGATGTGGTGATCTTGCCTTTAAGAGGAACCTAGAAAATCACACAAACATAAAACTACATAGAATGATCCTTTGATCAGAGGTTCGAGATGTTACAATACTAAGAGAGAGTATGTGTAAAAGGGGTGGTGTGCAAGAGGAGAAATGACTCACTATTTATAGAAAAAAATATCTACTGTCCCACGGTTCCCACGGATCCCTCCCCAGAGAGATTGCCTAGTGCAATCCTAGGGATCCGGCTGCTGGGTCAGCTTAAGTCCGGTTTTCGGGTTGCAAACTGGGTTATGGGTTATGGGTTATGAACCATGGGTTATGGGTAATGTATTATAGATGCCCAACAAAATGCAATGTATCTAGACATTGGGTCATGGGTCTTGGGTCATGGATCATGGATAATACGATGCGTGTTTCTTGACCGACTGTGTTTAATATTTATAAAGTCTCGTTATACCTATGGTCTACCCTAATGCACTAACGGGCAGTGTACCCGGTCATGTGTAGTGTAGTAATCGGTAAAACCGAGGTCGTCCCAAGAGCTATGTGTGTTGTATTATTACTAAGTCTAAGTGTCACAGATTAAATAATGGTTTTGATAAGGAATTAATTATTTGACTACTAAAGCAGAATAAAGCAAATAAAGACAGATAAAAGGTAAAGGATAAATCAATAGAGGAGAGTGGTGCTAACCTAGTTAATCCTCCTAGCTAGTTATGTCTATGTCTACTTACTTCCAATTACTTCAGGTGGGTTCAAAGTCGAGAGGACAACATTTGGTCAATTCGCCCTAACCTATCGAAGAAAGATGCCACCACGGAGAAGTCGGTGTCCCTCATAAGTCCTGTTGTTCCCGATCCCTAAGCCAAGTCATTAAGTACCGCTACATGCTAGATTTATAATAGTGAGTGCCGGGCGTTAGCAACTTAAACACACACCCCTAATTCTTAAGTTCATCCAAACGGTAGGTGATCGGTTGGTCAAATCGCACAAGTAGAAAGGGTCGTCGGTTGGTCATATCTTACCATTCCCGTCTCAGTCCGCTCACCTAGGGTTAGTTGGTCATATCTCCTAGGCAATTGGCCTCTACCGCCATTCAAAACTACCAAACTAAGGGTAGCTACCAATAAACTATGCAGTCATACACTTAGAAATAATTGTACGAAAGTAAAGTAAACGCAAACAAAACAATTAAGGAATCATAACTAGGCCAGCATCAAGAGGTGCTTAGCCACTCATATTAATCATACAAATCAATTCAATATTCAAAGGTACAAAATACATGAATCGAAAGTAAAGAAAAGATAAAATGCTAATGCTTATCGTAGGGGAGTGATTTCTCCCTTGGAGACAGCTCCGTATGCTCCTTTGGACCTTCCTTTAGCTTTTTCCCACGTTCTTTGATAGTTGTGTGTGGAATGGGATGATTAGAAATGCTGGAATTCGTGGGGTATTTATAGGCCAAATCTGGGTTACGGCGTAACTAATACAAGAGTTACGCCGTAACCTTCAATTCCTTTGTATTTTGCACTAGATCTGCTGGTTACGGCGTAACCTTATTAGTGGTTACGCCGTAGTCTTCAATATTTCTTGGTTACGCCGTAATTGGAGAATAGTTACTGGCGTAGTTACCAGAGGCGTGGAACTTCATTTGACCTAATATAGTTACGTCATAGTCCTTGGGAAGAGTTACGCCGTAACCTTCTGATATGTTGATATTCTGAGTCACGCAATAGTTACGGCGTAATGTGAGAGATGAGTTACACCGTAAATTCTTCAAAATCAGCATACTATGATAAATCTTTGATATTTCTCCAATTCCGCGTCTCTTTAGCTCCAATGCTCATAATTTACCTAAAAGTGGAAAACAATGGAAAACAAGCGTAAATCCATATAAATGATATAAATTACAAGCATTATCGGGGAAAATTGACACTTAATATTCAAGACTATTTGATGTTATCAAATATCCCCCCACTTGAACTCTACTTGTTCTCAAGTACACCTTAATAGAAAGATTCCTAAAAAGATATCTCCCATAACCTGGAAAATATAAGTTTAGAAATCCCTTATGCTAGAATAAAACAAAGCCGAACAACTCACGAAAAGGGAACAAAACACTCAAATCTCTCAACTATTCTAAGTGTCAATTTCGGGGTGATCACTCAATCACACAGTCATAGCATGTATTCTATCATAAGCTTGGCGGTTAAACAAATATCCACCACTAGAGTTAAGGGCTAAACAATTCTCGAAGGCAATATGGGTAGACACAACAAAGGTTAAGGGGTGACTCGTCATTACTAACATGTCACGACGAAGTGGACAAAACCAGTGGTACATGACCAAATCCATGGCCAAGACACCAAAGATTGCTCTCTGCATCACCTACACACGCTTCATGACTAAAGGGTAGGATAAGACATGGGATATATAAATGGTGTAAAATAAAAATCAATCAGGTAGTCTAAATCTATAACCAAGTCATCACCACTTACCGTCCGCCCAAAGTTCAAGCTTTGAAGTCAAGAAACCGGATCATGAAATACAAGGTAGATGTATCATTAGAGGACGTCGTGATGGGCACACTACCTTTTCTCCAACTGTTGGCAAATTCACCAACTCCAATCTTCGAATGTGACCGAGGTGGCCTCCTCGATACTAAATCTATATAGCTCATAACATAGTGCTTATAACATCGCACTTTACAATAACTAAATAACATAACAATTTTTTTTCTCAACTTAACAATGATAACTAAACATAATATCCCCCCCCCACTTAAGATGAACAATGGGAATTTGGGGGGTCTTCAATGATCTTCAGGAATATGTCGTCGATGAAAGCGTGATTTCCGAACCTTTTCGCTTGAACCTTGAACTTAGGCAAATAATGACTTCCCAATCACAAATAAAGACTACAGGGTAGGCTAAGGTGTATAGGTGTAACGAAACAATATATTGGGTTGAAAAATGAAAGGAATGGCTCAGATGGGTGTAGTAGGGGTATCTTGCACTAAAGGTGAGTGCAACAAAAGGGTTTCACATGGGGTCGAGAAGTCGAGGTGACTAATCGATAGACACACAATGGTAGGCTATTTGGGTGATAATCCTATAATCGCCTTCTAAAACCGAAAAGTCCAAATACATCGAGCTAACTCAACATACCTCGTCTATGGTCTCGAAATGATGCAAAGGCCAAGTTCTAAAGTTTACAAGCTACCCACACTCATAATTTGGTGGATTTGGGGTAAAATATTGGAAACGGATAAGGCTAATCTCACCATATAATATCAAGGGTTGTATGTGCTCGGCTAAGGTCTAGTCTAGTTAGGTTAAGAAAAACATGTCAAAATTTAAAAATGGCCTAATTTTTCAAAATAAACTAGAAAAACGAGGGTAAAATAAAGTTCAAGAGATAATTCTACTCCCGTCTCCCCACTTGAATTGTACAAAGTCCCTTTTGTACTAAGCATTAAATAAAGGTGAAGAGAAAAGTATAATTAGAGCGAGAACTTCCCTGAAATTTGCTCCATAAAGAAAGAAGGCCCACGAAAAAGAGACGTGCCTTCGTGTAAGCATCCATGAGCAAACTTCACTCCCTGAAATCACACTACCGACAAGCATAATTCTAAAAAGAAAAAATGAAAAAGAAAAACAATCCTAACTCACTTTTGTAGGAATCACGGTTGCATTTAGCATATGCAACAAGCCTTTTAAACCACTTAGTGTCCCAAGTGGACGAGTGAAGTCTCGTGAGGGTTTACAGGGAACACACCCACAAAGTTCATTTAAAATACTAATACAAGGTTATTGTGTTTTAAAATGAAAGAATTAAAGCGAGAGGAAGGTTACGTCGTAACTCTTTGAGGGAGTTACACCAGTGGCAGCAAAACCCGCATAAGCGGCGAGCGAGTGGTTACTGGCGTAACCACGAGAGATGGTATTACCGTAATTAGTAATGCATATAGAATTCAAGCAAAGGTAGGTTACGGCGTAATCACATAGATGAGTTACGCCATAACTTTGATCAGATCAGCAAACTGCAGCAGTAGCTACTTCCTTGTTTTCTGCAAAAATGGTAAGAAAACACAAAACCCTACAGAAATGGAAATAAAACAAAAGAAAGGGATAATTCGGGTTGTCTCCCGAAAGAGCACTTTTCTTTATTTATGAGTCTTTAAGTTAGACTCAGAGCCACGGGGCTCTATGGGGGTCTTTGGACTTGCCCGGCTTCCTTCATGTCATTTTTATTTGAAGAAGGCTGGTCCCAAACATGTGGAGAAATAAACCGAGTCATGGTGTATCTTTTCTGCAGAAAATTAACTTGTGCCCATTTGTAATGAAATTTAGCCTTTTCGTCCGAATTTATTTTATCATATCCAAACTTTACTCGTAACCAATTTTCAAATGAGATCCCCCTGTATCCTACTTTTCTCCTCTTATCTTCGTCAAAACATGCCCATTCCTTGTGTTTGAGCCATTTAGGTTCAGGGAATTCTCCTCCATCGCAGATCTTGCGATTGTGGTTGCGTGTAGGCCATGCCATGGTGTAGTCATCGGACATGATAGCTGGTTTCTAAAAATGAATGGTCTAATCAATCTCGGTGAACCATTCGCTAAAAACATTATGCCCTTGTAACCACTTTTTCCTGATAAGCTTCTCGTCTTCCCAGCACCACCAAACTTCCGCAACCTCTTTAATCATTCGAATCAAATGTTGTCCTCCTCCATTACATTGTTTTCAAAAAGGAGAACACGTGGGCAATGTTACCTTGGTCCCATCAATTAAACAAATATTAGGAGCACAACAATGAAGTTTTCCGTAACAACATAACTGGGTACAGAATGTGGGATCTCTTCCTCATTTCTTTCATCGTCACTCGATTCGGTCCCCTGTAAATGGCCAAAGTATGAAGGTGGGAACTTATCGGAATCTTCTAATTCAATTCTTGGTGAATCTTCAATTGTAAAAATTTTATCCGGTTCAAGGCATAAAGTTCTGTCCAAATTAAATTCCACTATATCACCATAGTATCCCCCGTAACGTACTAATGAGTCAAGGAACGGCTTACCAAGAATCAAATGTTCCTTTTTGTTTACCTCCATGTCGACGACTACAAACTCAGGTGTTGAAACAAATTTATCGACCTTGACATAAGTACCACCTGTAATACCTAAAGGGGTGACCTTGGTGTCAGTCGTTGAATTAATCGAGATATCCGATTCCCAAAGATGGATAATCTTAAGTTTTAAGAATATGAAAAGTGGCATGATGTTTATACAAGATCCAAAATCTACTACCCCCAAGATATGAATACTCCCGACAGAACACGGAATGACTAACCCATTTGCGCTAATATCCTTGACTGAAAATAAACCCGTGTCTAACCTAGGATACGTCTCCTGAATCATGGTTAGGCCGTAACTCAGGGATATGGTTACGGTGTAACTTTTCCTGCTTGTCGACAATCGTCTACTCAAAATCACCGGTCGTGGATTTGCATTCCTCAATCACCTCCTGTGATTTATTGGTGAAAACAACATTGCATTCCAACATGGGCTTGGGTTCATTAAGTTCAGTGTCTTCTATCTCAGCACTGAGTTTTTCTATCATTGCTTCAAGGTTTTTTAGGGTTTCGTCGTGCTTGGAAAGATTTTTATTTGTGTTCTCGTGGAAATCTCTTAACCATTTATCTTGTTCTTTTTGTTTCTGGCTGAAGTTTCCAGGAATTTGTTAATTGTTTCTTCAAGACTGGGCTTTCTTTCTCCATAAGGCCCACAGTTGAAATTCCCATGGTACCCATTATTATTTCAATTATCTCCGTAAAACGGTCGATTTTCTCCATATTTTGCTTCCTCAATTATATTTTCTTCGTTGGTGTGAGGACAGTTTTTAGAGAGATGTCCCCCCCCCACAGCTTTCACAACCTACTTGGATGGAATGCACGGTTTCTCTGACCTTCAACATATCTCGACTTAGATTTCAATTTATTAGCGATTGCTGCAATCCCGTCAAAACTTCCGCCTTGATTTTTGCTTCCTCCGTCGTGCCATTTTTGAGAATGATCATCCATTTTTTGAATGGCTTCAATTGCTAGAGTAGGAGTCATGTTCGGGATAGGTCCTTGACAGTCCAACATTTGTCTCGTAGTTACGTTAATTCCTTTGTAGAAGATGTTGACCTTTTCTGGTTGTTCAGATCATGTGTAGGACATTTGTAAAGCAGATCGTTGTACCTATCCCAGGCTTGATACAATGTTTCATCATCTTCTTGCTTGAAATTATGGATTTCCAAAAGGTGGTTAGAAATCTTCGACGGCGGACAATACATTTGAATGAAATGCTTCTTAAGTAGAGCCCAAGTATTAATTGCCCCGGTGGGCAATCTTTCAATCCATCTTCTGGCAGCTGCAGTAAGAGTCATGGGGAATACCCTCAACATAACAGCATCATGAGACACGCCTGGATATGTTGAAAAGGCTTGCTATATATAGGACATTTTCAACATGCTCATATGCATCTTCATCCCTATTTCCTGAGAAAGGGTTAGCGCGAAGCTCCCTCATAAATTAGTATTTTATTTCAAACGGACATCCGCTCCAATTGCCGGTCTTACGAGACCCGACCCTTGTTCAGCCCTTGTTAATGCCAAATATTCCTCAAGAGTGAGGTCATCGATGTTAACAACTTCCATGGTACCTGAAAACTTGAATAATGATCGTGAGAATAGTAGAAAAGTTTAAAACAAAATGAAAATAAAAGACTTAATAGAAATCCTAATATAACTTCCCGGCAACGGCGCCAAAAACTTGATGCAGGTTTTACTGACCAGGTTTGAATATTTATAAAGTCTCGTTATACCTATGGTCTACCCTAATGCACTAACGGGCAGTGTACCCTGATAACGCTACACGAGTCGTTCGGGGTCAAAGGAACTTCCTTTTCTTCGAGCAAGTTTTATAACACCCTAGGCAGTGAACCTAATCATTGTAGTGTAGTATTAGGGTAAGCCACGGGTATTGATATCGTTCTCTAGGAAAATAGGAATGCTAGTGAGAAGTTACTACGCTAAGGTTGGGGTTGAGGAAGATTATTTTTTTTATATTTTTAAGAAAAGGAAAGGTACGAATCTCGGGGTTTGAATTTGGGGGTTGGTATTTCTACCGATTACTCTACTTATCTAATTATCTAATCTAAGGTGTATGTATTCTATGTCTACTTATTGTGTGCTCGTATGATGGTTTAAAGATGTGTTTACTTAGGTTTTATTACTCTTTAATTATCTCCTATTGATGGTTGAATTGTCACGTCCTTATTCTTAATCGCGTTGTGTGTCTAAAGTCGTAGGGTATGCGTTTATCCCTAACTCTTTGAAACTACCAAAGGGTCTCGTCTACAAAATTTCTAAGAATTATAAACTCTAATTCTAAGGTACACTTTGGATGGTTTAGCCTACAACTACTCTAGGTGTTATAGTCTAAGGTTCACAAAGATTAATAAAGCATTAACTACACAACGAATGACCTATCGCATTACTAGATCATTAATAATTAAGATAAGAGACAACCAATCAATATTCAATAATTAAGTTTCATATTCCCTAAGCAAACATACAAGTAAATTAGCCGGACATGGAGAACATGCAAGCATACACACAAGTAATTGAAGACATAATTGAATTAATGAAGTAAAACACTTATCTTGATGTAAGATAGGGTTTGGAACCCTAAAATACTGTACAAGACAGCCTTGGTTCGGTTTAGGTTTTTACTCCAAAAGACTACACACTAAAACTGAAAAATTCGGATTCTATATATAAGATTACAATCGCGACGGCGTCACCTTTGAATTGTGACGCCGTCGGTCGCCGCCATTAGGGTTTCGTCTTGGGCACATTAGTCTTGCGGCGGCATCACCTTATGCTTGTGATGCCGTCCCTTCGATCTCGACGCCGTCTGGATCAAATCTAGGCCGTCCGAGTTGCGACGACCTACTCTTTTAAAGCGACACCGTCACTTGAAAATAAGCAATTTGCTCTCGAGCCGTCACAAAAGTGATGCGACGGCGTCATGATTAAGCGATGACGCCGTCCCCTTATGTTTCAAAGACAGACATGAGTGTCTCGATTCTTGACTTTGGCCATTTTCTTCAGATATTCACGCCTTTTCGTCCAAATAAGTGCCATTCCAGAATTTGCCTTCAAGAGACCTAAAAGTGAAAAGGAACGATATTAAGTAATAACGGATACAAAGTGATCAAATAAGGGCTTAAACGACCTTTCAAAAGGTACATTTAAAACCTTATCAAATATCCCTACACCATGTATTTGCTTGTCCTCAAGCAAATGTTCTTTAGCCAATTAATTTATAAGTTAGGGTCATGAAGCATTGGTTTAAAACAATCCACAACATATATAAGCCCATAAAAGTCATAATAAGCACGGAAATTACATACTAGCACCTCACATGGGGTGTTTGGATACTCACATCTCTCGGTGTATATGAAATATAACAAGTTGGAAATGGAAGATAAACACTCATTAACCGGTCCTAGTACATAGATTACCATAGGCTTGAGAATAGATCAAACCTCCATCGCTATGGCATAAGCACCTAGGAAAGACTATCAAAGAGGTCTTTAAAGGGTTGTAATGTTAGGCTTACGGTAGGGAAACAAAGGGTTTGGTGGGATAGGATATTTAGTGGTGGCAAGTCAAAAATCTCTATGTTACAAGCATACGAAGAATGGCGTTGCTAAGCCAAGACTCGACACTCTAAACTCTAGGTAACTGAAACAAACAAACATAAATTTAAAGATAGATGTAGGATGGTAGCCCGTATGTTTTATATATTTATTTATTTATTTATTTATTTTACACTCTATTTTTAGCCCGTACATTACCATAGACTTGAGAATAGATCAAACCTCCATCGCTTTGGCGTAAGCACCTAGGAAAGACTATCAAAGAGGTCTTTAAAGGGTTGTAATGTTAGGCTTACGGTAGGGAAACAAAGGGTTTGGTGGGATAGGCTATTTAGTGGTGGCAAGTCAAAAATCTCTATGTTACAAGCATACTAAGAATGGTAAACCAAGACTCGACACTCTAAACTCTAGGTAACTGAAACAAACAAACATAAATTTAAAGATAGATGTAGGATGGTAGCCCGTATGTTTTTTTTTTATTTATTTTTTTTACACTCTATTTTTTTTTCTTTTTCACTTTTTTCTATTTTTTTTTCATAGACTTTTACTCAACCATCCTCTACGGTAACATCAAAGTGATAGGTATTTATAGGCACATCACTACACTTGAGTTTTTATTACTCTAACACTAATTTGACCCGAATTGAAAAGATCAAAACACTTGGAGTGCATTATTACGCAAATAAAGGGAATTTGAATTAAAAGTTCCCTTCCAGTTATTTCATAAACTTTAACTTTTCCCATGAGTCCCAATCGTCCCAAAACTGTGTACAAAGGATATGACTCGACTTAGCAACTTATGCAAGTAACTAGATAATTGAACTAAGGGTTTGGGGTGATAACAATAATGCACTAGAAGTGAGTGCATGCAAGGAAGGCTAAGGCGATTTGGGTGTACATTTGGGGGTGGGGTGTAAACAATGCTCTTCATTGATATTCCGGAAAAACCGAAACATCACGAGAATCGCGAAAAGGATAGGCTCTAGGGGTTAACTAGGGGTATCGTGTACTAAAGATGAGTACAACGCAAAGGTGTGGGGGAATTACTCAACCGATGTGGAAGAAGTAATTATATTACCGGTATCAAACAAGGGTTATCCTAATGCCTCTTATCATTTAGTTATTCCTAACTACAAAAGTGTAGCCTTACTAGCGATCTCGGGATGCATCACAAAACAAGTTCTAGAATCTATTATACTACCGGTTCACACTCTAAGCATTAAAGATGAATGCTTTAATTCCTACTAATCTAAGGGAGATCCTCACATTTTGGGTGGAATTGAGGTGGTAAAGGGTTTTTGTGCTAGTCATGCAACTTCCTATCCGTGAGACGCTTTTGTTAAGACTAATTGCCCACTCCTATATGTCATGAAAAATTTTAAACTTGGTGCCAAAATTACCCTAACCGACATTTTCTCATGGTTTATTACACAAATACAATTGGACAAAGCAAATAGTCAAGGATAAGCATAGTTTCAAAGTTCTCGTTTTATTTTCCCTCCCTACACTTAAACTGAACATTGTCCCCAATGTTCCCTGAAAGTATCAAAGTTATGATAATAGAAGGTAATAAAAATGAAAGAAACTAATACTCCCCTGATTAGCTCGGTAGGATCCGTGTAAAGTGGTGGTTAAATCCTTTTCAAGAAGAATGTATGCGTGAAAAGCTCCTTCCAATCTTTTGTATCTTCTTCTTAATAAATTAAACCTGCACACTTGAAGAAAACAAATGAAACCTTCGCGTAAAATCGGCGGTAATAATATATATAAGACTCTATTAAACTAGGATATAATGCTTGTGGAATGGATGTTTACTGAACTTCGGAAAATTAAGACACGGAAAATTCCAAAATTTATAAGTAGCTCGAAAAATGAGAAAAAGTAATTTGTTGTTTTACTCCTTCCCGACGCCATCGAGTTGCGATCTCGACGCCGTCGGTTATCCCGACAAAAAGCGGTCTCGATTTTACGGAAAAATTCGGAAAATTTACATCTTTAGAATCGGAAAAATTTCGCAAAACATCCATTATGACTCGATACAAGCATTTGACTCAAACACACACACACACACACATATATATATATATATATATAATATATATATATATATATATATATATATTTTAATTAATTGCAATTCTCATGTTCACGTTTCTTTTGAAAACGTGTGTAATCCTCCCTACACTTATCCTTTATGTAAAATACCTTTATATGCAATTAAGACGAGGTTAAAAACAAAATAAAGCATTTTACAAATTTAAACATGAGAATAAGCAATCAATAAAAGATATATGACACTAACAAGCAAACAATTAAGCATGGGTTGCCTCCCACTAAACGCTTTTCTTTATTTATGAGTCTTGTAGCTAGACTCGTAGTCGTGCCTCTACGTTGTCTCGTGCACGCTCACGTGCTCATACTTAAGCCATTCCAATGTTCTTTCATTCTTTTGTAATCATCTCCTAATTCTAGGCATTTTTGTAATACCGCTTAGTTTTCTCATGTGGGTACCTAAGTCCACTTTGCTTATCCCTTTCACTAAGCAATGGAATAGGGTCATTCTATTACATGCCTCAATATCCCTATGTTTAAACCTAGGATGAGCGCGTGGCATTTGGTAGATAAAGTCTTCAACTTCATCAGAGAATGTAATTAGACCATCAATCATCCGTTCATTCAACCTAGTCATTCTTTTAAAAGGTTTTCCAAAAATTACTTGAGTGAGGTCCTTATCAATAAATTCTCCTAAGTCTTCTAAGACCATGAACTCTACCAAATAAGCAAAGCTTCCAACAAACATGTGCAAATGTGTGACTGCTTCAACAACATTGTTCCCTTGATAAGTTAACTCATTGATCTTGATTTTATTGTATAGGTCCCTTGAGATTAAGTTCAAAGGAAAGAATGAACTCAAGTAAGCATCGAACCCTTCTAATCCTATTTTGTAAGGGAATTGCATGTTAAAGGGACCATCTTTCTCAATTCTACACCTAGGGTCAAAACATTGGGAGGGGTTTTCCTCAATTTCAAAACTAACTTTATTGATGACCTCCCCGCTGTCAAGTGCTTCACCATAATCAAATTCCTCTTCGGAATCTGAGTCATAGAAAGGTGTTGCCAATTTATCTCATTATGCCCTAGGTGATTTCCAAAATGGTGAACGGGTGAAGGGTTTTGTGGGATTGCGTTCTCAATTTCAGGATTGGGAACGGGTAGGTTGAAGAATCTTCGGCGGAAGACACGTATCATGGTGAGTGATGGATTTTACGAAAAAGGTCACGAAGAAGGGGATAGACTATGAGGAAGCTAAAATGAGAAAATTTACTTGATAGGAATCAAGCAAAGAAACCTAAGCGAGGTGGACTACTAACTAGCTATTCTATTCCCGGAGCGGCGCCAAAACTTGATAACGCTACACGCGTCGTTCGGGTTCAAATGAACTTCCTTTTCTTGAGCAAGTTTTATAACACCCTAGGCGGAACCTAATCATTGTAGTGTAGTATTAGGGTAAGCCACGGGTATTGATATCGTTCTCTGGGGAATAGGAATGCTAGTGAGAAGTTACTACGCTAAGGTTGGGGTTGAGAAAGATTATTTTTTATCTTTTTATATTTTTAAGAAAAGGAAAGGTACAAATCTCGGGGTTTGAATTTGGGGGTTGGTATTTCTACCGATTACTCTACTTATCTAATTATCTAATCTAAGGTGTATGTAGTCTATGTCTAATTATTTGTGCTCGTATGACGGTTTAAAGATGTGTTTACTTAGGTTTTATTACTCCTTAATTATCTCCTATTGATGGTTGAATTGTCACGTCCTTATTCTTAATCGCGTTGTGTGTCTAAAGTCGTAGGGTATGCGTTTGTCCCTAACTCTTTGAAACTACCAATGGGTCTCATCTACAAAATCTCTAGGAATTATAAACTCTAACTCTAAGGTACTCTTTGTATGGTTTAGCCTACAACTACTCTAGGTGTTATAGTCTAAGGTTCACAAAGATTAATAAAGCATTAACTACACAACGAATGACCTATCGCATTACTAGATCATTAACAATTAAGATAAGAGACAACCAATCAATATTCAATAATTAAGTTTCATATTCCTAAGCAAACACACAAGTAAATTAGCGGACATGGAGAACATGCAAGCATACACACAAGTAATTGAAGACATAATTGAATTAATGAAGTAAAACACTTATCTTGATGTAAGATAGAGTTTGGAACCCTAAAATCTTGTACAAGACAGCCTTGGTTCGGTTTAGGTTTTACCCAAAAGACTACACACTAAAACTAAAAATTCGGATTCTATATATAAGATTACAATCGCGACGGCGTCACCTTTGAATTGTGGCGCCGTCGGTCGCCGTCATTAGGGTTTCGTCTTGGGCACGTTAGTCTTGCGATGGCGTCACCTTATGCTTGTGACGCCATCCCTTCGCCTTTGACGCCGTCGGATCAAATCTAGGTCGTGCGAGTTGCGACGACCTACTCTTTTAAAGCGACACCGTCGCTTGAAAATAAGCAATTTGCTCTATGAGCCGTCACAAAAGTGATGCGACGGCGTCGCTATTAAGATGACGCCGTCCCCTTGTGTTTCAAAGACTTGAGTGTCTCGATTCTTGACTTTGGCCATTTTCTTCAGATATTCACGCCTTTTCATCCAAATAAGTGCCATTCCAGCAATTTCCCTTCAAGGGACCTAAAAAGTGAAAAGGAACGATATTAAGTAATAACGGATACAAAAGTGATCAAATAAGGGCTTAAACGACCCATCAAAATGTACATTTTAAAACCTTATCATACCCGGTCGTGTGTAGTGTAGTAATCGGTAAAACCGAGGTCGTCCTAAGAGCTATGTGTGTTGGATTATTACTAAGTCTAAGTGAATTAGTTGTTTAACTACTAAATCAGAATAAAGCAAATAAAAACAGATAAAAGGTAAAGGATAAATCAATAGAGGAGAGTGGTGCTAACCTAGTTAATCCTCCTACCTAGTTATGTCTACGTCTACTTACTTCCAATTACTTCAAATGGGGTCAAAGTCGAGAGGACAACATTTGGTTAATTCGCCTTAACCTATCAGCAAAGATGCCACCACAGGAGAAGTCAGGTGTCCCCTCATAAGTCATGTTGTTCCTGATCCCCTAAGCCAAGTCATTAGGTACCGCTACATGCTAGATTTATAATAGTGAGTGCCCGAGCGTTAGCAACTTAAACACTCACCCCCTAATTCTTAAGTTCATCCAAACGGTAGGTGATCAGTTGGTCAAATCGCACAAGTAGAAAGGGTCGTCAGTTGGTCATATCTTGCCATTCCGCCTCGATCCGCTCACCTAGGGTCAGTTGGTCATATCTCCTAGGCAATTGGCCTCTACCGCCATTCAAAACTACCGAACCAAGGGTAGCTACCAATAAACTATGCATGCATACACTTAGAAATAATTGTACGGATGTAAAGTAAACGCAAACAAAAAAATTAAGGAATCATAACTAGGCCAGCACCAAGAGGTGCTTAGCCGATCATATTAACCATACAAATCAATTCAATATTCGAAGGTACGAAATACATGAATCGAAAGTAAAGAAAAGATAAAATGCTAATGCTTATCGTAGGGGAGTATTTTCTCCCTTGGAGACAACTCCGTATGCTCCTCTGGACCTTCCTTGTAACATATTGGTTTTCATAAACATATCACATAACACAATATGGTTCGAATAGTTTAAGGTTCTAGAGAGAGAAAGTGGAAGATGGGAGCCTTTCTAGAGAGAGAAAGTAAACAAAAGAAAGAATGTTAGATTGAGTGAAAGGTCCAACCCTTTACCTTGGGAGGTAGAGGGTATTTATAGTTACATACTACACGTCCTCCTTGGATTGTGGATCGAGCATCTGATGGGTAAAGACCGGTCCGTCCTCCACGGTGTTACTCTAAACTAAACTATGCTAATAACTAACTAATAAACAAGTAAATAACGATATGTCTACGAGCTAACATATGCTAGAATATAATTGGGGTGACTGACACTTCCTTATGGAATTTCCAATTCCTAACAATCTCCCACTAAGGGAGGTCACCCCATGAAATACATTTTGCATCCTAGCATTCTATCTTTGTCTTTAGTTCTGAGCTCGTAGACTTCAATTCTTCAAATTCCATTCTTTGTGCTTGAGCAGTGATTTCTTCAAAGTTCGACTGCTTTGTACTTTTAGTGGAGGTCTTTTGCTAATCCACGTTTCGTGATTCTTTTAGCCAGGTTAGAGATCATCAGCCACAGCAAATCTCCAGATCATCTTTTTGTTGTATCGCCATGATGTGAAGTTGTGACCTTCGGACCGACATGCTCACATTTTGGATCATGATATCTTCTCATCAGAGTAGCGGAAGCTTTTTGTTGGTTCGTGATGTTTGTATCAGAGTAGCAGAAGCATGGATTGAAAATATCAGAGCCAGTTGATGAAGATATGCACTTATCATGATTTCTTAAGATTGTGAGTGCGATGTGTGAGCATGCGGCAATGGATTGACTCCTCAATTTTGATCAGCTGCAAACTGTCCAAATGTACCTGCAAACAACAGTTAGCAATAAAGCACACGAAAGTGTCTTTGATCACTTTCGTTGAATTGAAGTACACGGCCCACGGTTCCCCGTTGATCATTACAAGTCTTGCCTGTGATCAAGTATAATTTTGAAGAATCTCCTTGACGGGGTTTCGCAATGCTCTAGCTGTTCTCAAACCGAACGTCTCAAAGAAGACAACACGGAGTGAGTGAACCAATAATTGAGATTCACCGATTGAAGAAAAATTGATTTGAAAAACCATCGTATTGCTTAGAAGAAAGAGTTTTGCAATACGACGAAGGTTTTATGAAAAGACCAATTTTCAATCAAAAATACCTTTTGTATTTGAAATAGAATACACATTCAAAGTGCTAGAGAAAAGAAGATTTGCACATCGAACGGTTTTTCCAAAAGTATTTTTTTTTCAATCAAAGTTACTTTTTGTGTTTGAAAACATGAGTACGCATTCTATGTGCTAGAGAAAAGAAGATTTGCACGACGAACAGTTTTTCCAAAAGTATTCCAAAAGTATTCGTCAATTCATTTCCTGGACCAAGGTTGATTCAAGAATGAATCGCCCCATTGTTTCTATCCAGTTGTCACAAGCTTGATCTTTAGAAAAGATCTCACATGTCACCCACCGAGAGCTTGTTTGATGTTGGCTCTAGAGGGATTTCCATCTTCATCGTGAATATTTTCATATCACTCGGATGTTCTGGCAATACCACAAGGATAATGCGTAGGACTCTTAATATATACTTACTTTCCACATTGTGTGAAACAGCAAGTCTTCATTAATTTTGTGTCCTAATGAGATATTGTGGATGATCTCTTGGCTCTAGACTCAATTGTGCACATTTGATTTCCTATGCCGGAGACTAGGGAGAGGGTCTCCTTATTCAATATCAACTATCTCTAAGAAAAAGTCGATAGATTATGTAGGTTCCCCGTGAGAATGAAACAAGTCATTTTAAGAGGAACTTGAGTAGCCCTTTCCTTTCGGCATCCAAACATCTTCATTTGTGGGATCCGGATCGGGAACATTCTTTTAAACCATGATATCTACATATGTTAGTGGACACAAACAGATATATGGTGGTCGACATCACTCAAACAACAATCGACTAATACAAGTCAATCCAACATATCAATCACATCATATAAAGGCATGGGAATTATGTGTTTATCAAACTCAAATCATCTAATCCTAGCAGTCATATCCTAGGCACCTAGTCCTTCAACGTAAGTTAACATCATTTTCAGTTAAGCATATAGGATAATTAGAAAAGCCCGATGGATGATATAAATTTGAAAACATTCTCCCCCTCAATCAATGACTCATTTCATAAACGGTTTTAAATAAGCTGAAGTCATTGATTGGGTTTTGCAAATTTATGAAAAATTGATTCTCATTGATTTTTCAAGCAACTCATTTACCACCATTTTGTTAAAACAAATATTTTTCTGAAGAATTTTTAGAAGGAAAAATATTTGAGTAGGAACAATGAGATCCTTGACATAATTTCCTCATTAGTTTTAGGATAAGTGCTCGAAATTTTTGAAAATTGGTTTAGCGCAACACTTTCCTTCCTTGAAGAGCGGGTTGCTATCTGAAATAATAGCAAACCATGGTTTAAGCCCGGGTTACAGTCTGAAATAATTGCAAGCCATATTTTGAGACATGTTTAGAAAGAAATATTTACACCTCCTGCTCGAACTTCATCTAAAGTCTCATGCCATTATTGAATGACATTTCTAAGATCGTAGATGTTATCGATACTAGGAGACATGTCTTGAGAAAACAATATTTTTGGTATTTTTAAATTTTATGATTTTTATTTATTTATATATATTTGTATTTTTCTTTTCGATAAATATATACAAAGAGGATGATATAGTTTAAGAAGGACGATGATACGAGTACCGAGATAAGGATATCGTATAGCACTTTGTACAAGATAGAAGTCATCATCTCTTAAACTTTCACCACCAAAGCTTTCGAGGCTCTTGAATCGTCGTCAGAACTTGAGCCTTCTGAAAGTGAGACTTTGGTAGCGTCCCCCCAAACCGACAAACTAAGAATAAAGACCATTTCCCCAAGAAGTAGAAATGAATAAAAATGGTCTCATTGAATGAAGCTTAGCACCCCGAAGAACTCGAGAACACCGAAGTAACAAGTTGAAACATTGATCGTCTCGGTGGTTATCATTTTGAATAACGATTAAGTCCGATCACATGAACTCGTTAGCGTCCCGATGTACACATTACTCTTCGAGATTGACCGGTTGTCTATTCGGGAACAATATATCAACATCTTCATTTTACCAAGTGCATTTCGCTTATCTTCCATATAACCAATCAGCCCATAATGTACACAAGTACCCAACCGTAGTAGAGACAACGACATCACGATGGCGGGTTGAATCACCGATCTTCTCTGCAGATGTCAACTCCGAATAACGATTAAGCTCGATCATGTGAATATGTTGTGCGACCACGATGTACACATATCTCCCCGATGGTTGCGATCTCATCGGAATCATCATTACATTGTGTACATGAAGCACTAACCGGAAGCACTTTATCATAAATCATATAGAAGATGTCGATCATCAATATCATCTCACGTTCCAAATATTCTTCTCATATTTCTTCCTATTGAAGGCTGATTTAACACATACCAAAAGTATCCATAGACCACTTCCCCCCAAATGGTTGGAATAATACATCCTTCCCCCAAATAGTTAGAATAATATATCCTTCCCCCAAATAGTTGGAATAGCACACCAAAGGCTACGAGTTAAACACTGAGTTTCTCTACGGTTATGACATATGTCTTTCCCAGGATTACTTCAATAGAGAAGAAGTATTAAGTTCATCACGTGTACTCGTTGTGTGTTTAGATGTATGTCTCCTTCCCCTTGCTTTGGTTTTGATACCTCGTAATCGACAATACATTGTACATACCAAATATTCTTGAAATAAAGAAGATCAAAAATTAGCTCAAATGAATCATGTGAGAATCAACGCTCTGTAAACTCTCTCGACTATCTTTATCAACCCATATGTAGACAATTTGAAGTGACCACTATTGTAGAAAACCGATATACCAAACTTGAACACAAGTCGAATTCACCACATTTGTATCTTAAGCTTGCACTTAATGATGGAAGAACGGTGTTGAGAATTTATGCTTCAAGCAAATCTCTAAGTACTCACTACTCAAACAAAGTATGAGACATTAACACCTCTTGCGATTATCCACACCGTCATAGCATGAGCCACTGAGTAAAACAACGTAACTCCTAAAAGTGATAGTTAACCATGTCTTCAACCATCCACCCCGACAGCTGGTAACTAGATAAACCAAGTCTTCAACTCAAATTCTTAAGCCCGAGCAAGTTATCAAATAAGAACACGCCTTTATGAAAGTCAACTTCAATCTCAAATAAGTGATAAATGATTGACTCCGAAGTAATCAACTTGTGTCAAATGTCCAACACGTGAATAAACATACAATCGGGTGTATATGGACTCACTATATGAACCGGAACAAATGATTCCTCAACATCAATGCATTCTTCTTAGAGGTATACATGTAGAGATTGATCTGGAAGATTCACCAATAATGTTTTCGAGCGGATGAGGTAGTCATTTTCCTTAATGTTCATGTGGTTGATTTATAGCGTGCACATTGAGAGGAACAATAATCCGTGAAGATTTGGCAAAGGAATACCAAAGAGCGGATCATTATTCATGAACAATAATCCGTGAAGATTTAGTACAGGAATACCAAAGAGCGAATCATTATTCATGAGTGCAACTGCAATATTATGATAGTCATTATCAACGCCTTGAGGAATAACTGGAGATTGGGCTTCTTAAGTAGTATGAGTTGTACTTCTTAGATGATCAACATTTGCTAGCGGTTGGAAATACTCATCAAACATATCTTGAAACAATGAATCCCAAGCAATAAATCCCATTTATCCTTAGTAAGTGAAACATTAGGCGTTGGAGGAGATTCGTATGACCATTATTCAAACATCCATCAACATGTAGTATATTCACTCTTCTCCCCCTTAAAGATTGCATCCGAAATTGCCATTTTTGATTTAACCAAGTGAATAAGAAGACGATCAATGAATCTTGATCCACTTGATGACTGAATGGGTATGGGAGAAACATGAAGCTTGTTGATGAAGAATGTCGATGAGGTTGGTCATAAACATGAAGATTTCTCTTCATCTGAAGATAAAGCGCACTAAAGCGTACACCTTTCTTTTCTTTAAAGAATGGGGCCTGAAGAGTTATCTGCAGATGCCATTATAATGAAGTACGAGGCCTGAACTAATGAGAACAGACGTCATAGCAGATTGAATATCAAGGTTGAGTTACTTGAACCCGTGAGTTATGAGATATCAATCCATTTGTTATCCATACTTTAAGCCAATCCATGTAGTGAAGGATCGAAGTATCTGCAACTGAGTAGGGAATACATGCACTAACATTACAAGCTTGATTGCATATATATTGGTTAGTGACATTAGTATCCAAACCCTTTGGGGTTTCACGGTCCACCTTGATTTTGCCATCGGTAAACAGCTTTCCGGTAGGTATCCACCTAAGTCCAACATCCTTAAACATTCTACCAGACGGTATCCACTTATGGCAAGGTATGGGATTGTTGATATTCTTATGCACAGTGGAAGACTTATTGGTATTCCTAGACTCCAAAGATTTAGCAGTTGTGATCCATCTAGGTGGAGTTTTAGGTTTGTTTTGCTTCGTGACATATTGAACCTTAGCCATGTTAGTAGTCTTAGTGGATTGTACCTTAGCATGTGAGTTAGGAAAATGTTTCTTATTCGGAAAAGACTCAGAATTTCTAATTTCATTTTCTACATGCTTAGCATTCTTCTTCATATAACTACTCTTAGATGCAAGCCAACCCCTAGTCTTTTGAGTGTTCCTAGGTAATGGTTTACTACTACTAGCATTGCCTTGAAATCTCGTGAAATTCATCACCCTAGGTATTGCACCTAAAATTTTGTCTTTTCGAATCTATGCCTTTTTCATAGCTTCTTCTAGATAATAGTTCTTCCACAAGTCATTCATATCATATGAATTCTGGGTTTTAATGCTTGGTTTTGACACTGTTTTCGAACTAATCCTAGAGGTGCTGGGAGTAGAAGTGGCTACTTGCTGAGGGTTAACGGAGTTAGAAGCCTTATTCTTAGGTAACTCAGGTGAAGTGACTGGTTTTGACAAAACTTTTATCGCATCAACTTGGGAGGCAAGCCTTGCCTTTAAAGATTTTGTTCTTTCAGATATGAATGCAGTAGGCTTCCTAACAACTGACCGGTCTCTAGTGGGGTGAGAAACTGGCTTCCCCAAGGTTGACGGTTTTGTAAAATTAGTGTTCACACTTTTCCCTTCGGTTTTTCTAGCTCATTCTTTAAGGCAACAATAGCGAAACTCTTTTCCTGAAGTTGAGCTTTGAGATCATCAATTTTTGCTATCAAAGAGTTTGTTTGTTCTATTGACTTAGTTCTAGCTTCTTTGAAAGAGTCACTTAGTTTTATGTGATGCTTTCTCAAAGACACATTTTCCTTTAGTAATTTGGCCACAAAACCGCTAATTCATCATTTCTCATTTGGATATCATCAATAGTATTAACATCAGAATTACTTGTAACCAAATTACTTTTCACATGCATATTAGAAATATGTTTCTTCAAATTGTTGATAGTTGACTCTTTGTCTTGAAGTGAGCTTTCAAAGTGTTAATTTCAAAAGTTCACGGAATTCAAGAAGTTTCAATTTTACATGGTTTGTTAAGTTGAAAACTTTCTTCTTTACTCAGATCGCAATTTCAAGAGAAATGCAATGTTTTTCAAGATTTGATAATTTGTTTGAAAGTTCATCAAAAGCCCTTTTGTCAACCATATATTTTGTTTTGAAACACTTAATCTCGATCACTCGCCATTCTGTAACATTTATTAAAGTCAAGTTCAACATCATGATCGGTTTGTTAAGTACTTTAGCGGATGCACTATGTTGAATCAGCTAAGGGTATCTCATTACATGACACTGCTTAATTTTTGGTCCGATATCCGCATCCACATAATGTGTAACAAGAGTCACCGGATCATTGGTCGTGTCAAGCTTATCTATCTCGAGCCTCGTATTCAAAGTCAACCGATCCATCATCTGGTGCTTTACCCGACTCAACACTACAATCTTTTGATTGTGCGACATTCATTCCCTTTCTAATTATCGCATCTACTTCTTGTGTGTTAGAGTAATCGAATGACTAGTTACATCATTATTTGTTGTCTCGACATTCGCATTCAAGAACACCCGATTCTTAACCGATACATTACCCAACTCATCACAACTTTCATCAACCGCACTGCACTCTCATCTGCTTTTTCATCTTTCTGAGTAACTTCCTCAATATACTTCTCCACATTATGCATGAGATGGATAAGTGTCTCTATGAACACGCTAATTTCCATTCCAGTGTGTCTCTTGAAAGACATTTCAGTTATGTCTTGATCATAATCTGATGTAAATTTCCCACTGATGAATGACTGAAATTGGTTGTGGATCACTTGAAGTGCATCACTAGAACTATCCTTTTGAACCTTCTCTTTGTTAAGTTGTAGCTCCAATTGCTCTAAGTTTAACAGCAAAGTTCCTGTTAATGTGGATAAGTCCTGACGAAAGAGGGCAATACATGTTCGTTTTATTGTTGATAAGGTATAATGCAACATTCCTTTTGCATGGCATTCTGTAGCATTAGCAGGTGCAATTCTTTCTCATTGTACTTAGAACATGAAGATCTCAAATCATCATTGGTTGAATCAATCATGGTTATCCTTTCAGAGTAACTAATACATTCTTTGTTGTCCACAACATCATATAATTTGAGCACATTTGAAATTACTGGGTCAATCGTGTAAGACATGATGTAGTAGTATACACGGGATTTTACAAGTCTATGATTTAAACCGAGAAATAGAATCTTTCACGGGATTTTACTAAAATCAAGACCAAACCGTAAGAGAATGATAAGTAGGATGTAGTAAATGAACTAGAAGATGATAAGGAAGTGAAGATAAATTTGGTGTTATGGTTTGAGTTTGTGATATTCCCTAATTCTTTATATATATACCCCGTGTTCTGCGGATTTTTCGAAAATTAGGGTTTGAAAACAAGGGTTTTGTATGTTAGGTTTAGAGACAAATCGCATGAATAGACAAATCTCAGTCCTTGACAAATCGCTTCTGATGACAAATCGCTTAAGGGACAAATCGCTTCAGGGACAAATCCCTTAAGGGACAAATCGCTTAAAGGGACAAATAGCTTAAGGGACAAATCGCTTAAAGGGAAAAATCGCTTAAGGGACAAATCGCTTAAAGGGAGAAATCGCATAGTACACAAGTACATCCACTACTTCGTCCTTTTTGTCGTTTTGTCTCAATAGACAAGTCGCTTAGTGCACAAATCGCTTCACAAAAACAGAAAAATCGCTTCAATAAGCAATCTCTAGAGACAAATCGCTTGAATTTTGGGACAAATCGCTTAGAAGAAAAATGGCACGAGACACAAATCGCTTCCAAGAAACTTTCTAAAACACCACTTTTCAATCCAAAAACAACCCAACCACACTGATTCAAGCCTCCCAAATCAAAACCTAAACACTAATAATGATTATAAACATAGAAGTACAATCAAAATCTAAACTTTAACACTAGAAATGATCCAAATGATGCTAATTAGTCTAAACTCATACAATCCCAAAAACCATATGAAAACCACTAAAAATCCAAGAACATGAAAGATGAGTGATCAAACCATGGCTCTGATACCATTTGTAACATATTGGTTTTCATAAACACATCACATAACACAATATGGTTCGAATAGTTTAAGGTTCTAGAGAGAGAAAGTGGAAGATGGGAGCCTTTCTAGAGAGAGAAAGTAAACAAAAGAAAGAAGGTTAGATTGAGTGAAAGGTCCAACCCTCTACCTTGGGAGGTAGAGGGTATTTATAGTTACATACTACACGTCCTTTTTCGGACTGTGAATCAGGCATACAGTGGGTAAAGACCCGTCCGTCCTCCACAGTGTTACTCTAAACTAAACTATGCTAATAACTAACTAATAAACAAGTAAATAACGATATGTCTACGAGCTAACATATGCTAGACTATAATTGGGGTAGCCGACACTTCCTTATGGAATTTCCAATTCCTAACATTCCTTTAGCTTTTTCCCACGTTCTCTGATAGTTGTGTGTGGAATGGGATGATTAGAAATGCTGGAATTTGTGGGGTATTTATAGGCCAGATCTGGGTTACGACGTAACTAATACAAGAGTTACGCCGTAACCTTCAATTCCTTCGTATTTTGCACTAGATCTGCTAATTATGGCGTAACCTTATTAGTGGTTACGCCGTAGTCTTCAATATTTCTTGGTTACGCCGTAATGAAGAATAGTTACGGCGTAGTTATCAGCGGCGTGGAACCTCATTTGACCTAATATAGTTACGTCGTAGTCCTTGGGAAGAGTTACGCCATAACCTTCTGATATGTTGATATTCTGAGTCACGCAATAGTTACGGCGTAATGTGAGAGATGAGTTACGCCATAACTTCTTCAAAATGAGCATACTATGATAAATCTTTGATATTTCTTCAATTCCGCGTCTCTTTAGCTCCAATGCTCATAATTTACCTGAAAGTTGAAAACAATGGAAAACAAGTGTAAATCCATATAAATGATATAAATTACAACAATTATCGAGGGAGTAATATTCAGGACTATTTGATGTTATCAATACCCAACATGACTTCATGCATGATGTCATGCAATGGGTCATGGGTTATGGATCAAGCTCCATGGGTATGGGTCATAAACTTTGGGTTTTACTCAACAACATTCATTGTACCTAGTCAATGGATCATGGGTCATGGGTAAAGGACTTAGGTTTTACCATTACATTACCCATTTTAATATATACAAAGTATATATGTACATTTCCATATTATGTAAACACGAGTTGATATACATATGTATTTCTATAAGATGTAAACAATATTACTTGTTTAGTGTTTTATATGAAAATGTAAGTGTGTTAGTAAACTATTGGCTCAAACCATTTACGCATTTTATTTGTTTCGTTAAAATGATTTTGCGTTTGTTATCGACAAAATATTAGAAGATCGTAAAATATAAATAAACGTTTTTATGGCTTATTTGTATTAACAAATGTATTTTTGAAATTTGATTGTATAATCAAATCGTTAATTAAGGGATTTCAATGACTTATAACTGACGTGCAATCTTTTTGTATTAGTACTAACATTGAATGGCAATTATCATTGATTTTTATATAACCTATTTTATTAATGGTCATATTGATTGACAATAATTACAAATTTCATAATAATTGAAAGACATTTTATAACCTAAACCTTTGATATATCATTCAACAAAATATCATTCGAATTGTGTACATCAAAGTAACCAATAAAACTAATTTCGAAGCCGAATACATTTATTAGTGAAAATGAAGGAAAAGAAACTTGCGAAGAATATTGTAATTAGGATATTTCAATCGTCATCGCTAAAAAGTTTAAATCCACAACGTAGTCATCAGTTAACTCATGACCCATTACGCGTATTTCGTTAATTATAGCTTCTGATTTTAGGACCTTCGACTTAACGCCGTTGAGAACCTGTTGACACTCTTGAGGATCTCTAACATTTAGTTTAAGCCAGTCGAGAAGAATGGATTCGTCTAACTCATCTGTTAAATAAAAAGGACATGCATGGACTAATAAACTTAATATGAAAACATATTCTTTTATATAAAAATAGTAGAAAACTTATATGTGATACCTTTATTATTTTGAGAAGGTGCACCTTTTTCAAAAACTGATAACGAATGGATGATCGCACTTTGAATCAGCTTTAGGCGCATGTGACTTTGTATCTTGAAAGGTTTTAGGGTTTGATGAAGCCATGTGAAGATTATATGTCGTTATATGTTATTCATTTACCCATTATATGGTGGCTATTTGCTTGGAATAGCTTGACTGAGCGGGCTTTGTTTGAGTTTACTGGACTCATTTTCATGGGTCAGGGTTTTTGTACATTAGACTAAGTTGAAATTGCTTTTACTGGACTCGTCTTGTTGGGCCAGGCTTTTGGACATTTACAATTAGTAGTAATTGGTTATTAAAGATGTAAGAAGTGAACTTTAACGAAAAAATTAACACGATACGTATTTTAATTATGCAAAAATTATTTGGTTAATAAACTTGATTAAACCTAATAATAGTTGCCATAAAAATACACTTTGAAGTTATATTTGCCTAAGTACAAATAAAATAACAAACAATCAATTGTATCCGGATTCATCTATAATTCATATAAAAAAGAAAGAGACACAAAATGTTATAAAAGTGTATATAAATAGTTGATCAAATAAAACGTTTTCATAAAAAGTGATTAGGCCTCCCTAATCACAAACAGTAACATATTTCATAATGTTTTGAAACAAAAGTACTAAAGCAACAAAAAATATTATTGAGAAAACATAAATCATGTTCAATCACGATATTGGCAATCAAAAATCATCATCGGTAGATTTATCATCGGTAGAATAATAACCTTGAGATTCGTCGTCAGTGAAATCGTCTAAATCATCTCCATCAACCACCGATTAGACGCTATGGATGTCCAAATCTTCTAACTCTTCTTCGGCTTCATCATCAATGTAATTGTTAGAATAATGAACATCATGAGAAGTGTAATCAAGATCATTGATATTAGTTCACACACCATCTTCACTTGTAGTATTCTTGTTATCAAGATCTTCATCGGTCTCTTCATCAATGAGAGCATACTTGTCTTTTTTGGATCGTGAAGTATGTTGTTCGTTAACTAAAGGTACGTCATCAACAAAGTCATCCAAATGGTGTACTTGATCAGGAGATTGATCCACGAATTGTTGATCCTCTTGTTCAACTTGTTTGCCTTTTTCGTTCACGTAATCAGTGGGTTCATCAATAATTGAAAAACGGCATTTTTTTTTAAATGAAAGCTTGTGTAGAATTGCTGGTGCGCTTAAACCTAATAGGGTTTCTGTTGGAATCACTCTTAAACTATATTTCAAGTGTTTGTAATTAACATGTAATAGGTTGCTTAATAAGGCTTTTATGTTTGTATTAAGGCAAGGCTTATGTAGAAAGCCCATAAGCCTTGGCCCATATCCAATAAGGAAGGAATGGACTAGAAGTGTTGCCCTAGCTCCCTTCCCTATAAATACTGTCACACACCCAAATTACATTTACAAATGAATGGAATACCATGGGAGGATCACATAGCATCAAAGTTACAGATTATATCGAACAACCTAAAGTGTCATTTTGAAAATATCGTTTGATTCAAGAAAATAATCGAGTTTACAAAATATAGGTCCCAATAGAATATAGGTGAGTTACAATCAAACGATAGTTAAGTGCATAAAATATAGGTGAGAAGCGACACCGCGACTCTATGATAAGTCCACATGCATGCCATGAAGTGAATGCCTTAGATACCTGAGATAAAATATGCTAAAAGTGTCAACACAATGGTTGAGTGAGTTCATAGAGTTTGGTTGAATTGTAAAGCCTTTAAAGAATGTTCATGTAGCAAAGGAAAAGTTTTTGGTCATATAGAATAGTCCACAAAGCAAAGGCATTGCAAATCCACTCAGTTCCATGTTCCACCCATACAAAACTTGCAACCTGTGTGTTCACAACCCACTGCCAAAGGTAGTATGTCTAGAAGTCAAGTGCACGTTATCATAATAGTTCACAAAGCAAAGGCATTGTGAATCCACTCAGTTCCAAGTTCCGCCCATACAAAACTTGCAACCTGTGTGTTCACAACCCATTACACAATATATAGTGTGTCTAATAGTCGAGTATAAGATACTATAATAATTCACAATATTGCACCACGTATATAATAATTCAGGGATGCTCCGAACATGGGAGACTTTGCACTGCTCCAACAAGGGAGACTCCTTTGTCACTCGACCACTTAGGCTAGAATTATTGAGAACGCTCCACCAATAAGGCGAGACTTTGCACACTCCACCGATAAGGCGAGAATTTGTATTGCTCCGTTCACATAGGGAGACTTTGCACACTCCACCAATAAGGCGAGAATTATTGAGAACACTCCACCAATAAGGCGAGACTTTATAGTGATGCTCCGAACATGGGAGACTTTAGGTCAAGGTCATAACACGTACAGTTCAATAAGTTCAAACAAGTCATAAGTTTGTATTTAAGTTCAAGAGTTCCGTTCAAAAGTTCGTAATTAAGTTCAAAGATTTAAGCCGAGTTCAAAAGTTCAAAACAGTCAAAGAGCTCAAAATATATCAAAAGGTTCAAAATAGTTAAAGGGTTCAATATTATGTCAAACAAGTTCAAAATAGTCAAAGGGTTCATTATAAAGTCAAACAAGTTCAAAATGGTCAAATGGTTCAATATTACGTCAAACATGTTCAAAATAGTCAAAGGTTCAATATTAAGTTAAAAGAGATTAATTATATGTCAAAATGTTTTAAATCAAGTTAAAGTGTTCAAATCTATGCCAATATGTTCCTATCAAGTTAAAAGAGTTCAAATATATATGTCGAAGGGCTCAAAATCACGAAAAGTGGTTCAAATAATAGTGTTCATAACATAGTGATCAATTTAGTTCGGGCACAATCTACTTACTAGCATAAGTAGTGAAATAAGAGGGTAACAAGTTCATGATAGTTCAACAATATAGTTTAAGTTCATATAAGTGTAAAGTAAAAGCATGAAGTTGAGCATGTATCTCCCCCGAAGAGTTTATAAAAGAATTAAACGAGTAAAAGTGGGGCTACGAACTCACCTGATGCAGTGATTATGGTGACAAAAGAAGATACACTGAAATGAGGTGCGATCTCTATCCGCAACCTAATATGAATGATGTGTTCTAATGTAAGTCATGAAACAATGTCGTGCATGCAAACTCATATGAAATCCATACCACTTGTACATTTGAAAATAATGTTTATCGTTGAAATATATGTTTATGACATCTCGTCATATTATAAAATACTTTACAAGTATTTACGTTGAAACGATATCCTACGATAGTCATTCAGTAATTTATTATGAAATTACAGCTTTTCGTCGTAAAACAATGTCATTTGACAATTTCATGAAAGTGACTAAACGGCCTTGAAAAGCTAGTCGTAAAATGATGCACATCGAGTGTTAGGAAACAAACTCAACGGTTTTGGAAAGCTTGTATCATTATCTCAAAGTTTTAGCTTTTATGTTTTTATCATAGAGGTCTCGATCATGGAGAAAAACATAGATAAAGTTAGGGTACTTGTACCAAAAATATTGTTTAAGGGTGGTTTTCGGCAAAGTTTGAGTGACCGTATTTTATTCGTTACAACTCCGTTTGACAAACGGTTGGATATTTTGGAAAATAGGCTAGGCGAACTTACTTTTACTAGAAGACATCATTTTATAAAAAGTAATCCATCAATGTTAAAAACGACCCTCAACATGGTCATTCGCGGCGGTAATTTCTTGGCTATTAGAAAATATATAGTTATACTTATATAAAATAGTTACGGCAACCTTGTTTAAACGCGTATAATTTAATCGTTACACGTCCGTTTTCTACGTTTTATATGTCCTTAGCTTCGTGTTAAAGTATACTAATATATTTTTGATAAATTGACACATTTAATAAAGCTTATGACTCATTTTTGACTCGTAAAAAGTTGAGACAACATGCTGAATTTTCTGAAATAGATAGTTTTCGTCGTTAAACTTGCAAATAGCATAACTTCTTTGTGATAACTCCGTTTTAACCCATTCAAGCGGCCACGTTTTCGTTTTAAAGTATATTTTCTAAATATCTAGCCCAAATATTTTTAACCACTGTCGAAATTTTCATAATTCACGAAATGATCGACCATTATATATAGTTGTCGAAATGGATTTTCTCGCAGAAACTTATTCTAACCACTTCAAATCAACGCCAAATCTATTCTAAACCTACCATACACCTTCTTAGGGTGTCATGGGTTCCTAGACATCATTAAAATGATATGTTTCAAGGGATAATTATAGGATGATATATATTCATTAATAGCACTTAAAACAAATAAAGTGGTATAGATAATCATATAACTTGCATGTTTTTCTCAAGCATGATAAAATGACCAAAGTATGAATATGAAAGATTAAAAATGATCATGAAATGCTTACTAGTGAAATGATGAGGTTTAAAGAACAAGGGTTTATCCTAATACCCTAGGTTTTTATCTCAAAACCTTGATTAAGAGTATGCTAGTGTTGTGTAATTAACTTGTTCTTGAAAAAAAATATGGATTCCTTCCTTCTTGATCTTGGCCGAATTTTAGAGGTAGAATGGGAGAGAATTTCTTTTACTTCACCTTTACTATGTGTTGTCTATGTGTTTGTAAATTTAGTATAATAAGTATACATTGTAAATATCTCATAAGAAGAAAAGATCAAATTGGATTCTTGTTGTGTCATTCATTCTTGGTCGACAAAGGTAAAAAGAAATAAGGGTGATGTATTTAAAATGAGTAAATGCATTTTAATGTTAACTTTATTGTATATTAAGTAAATATAATTAGGTATTTAATGTAGTATTAGCTAGAAATCGATTTTAACGGAACAAAATAAAATATATCGAACTCATAAAAATTATAAAAATACATTTCTTACAAAAATTTAGTGAAATAATAATTATCGAGTAGTATTTACGAAGACCGTCGCAATTATATAAATATAACAATTTATATACAAAATAAATTTAAAACATCGGGTAAACTAATAATATAATTTTTATGGTCTTAAAATGAGTATAAAAATATATCAGGATAATTTTTGGGAAGTGTCGGATCAATTGTTCAAAATAAATGATCGCACGATAGCGTTTATTTAATAAGAAAAATATACGTTAATGAAATATAAATTTTTCTCCGGGAATGAATAGTGTTTCGTGAATAGTAAAATTTTGAAATATGTTCTCAGAATATCAAATCGACTTCAAAAATGATGAATAGTAAAATAATGATGAATAGTATATTCCCGAGATGAATAGTAAAATTTGAAAATTGACCAGAAATTGAGAATTGTGACAAATACCTTTGTAAACCTTCATTTGAAGGTTGGTTGTTCACATTTCATAATACACCTACGCATAACTTTCTTTCATTCTTATTCGTGTGTGTGTGTGTGTGTGTGTTCATCCACTCACTTCTTTACCTATTTCTAACATATTGATGCTTGTGTTACAATATGATGACCTAACAGTGGTATCATTCGCCTTCTAGTTGGGTGAAACACTTTTGTTTTTGAAGTTATTTAACTATACGCGTGGGTTTTGTGTGTTAATCTTTCATACGCATAAAAGCTCAAATTTTTACACTTTAAAACTCAAGATTATTGTACTTTAAGGTTTATTTAGTGTTAAAGTTTAAGTTTTTAGCATCAAGTTTCAAACTTTACATGTGTAGAATCATTTTAGAGCTTGGTTTTGTTCGTGTAGTATTTTCTACGCATAAGGGTAAAAGTTATTTTGGATCATCAAGTTTTCAACTTTCTTGTTATTCTGGTGATTTTGAAGCTACTTCATCCAAAAAATCAAGTTTCTAACCATTTTTTTAGGTTAAAAATCAGTTTTGGGAAAATTTGTTACTTTCTACGCATAGGGAACCCTAGTTTTACTCGTAAGCTACAAAGTCTACGCCTAAGCATCTATTACGCGTAAGCTTTTCATCCAGTGATCTTCAATGTTGTTGGTTTACTCAGTGTTTTCTTGCTTGGATAAGCCTGAAAACACTTCGACTTTGGATATCTTTTACACTAGTATAAGTGTAAAGGATTTTTGGGCAAAACCCTAGTTTTACGCATAAGCTAAATCTTACGCGTAGAATTCTTTCTGCCTAAACTTTTTCTTACGCCTAAGCCTGTCTTACGCATAAGCTAATCTTATGCATAAGGATTCTACTACTAAGCCTTTGGTTTACGCCTAAGCTAAGTTTTTCTCAAGTCCACGCGTAAGCTATTCCTACGCGTAAGCTCTATTGTTACGCGCAAGTTGGTTTTCTACGCATAAGGTACTTTCTACGCCTAAGCTGGTTTCTACGCATAAGTTTACTTCATCAACATTGTTTCATTCGACTACAAAGATCCATCATCAACACAAGTTTCAAGATGTCTCAACCACCATACTCTAGCTATTTTCCTCATGTGTATCCTCAACAACAACATCAACAACAATTCTATCAACAATATCCTCCACCATCTTCACAACAAGTGCAACAATTTCAACAACAAGGAGCAATTCCTCTTCCACCACAAATGGTTCAACCAAACCCTAGTCAACAAGTACAACATTACACATACTTTCAAAATCAGTATCCAGCCAAGTATGCTATGAATGTTACAACTCCGAAGGAACCCTCATGGTTTGCAAAGATGTGTGAAGCTTTAAGTAGCCAACAATCCATTCATGAAGCTGGATCACTTGATAGACCTCCAATGCTCACTCCCGGTAACTACGATCAATGGGTGATAAGGTTCTTTAGGTCTTGTGATCTAAAGAAGCCACATGGAAAGTTCTTGAAGAAGGTCATCCTTGAAGGTCCATTTCAGATGCCTACTATCACTGTACCCGGAGATCCGAATGCTGTTCCACCAAGAGATGATATTACCAACGTTGTCGGTCTTGATCAACTTACTACTGACCAACTTCTACACTTAGAAGCCGATGAACTTGCAATGCAATATATCCTTTTGGGATTACCCGACCGATACTTAGTAGTGTTGATGCTCGAGATCGCTAAAGCAATGTGGGAGCACATTCATCTTTTAATAGAAGGCACATAACTCAATCAAGAAGACATGGAATCCAAAATCTACTTAGCATAGGAACACTTCATGATTGAACCAGGGGAGACATTAGAGTCCTATCATCATTGATTCTCAGACATCATCAATGACTTGGATAAACATAATATCATTATGCCAAGGATTGCAGTCAACACTAAGTATCCTGAGTAGTCTTGGTCCTGATTGTGGAAAGTATTTTATTTTTATCCGTCAAGCAAAGAACCTTCATCAAGCTACATACGGATTGTTGTATGACTATTTGAAGCCCCACCAAAAGGAAGTTGATAGAGAAAGGATCATCCGTGGAGTCCCTGCTTCGCCTTCACTCTCGGATAATCAATCTTTAGCTTTGTGGGCTCAAGCATGTTATCTTCAAATTCCGACCTTACAAATTGTCTTCACAAATCCTCCACAACCAACTGCTCAAATTACACCATATGAGCCATCACAGCAACAATCCCAAGAAACTCAATTGGTTCCATACAACAGCAACAATGATCAAGCGCTTTACAGTGAATCTAATGAGGATGCAGAAGATTTCGGTGCATTGCAACAAGGGTTTGTCATGATTGCTAGAGCCTTCGGCCGATATTCCAACAAATCCAACAATCGCATTCGTACCTCATCTAACACAAGGAATCAAGTTGTTGTTAACAATGGAAGAGTTAAAGTTCAGAATCGTGGTAATGTTCGTCAGATGGGAAGTGGTCAAGGATTTAATCCTAATGGAAGGAATAACATGGGTGCTCCACAACAACAAATGGTTCAAGTGGTTGATCAGGGAAATGCTCAGACTGGGATTAATGGCCTCCGATGCTATAACTGTAATGAGAAGGGTCATCTGGCTAATGCATGCCCTAAGCCGAGGACAAGAGGTAGCGCTTATCACAAAGAGGCTTTACTCTTGGCTCTCAAGGATGAAGCTGGTGGAACTCTTACCAACAAGGAACAGAGCTTCACGGCAGATGTTGATTCTGATGATGACAAGGAGGACTTGCAGGCTAATGCAGCAGTGATGTTAATGGCAAACATGCAAGAACTCCACATGAGTGACACAGGCCCAGTGTATGACACTGACGGCTTGTCATTAATGATCTGATATCTCCGCCAACATCTGCATCCAACGAGGATCAGAGTGTTCAACATGAGCTGTCTACATCTCATTCCGGTGATAATCAAATAGATCCCGTAGTTATATTTGACGATCAAGATGACCTTATGGTTAATATTTATAATCAAGTTTACTCTGTGGTTATATTTGAGGATCTAAATAATGATCATGTTGAGACTCACGTTGAACAAGCTGAACCTAAGTCTAATCCAGATCTTGAGCTCATGACCTTAATTAAGTCCAAAAATCTCGAATGGAAAAATGCCTAGACATCAATAAGAAATTAAAGGATAAAAATGCACTGCTGACTAAGGATAATGAATGCTTAAAGTTCCAACTCAACATTTTCCAAACAAAAGAGAAACGTGAAAACGGTTTTGAAATCGCTTTTGTTAAATCTTACCAAAATGAAAAATCTTTGGAAAAACATATATGTGATCTAGTTGCATCCAAGAATGCTTTGTTGTCTCAAATAGAACAACTGAAATATGATCATAAAAAACAACTTAACGCTCTCACTTCGGAAACTCAAAAAGCCAAGTCTGAGTTGTTAAATTGTCAAAAACAGTTTTGTGAATACAAAAAGCATTCGAGGAAACAAATAGATGACTATCTTGAGGAAATTTTCGACTTACAAAACAAAGTAAAAGAGTTTCGAAATGTTGTTTACAAACATAGTGAGTCAATCATAACTATTCAAAAGTTTACTTTTAAACCAAATCCAAATGGATATGGACCGAATCTTGCTGATTACAAACCACGTTTTTCACATCGAGCATTCAAACCAAACTCTCAAGTCTACAGTGCATAACACAAAATTGATGATTCCATTATGAGTGTTGTTGAATATAATCGTATGGAGGAATTTGATGCAGAAGACGAGAGTCGGTCAAAAATTGAAAATGTTGTTTACTGCAAACCATTTAACTATTCAAAAGCCATAACTTTTGTCGCACAACAGGATAATTCTAACACACCTTGGGTTATCACGCTTACTTAAGTCTTCTAATGTTGGTCCCCAACCCAATTCTGCACAAATTAATGGTCCTTTACCTTCACTCAGTGTAGTAAAAACATTACCCGAACGTTGTCAAATTCTTAAATATTTTGAAACATTCATATCGGACATCAAACATTTAAAACGTGAAATTGAAATCAATTCAAATAAAAGTTGAACATTTTCAATCGCCTCATGCAAGAACAAAGAGAACAAAGACATTTACCTCATGTCCAAATTTGAAAATGTGTGCAATATATTGGGAAAGGATTTTCACCAGATCTTGGACTTATGAAAACAGTTTTAGAAAATGAAACATCGATTTCAAATACTAAACGTAAAAAGTAAATGTTAAGAAAAGATGTTGATCGACTCTTGGAAGATGTTATCTGTGCTGATACCATTAATGTTGTGTTATTACATTATGTTGCATATGCATTTGATTATATCTCTGATTCTGCTGATTCTGTTGTAAGCGTTGAGAATACCGATAATGTGTCACAAATCAAGTCTTTAAAAATTGAAAATGAGTGATTGTTAAATGAGCTTTCCAACACAAAACGTCGTCTTCAATGGTGTCAAAAAGGTTGTCAAAATCGTTAACTTGCTTTGCAAAACAAAATCAACCAGTTGAGTTCCAAAATTTCTAATCCAAAAATTGAACAACTAGATGATGAATACTTGTCTTTAAAGGGTCAAATTTCAAAATATGAACAAGAAATTGCCAAAGTCAAAACTGAATATGGTGTCATATATGATTTACTTAAAAGGACTCATGCTCAAGCGTCAAAAGATGCTGATGATCATCTTGCATATACCAAAGATGTTTTACGACAAAATGGAAATACTCGCTCTGAAAATCAAGATTTGTTACACACTATACATGACTTAAAAGCGGAGTTGGTGAAAACTTAAACAAGATAGGAATAGTAACACGGAAGTAACTGCACCTAGACCAATTCAAATTGACACTAGAATGCCTAATGACAAACCACAAGAAACTAATGTGCTTCCCTCTACTGAAACAGGAATAGTTGCCTCTTTTCCCAACGCCTGCACTTCACAGCTTAAGAGCAAAACAAGGAAGAATAGGAATTTGCGACGTAAGAAAAGAACAATGAAGACCTCTGAAGTAGAAGAACACCTTAGGACTTTGAATAAGATTGAAGTTGTACCCACTTTAGACATTGTGTTAGACAAATGTAATAGAAAAAGTGATGTAACGAATGCTGAACCTTTAAGTACTTTGAATGTTTTGTTTGAAGCATCTTGTGTTGGTTGTCGTAAAAGCATGTTTTCTGGTTGTCATGATAAATGTGTTGCTAATGCTATCTTATCTCGTAAGCGGAACAATAGAAAACTAAATACCTTTAGGCCCGCTAATGCTTCTAAGTCTGTGCTAGGTAAACCGCCTACTAGTGTTCATGCTTCAATCATTGATGTACCCATAGAACCCCCTTCACCTCCTAGGAAGAACTTATCAACTAGTGCATTCACTAAGATCAAAGCTAAGACTAGTTGGAGATGGAAGAAATGGTTACATAATACACTTGGCTTTAAATGGATACCTAAAATCATAAACATGTGTGTTTCAACTATAACTGCATCGGAACCCTCTAACTCTTCGGGTTCCACATCTACTTCCATTCCATCCGTGTCATCGCGCGTGTAATGCGGTGATACAGATCATCCTCTCGATTGTTGATAGCGGATGTTCCCGGCATATGACGTGCAATCTCAAATCGTTATCCAACTTTGTTTCAAAGTTCATTGGCACTGTCAAGTTCGGCAATGATCACTTCGCAGCTATCATGGGCTACGGAGATTACATCAATGGAAACATCGAAATTAGCAGGGTTTATTATGTGGAAGGTCTCGGTCACAATCTCTTCTCAATTGGTCAATTTTGTGATGGAGATTTAGAAGTTGCTTTTAGGAAGAAAACTTGTTTCATTCGTGATCTACAAGGAAATGATCTTATGTCTGGTACCCACATCAAGTCTTTATACTATCTCAATGCAAGACATGATTGCTTCATCTCCTATATGTCTACTTTCAAAGGCGACATCTACAAAATCATGGCTATGGCACCGTCGTCTTTCACAATTAAACTTTCAAACCATAACCAATCTTGCACGTTACAAACTTGTTGAAGGTCTCCCAAGATTTCGGTATTATAAAGATCACCTATGCTCAGCTTGTGAACAAGGGAAAAGCACTCGTGCTCATTTTCCTTCAAAGGTGGAACACAGCTCACAACATGTGCTTCATCTTCTTCACATGGATTTATGTGGTCTCATGCGTGTGCAGACGATTAACGGCAAATGCTACATCTTGGTAATTGTCGATGACTACTCAAGATGGACTTGGGTTTATTTTCTTCAAAGTAAAGATCAAGCTCCACAGATGATCATCACCTTTCTCACGAAAATTCAAGTTCAGCTCTGTAATACAGTCAGACTAATCAAAACAGATAAAGGAACTGAATTTGTTAATCAAACTCTTCGTGCATACTATGAGAAAGTGGGAATTGAGCATCAAACATCCATTGCACAGACACCAGAACAAAACGGAGTGGTTGAAAGATGAAACCGTACGTTAGTGGAAGTTGCAAGAACGATGTTGATAAATGCAAAACTTAGATTACTTGTGGGTCAAGCCGTGTCAACTGCATGCTACACTCGTAACTGCTCAATGATTACCAAACGCCACAACAAAACACCCTATGAGCTTATCCATAACCGTAAACCAAATCTCAAACACTTTCATGTCTTTGGATCCCTTTGTTACCCAAATAATGATCGTGATGACTATGGTAAGCTCAAGGCTAAAGTCGACATTAGAGTCTTTGTTGGATACTTGTGAAAACTCTAAGGGTTACGGATCCGAATCGTTGTACAAGGGAGATTATGGAAACGATTCATGCAAATTTCGATGAGCTTACGAAATGGCTTCCGAGCATAATACTTGGAACCCGCCATAACCCGCCTAAACTTTCCCCAAACCCCATCATCACCGAACCAAGCTTACACCTTACTCGTCAACAAATGGAACGACTATTTGCTCCTTTGTTTAGTGATGATATTGATCAACGTGCTCCGATGTATCAAATGTTTCACCGCTCAACCCGATAATAATCCAATACCGATACACCAAACAACAACAACTGTTGAAGAAGCACCTCCAATTGATTCAACCACAATAGCAGAACAAACCGTATCCAATGACGCTGAACCAACTAATGATCTTCTGAACCAAGAAGTACCCCCACCTGCAGATTATGATCCAAGTGCGTTCTTCAATCGGTTTGCTAATGAAACTTCCACACCTGATGTTGTGGAATCATCTACAAGCGATTTGAATCCTCCTAATCTGCACAATGTATATCAACATCAACCCTCCACACATTTTTGGACTCGAGACCATCCTCTATTGAACATTATTGGAAACCTGAATCAACCAGTCGTAACTAGACAACGCCTTCAGACTGACGGTGAACATTGCATTTATGCACTTACCGTCTGCCAAGCTAAACCCAAAAATATTAAAGAAGCCATGACATATGACAACTGGATCAAATCCATGCAAGAAGAACTTAATCAGTTTAAATGTCTTGAAGTATGGGAATTGGTCGCAAAACCAACAGGGGTATATGTTATTGGTCCGAAATGGATTTGGAAAAACAAGTTGATGTCAAGGTATGGTTATCGAAAATAAGTCACGTCACGGTGGCTAAGGGTTATAGACAAGAAGAGGGATTGACTACGAGTAATCATTCGCACCGTTCTTTGGACTTGAGGCGGCACGGATTTTTTGGCATTCGCGCTCACATGAACATCACGGTCTTTCGGATGGATGTCAAAACCACTTTTACGAATGGTCAATCAAGGAAACGGTCTATGTTAGTCGACCGGAAGGATTTGTTGATCCGAGTTCCCTAATCACGTCTACAAACTGAACAAGGCTCTCTACGGTCTCAAACAAGCCCCTCGGGCATGGTATGATAAGTTGTCATCCTTTCTCATATCTCACAATTTTGTCAAAGGATCGGTCGACCCAACACTGTTCATACAATATCACGGGGCACACATTTTAATCGTTCAAATTTATGTGGATGACATCATTTTTGGGTCAACGCATTTAAAATACTCAAATTTTTTTTATAACTTATGAAAAAACATTTTGAAATGTCCATGATGGGTGAACTTACGTTCTTTCTAGGACTGCAAGTTCATTAATCACCCCGTGGTATTTTCTTGAGTCAGTCTAAATATGCTCTTGAGATTTTAAACAAACATGGAATGCAAAACTGTGATACCTATGCCACACCTATGGCACATACCAAGAAACCGGACGATTTGCATGGGAAATTGGTTGACCCTACCAAATACCGAAGTATTATTGGGTCTCTCATGTATCTAACAACGAAGATACCTCATATTTTCTTTGTTGTATATCTTTGCTCCCGTTATCGATCGCGACCAACCGAAACTCACCTCTCGGAGGCTAAAAGAATCCTCCGATACATCAAGGGAACCATTAATTTGGGGATCCGTATCCGAAGGATTCTCGGTTTTGAACTAATAGCTTTTTCGAGACGATCACGCAGTTGCTTAGATTCTCGAAAAGTACTTGTGTGCTCTACAATTTCTTGGTGATAAACCGGTATCATGGCAATCGAAGAAGCAAGATTGTACATCACCGTCCTCAACCAAGGTAATATGTAGCCATGTCGGCATGTTGTGCTCAAGTCATTTGGATGAGAACACAACTCAAAGACTACGGTTACGTGTTTGATGTAATCCCATGTACTGCGATAATTGAAGTGCTATTGCGATCTCGTGCAACTCAGTCCAACATTCAAAGTCTAAGCACATCGATCTTCGATATCATTTCATCAAAGAGCATGTGGAAAATGGTACTATTGAATTATATTTTGTGGTACTTGAATATCAATCGCGCACCTCCTCACCAAAGCCTTAGCTCCTGCTAGGTTTATTGAGTTGGTCCACCGGATTGGTATGAGGTGTTTGAATCTTAAAACCAGGACACCAAACCTCTTTTGTAATTTTCAAAAACAAAATACAAAAATATAAAATTTATAAAATACAAAAATATTCTTCTATCTAAATTTCTTTCAACATGGTAAGTACAAAGCTTCCGACAACATTTTACTCTTTCTAATATTTCAATATTTTTACGGTCAAGTGTTGAGGGGGAGAAAGTAAATATTTTATGTTTCATAAAACTTTGTACTTGCATGTTACCCTGTATTGGTTGTATCTTTGATAATGGTGGACTCGTTTCTTGTTTCTTGACAATCCTCGGACCCAAAATTTTAAAATTTCTCTATTTTTAAAGTCGAGGGGGAGTGTCGTCAAGTTTCTTTCCAAACTTACACTTAGTGCTTAACCAAAATGGAAGTTTTGGGCCGTGGATGAAAATGGTTGAGGTGGAGGGACCATAATTGTCAAATGTTTAAGCCTTACTTTAATAAAACCTTCCACCTAAAACACTTAAATATTTATTACACTCATTTAAAACTTTACCAACCATATCCCACGCTCCAAAATCAAAACTCAAATCCGTGTGAAAAACTTCGAATTTGTAAGTGTTTTAAGCTTCCTTGAGTGATTCTAAACAATGGTTTTTAATAACATACAAATCCAACGGTCTGATAATACTCTAGGCGTGATTATGTGTTCTACGCGTAAGCGTATGAACATGTGATCACGTTTGGTTATTTGTTGTGAAATGGGTGTGTTAAAATGCATCTAATATCTATCCTAAAACTATTTCCAACATCTAAATCAACCCAGAAAATGTTTTTAATCATTCCTCATGAATTAGGGTTTATGCGTGAATTGGGGGTTTTTCATTTGTGAGTGTTTCTATCTAATTAGATGCTTGTAAGATGATTATTACATGTTTAATTAACCAAAACCAACCTTGAATCATACCCAAAACACTAATGTGGCAAAAATAAACTTTAGGGTTTAAGACTCGTTGAAATGGGAATTTGTGATTCATAAGGCTTTTGATGTTATAACTTGTTGAAAACGTCTCATATTGCTTCTAAGATGACTCAAAAATCATTTGGTGCAATTTCCATGGTTAAATCTCTTAGGTGTAGGATTTGAATAATTAGGGTTTAAACCTTACGCTTAAGCTTAATCTACGCGTAACCATATTCAAAGTGTGATACCATGTGTTCTTTGAAAGAGGCTGAATATTGTGTTAATTTGAATGTTATGATTGATTTATTTCAGGCTTCTACGCGTTCCAATTCAGAAACAAGGGTATAATGGACTTACGCTTAAGGATCACCTTATGCGTAGCCACTACGCATAAGAGAAATCTTACGCGTAACCTTTACGCATAAGGTTCTACAAAGGGACTACGCGTATCCTGTGAAGGATATGCGTAAACTTGGAGTCTTACGCATAAGGTTCACTCTTACGAGTAAACCTTACGATAAGCTCCCAACATATGCTTACGCGTAAGCCTTATGCCAAGAGCCTTTTCCTACGCGTAAGTTTTCTTACGCGTAAGAGAGACTCCTACGCATAAGCTTAGGTCTACGCGTATGGTCACACACTGTTTATGCATAAGCTTGCATTCTTACGCTTAAGCCTAAACTTTAACTTTACCAATGAATTGTTACACGTACAAACTTGTAAATACGTTACTCATAACGTCACAAGACCAAAATGTCACTAATAAGCTATAATGGTTAAAATGTTGTGTGAATGAGTGAAAATTTGGACTTTAAAATTCAAAATTAATATACTCACGAAAATTATCACGACTACTTTGGACTGTTGGACAACAAGTGACATTGGACTCGTAACATTCATTAACATAACATATTCAATAAATTGGACAATAAAATCATTTTTTGACTAAAGTAATGTCTTTCGATATGTTGGTTCTTTTGGCTCAATATCTTTCAGACCACAATATGGATATCACAATGGAAAACGTTAACGCACCGAATGAGCTCACAATGGAAGAGATTTTCCCTACTGGTTACAATATGAAGATTGGAAAGAGTAACCTTAAGGTTGACTTTGAGAACTTCACATGCTCTGAGTCTTCATGCCATATAGCCGTGGATATTCTTAAGACTCACCCCTACAACAACATGCTCACCAACTCAACAACGGTACCAGAGATCTATATCCATCAGTTCTGGCACATAATGAAGAAAGTTGATGGTCAAGATGCTGTCACGGTGACCCTCAACAATAAACAAGTCACCGTCACTGTTGCTGATTTACGAGCAATTCTTTCCTCCCTGCTATTCGGCCTGCTGAATACGTTCCTAATCCATCTGAAGAGGCTACACTAATTCATGGTCGATTTTGGCTGTGATGAAGTCAAGGAATCATCACCAAACATTCTTCATCGATTTAAAGAACATCCTCGACCATGGAGAACTTTATACATCATGATCGCAAAGTCATTTCCGGCAGAGACAACGGTTATGAGCATCCGAAGCTAATGGAACTACAAATCTTCTGGGGCATGGTCAACAAAATGCACATTGACTATGCAAGTCTGATATGGGAAGACATGATGTCTTACCTCAAAAAACCAGCACAAAGGTTCCTTTCATCAGATACACAAAGTTGTTGATCCAGAGGATACTCGGGAATAATTTGGACATTCCCTTGAGACTTGATGACCCCATTCATCATTCTGCTTTGTTTGAAGCTATACTTAATGTTGTCCGATTTAAAGATTCTTCAACAAAGAAACAAGGTGTAGTTCTGACTAACTGCCTACTCACCGATGACATCAAAAGTCTTCAATCGTATTCACGATATCAAGAAGCAGTGGCATTAGGCAAAGTCGGCTTCATGGATGATAAGTCTTCAGGCATCCCAGTCAGGAATACTAGGAGATCAGGTAGTGCTGGAAGTGTTGCAAGCACTGGAAGTGCCCTTAAGTATCCAAAGAGGAATCCTCCCCTCAAAATAAAAGTTCCATCAAAGGGTGCCACTCCTAATCCTCAACCGACACCTAAATTAATGGACGAATACTCCGAGGATACTGAGAAGGATGAGGAGGTTCACTACTCTGAGTCAGTTACGGATGATACGACAACGGTTGAAAAACCACCTAGTCCCAAATCTGACAAGGGTAAAACTCCAGTTACAGAGCAGGAAAAAGAAGAGAGTTCAGATGAAGAACCAAAGGATGAAGAAAATACTACCACAAAACACTCAAGCATCTAAAGTTACAGCATGCTGCTACAGAATTCAATCGTGATCAAACTAGAGGCCCTGGAGGTTCCAGTGGTGGTGCACTTACCATACCAATTTGTGATGCGGTTAATCAACCCGATAAGCGAACTGGTGCCACCGCTAAGGAATCCACATAACAGCAGCAGCAAACCTATGAAGTTCCATTCACCTTTGAGGAAGACGAGGAACAAGAACAGGAGGAGATGATCACGGACAAAGACATTGAGGAAGTTGCCAAAGAAAAAGCTGAAGAGGAAGCTCAAGCTAAAGCAGAAGAGGCCAGGGTAAAGGCTAAAGAAGAGACTAAAGCTCGCAAAGAAGCTGGTGATTATATTCTAGATAATCCTAAACACAACCCTGAAGGGACTTCTGAGCCACCTAGAAACCCGGAGCCATCTCATGACTCATCATCGTCTGATTCGTCATCTCACTCATCACCACCACCATCCAAAGATGCTACCACCAGATCCACATCCAAATCAGTCAAGAAACCGTCCGATACTTGGGCATCACGTGCCAAGACAAAGATTGTCAAAGTTGTTCGACAAGCAAGGAAACGCAACGTTGTTAACAAGAAACTGAATCAGCTTGCCGACAGGGTCAATCTACTTCAATATGTGATGAACGAGTTTTTGGATGAAAGAGAACAGCTCCAACAGTTTCTCAATAGAGATATCCAAGGGGAAATGGACAAGACGATAAGGGACTACACTCACAAGTTTCTTATCGATACTGTCCATGGAGTTACAAAAGAGATGTTCGCCAGACAACTCTACCCGTATCTCATGTCACTGGTCAAAAAAACAATGGCAACTACTCCTGTTGCTATGGAAATCAAGCCAGTCCCACATCCGGTTGTCTCTAATGCAGAATTGATCTCCAAGCTTGTTATACAAAGGTCTCAACGATCTACAACATTCACTTCTGACTAAGCTAAAATATTTGAGGCATTGCTGGAATATCAACTCAAAACATCGTGCAAAGAGTCAGCTGAAAGGGCTAAGCGTCCAAGAGACGATGATGATGCGGACAAGGATTCTGAGCCAAAACGCAAAAAGAAAACTGGCGAATCCTAATCTATGCCTCCACCACCCCAAAGGACCACCACCAGAAGATCTCCACAATGTCCTCCTGCTAGAGACAAACCTCAGGACTCTGAGTCTCCACCACCAAAGGACAAAACTGGTGATCATTTTGAATACACTGTTGGTAACGACGAGAAGATTCCTGAGCCCCAACAACAACCCCCTTCTTCTACATCAACCAAGCGACCAACATCATCCTCCAAGCCACAGAATAAAAAGTCAACATCAGTTGTGTCATGGCTAGATGAAGATGAAACTGACAAATATGAATGGTTCTCAAAGCTTGTTGATGCTACCCTTAATTACCGGAAGGCCAAGAACCGGTAGATGGTCGAACCATGGAGCATCTCAAAATCATACAAGAAAAGTTTAAGGTGAAGAAGATGACAAAAGCAGAGTTAAGACGAATCAAGAACGATGCTTTTCAACTGCTCAAGGACAGCTCTGATAGTGCCATTGAAGTCAAATATCATCTCGACAACATAGCACGAGCCATGTCCAACAATATTGATTGACTCAACCCTGAATCAAATATTGACTTCACCAGACCTGACAAGGCTCCATATTACACCGACTGGACTAAGCCACTACCCACCATTGGCCGACCTGATCAACAGAAGATTCCCTACCGTTATTTCTTCAACAGTGACCTGGAATTTCTACAACATGGTAGCGATGTGAGCAGGAAATACGCTACCTCACTAACCTTCCCCATCCCGACAACAATCTTCTCCAACAATGTGGCCATCGAGGAAGAAGCCATACGAATTTTTATTGATAATGTGGTAAAGTATGACCTCGACGCACTATATGGAATTCACCATTGGCCTGAATGAAGAAGAATTTACAACAGAAGCTGCCAGGTACTCAAATCGAAAAAGGAAGTGTACAGTGACAAACGGATCGATGCTGTAACGCATGTCAGCCTTTCTACTAAATGGGACTATTCATTCCTGAAAACAATCAAAGTCAAACGTCAGGATGAACATGAATATGATTTTACTGAAGCTGACTTTCCGAGATTGTCGCTCAATGACATTGAAGATATGTATCTTGCTAAGGTACAAGGTCGAATGCGACATTTCTCCATAAACATCCAGCTGCAGTACATCAAGTCTCTGCTGATATTCATCAAAAGCATCGTTATCCAAGAACATGTTGAAGATCTTCAACTTGCCGTGGAATCATACCAAAAACGTGTTAATCTCACCACACCGCTGCTAAACATTCCCGATATCAACCAACTAGCTCGGTACACCATCCTCAGGAAACCAAAGTTTGGTGTAGTCTACCTAAGTGAACTTCATCATAACTGTTTCATGGCATGCAATGAGCTTCACAAGCTTTGTGATCATACACTGAAGAAGGTTCGTGACGGTTTGGCATATCGGTTAAAAGAGATTCATGAAGGCATTGGGTCGAAGAAGAGGTGGAATTTTAAAGATCGGAGGGATGTGAAGAAAATCATCACAAGGATTGATGAGAGGTTGTTTCGTCATGATCAGATAAGGACTTTGGAGAGCTTCGTGGGTGGACGACCGAGTATTTCTCTAACGGGATATCAACGTCCAGAAAGAACTCCTGGCGTTATTGACGGACTGCCTGGTACTCCTTGATCTGTTCCTTTGATTCATATTTGGATGTTTTGATCTATTTTTATTTACTATGGCTTGTGCACACATAACAGTGTACAACCCGTATTTGTAATGAAAGGACCCTGTGGTACGCATCAGTGTCACAATCCTTATAAAAGGAGGAAAAGCTTCTTACTTTTGAGTAAAACTTATCAAAACTTTCATTTTTAAAGTTTTGCTCAAAAGAACAAGTACTTCCCCTTATGATTTACAAAACCTCAAAAGTTAATATCACTTGTTGAGGGGGAGTATTTGATTAAAACTTTGTTCACAAATTGTTCTTCGTGGAAATCTTCCCACAAAACTCAAAATGGTCATATTCGATATCAAAATTTCGTCAAAAATAACATTTATATGCCACTTTTGAGGAGGAGAAAAATTGTGTGATACAAATATGTTGTGATAACGGTGATTGAATCCTCGTGCTAAAGACTTAACCCTTGAATTGACGAGATCTAAACTGTCATACATCGAAAAGATTTGTCTTCCAAGACTTATCCGAGTAGATTGTACCTATTCGAGAAGCTCTTGATAGACATGAACTTTGACGGGTTTGACAAACCTTTTGAGGTTTGTCCACATCTTCAAGGTAGTTATTAGAGCTAGTTGTCACCTAAAAACTGACAATGTATCTCTTTAACTATGCAACGTAATCGTGTATCGCAAGGAATTGTCTATCTTGAGTTGATCAATTCAAAAGTGCGCGCTCTTCTCTCACCGTGCAGATTTCTATCTAAACACTAAAGCACGTGTGGAGGGGGAGTATTTACGCAAAGATAAAACTCTCATAGTGGTATAAAATGCGTTTAATCATAACCACTTTGAGAGAATTTTCAAGAAAATGGTTTTATGGCAACATAGGTTAGTCATGGAGTTATAAGGTGACTAAGGCTAGGAAATAACCGTCCTATGATCCACCAGAGCCGGAGGGATCTACCCAAGGACACCACCAATAGTTAGAATCTAGAAGTCCTTATGTATGATTATAAAAAGGAGAATATGAGAATCGGAGAAAGAAGGAGTTGAAGAATTAAAAAGAAATGTAAAGAAAAGGGTGAAAAGAAATAGCCCTCCAGATTATTCAACTTAGGGCAGACACCATGTTCAATACATATGCTACTGGTTGTCACTAGATAACACCAGTATTGAAGATTAAAGTCTTCATGGACCCAAAGGATTTATGCACTAAACCTTCTTAGCCACTCAAGTTTCTATCAACGAGCTTGTTTCATTCTCACAGGAACCCTACGTAAACTATCGGCTTTCTCTTAGAGATTGCCGGTATTGAAAAAGGAGACCCTCTCCCTAGTCTCCGCCAGAAAACCAAAGCGCACTATTGAGTCTAGAGCCACGAGATTCATCAAAGATCTCTTAGAAACACTTGACATTTCATCACTTGTCGCTCAACAATAAGGATGCAAGTGATACTATTCTAGAGTCCTACACAGATCATAGCAATCTGTCGAGAACATTTATGAGAGGTTCACAACCGTGATTCTCGGCGATTGAATGGAAACTCCGCCAGGGTCAACATCAAACGACCACGACACGGTCACTTGGTAACTCCTTGTGGGTTACGCTTAGTCTTGTCTCAAACGGTCTACATTCGTGAGGTGATGCTTGATGTACCTTCGTGTGGAGGAGTATTTCTACAAAATATAAAACTCTCATAGTGGTATAAAATCGTTTAATCATAACCACTTTGAGAGAATTTTCAAGAAAATGGTTTTATGGCAACATAGGTTAGTCATGGAGTTATAAGGTGACTAAGGCTAGGAAATAACAGTCCTATGATCCACCGAGTGGAGGATCTGCCCAAGGACACCACCAATAGTTAGAATCTAGAAGTCCTTAGGTATGATTATAAAAGGAGAATATGAGAATCGGAGAAAGAAGGAGTTGAAGAATTAAAAGAAATGTAAAGAAAGGGTGAAAAGAAATAGCCCTCAGTTATTCAACTTAGAGGCGGACACCATGTTCAATACATATACTCTTGGTTGTCACTAGATAACACCGGTATTGAAGATTAAAGTCGTCATGGACCCGATGGCGCATGCACTAAACCTTCTTAGCCACTCAAGTTTCTATCAGCGAGCTTGTTTCATTCTCACAGGGAACCCTACGTAAACTATCGGCTTTCTCTTAGAAATTGCTGGTATTGAAAAAGGAGACCCTCTCCCTAGTCTCCGCTCAAGAAAACCAAAGCGCACTATTGAGTCTAGAGCCACGAGATTCATCAAAAGATCTCTTAGGAACACTTGACATTTCATCACTTGTCGTTCAACAATAAGGATGCAAGTGATACTATTCTAGAGTCCTACACAGATCATAGCAATCTGTCGAGAACATTTATGAGAGGTTCACAACTGTGATTCTCAGTGATTGAATGGAAACTCCGCCGAGGTCGACATCAAACGACGACGGCAGATCACTCGATAACTCCTCGTGGGTTACGCTTAGTCTTGTCTCAAACGGTCTACATTCGTGAGGTGATGCTTGATGTACCTCGAGACTCACCGAATCTGTAGGTGTACTTGGTACATCGTGTTATCCTACTTGAGGACTCCAGTTCGAGAACGACCTTTGCTAGAATTAGAGGCGTGTTTTCACACTATCTTGTTAACACGCTCGAAATTCGAACTTGTAAGTCTTGGAAATCCCGCTAAGGATATTCCTTTCAAGAATCGAGTCCGAAAATGTGGGTCATTACTTGAACTTGTTCAATGTAATGCCAATCGCTCCTATGGGATTCGGACGGTGATTCGCCGACCAAGGTGAATGGAATCAAGACATTCATCAGAAGAACAATCGTAGTGGTCAATTCTTTTAGAAACAGCCACAATGATCGATTGGTGTTTATCACTAACCAATTCTTATGTTTTCTTCTTATGGATGCTCCTGGGAGATGATCGTGCATATTCTCCACATACTCATACCAACAACAACATTAATTGAAGTTCTCTCGAAAGGCAACACAAAAGTCAAAATGATTCTTCATCAAAGCCAAAGAATCTACAAAGTTTAAAGACTTAAGAGAACTACATCAACACTGAATTCCAACGTCAAAGAACGTGTGAGCATGTTGGAGAAGGACGTGGAGACACCTGAGCAACGAAGCAGACCTGATGCAGATTACCACAACATAACATCACCATATCCACACCAGAACAAAGAACAAAGATTAACGAAGACGTCAAAGCTGAAAACTTCAAATAAAACAAGATCCTCACACTTAGGAGATTGTTAGAATCAAGGCACTTCTTCTCACAAGAAAGAAGAATGTCAGAAGACGTCAAAGCAACTATTACATCAGCACCAACAACGTTCAAGATTACTTAAGTCATTAATTACCAACACTTAGGGGGAGATTGTTGGAATCACTCCTAAAATATATTTCAATTGTTTGTAATTAACATGTAATAGGTTGCTTAATTAGGCTTTTATATTTGTATTAAGGCAAGGCTTATGTAGAAAGCCCATATCCAATAAGGAAGGAAGGGACTAGAAGTGTTGCCCTAGCTTCATTCCCCTATAAATACCTTTGTAAACCTTCATTTGAAGGTTGGTTGTTCACATTTCATAATACACCTACGCATAACTTTCTTGCATTCTTATTCGTGTGTTTGTGTGTGTGTTCATCCGCTCACTTCTTTACCTATTTCTAACATATTGATGCTTGTGTTACAATATGATGACCTAAAAGTTTCCATCATCGAATTCCTATTTAAATATTGGTATAATAGACATCAAAGTTAGACACATATGGTACGACTCTCCTCTTATTCAAGACGGTAAAAAACAAATATATGAAAATGGAATAGTCAAATGCTTTTTGGGTAAAGGGTTACCCCGGTAAATTGTATTAATCAAAACAAACGTTTGAGTACAATGGAATGTGGCTGAAGTACCACATTTACCTCAAGCACAACTTGAACTTCTCTAAAGACATTTGTGACATGCCACAAACAATAGTTCTAGCAATAAGGCTAACTACATGCGTACAAATAGAAAAGGCCTAAACTATTGGATATCCTCCAACTCTTCCAGAAAATGTGCATATTCCATGCTCCCAATCCACGGTCATCAGAAAGAAAAGTGAACATTAAAGAATCAACCATAGATACGAAAGTTCTTCGGCATCTTCGAGCGGCTAAGCAACTGATTCACCGAATCCGTATTCTTAAAACGAAGAGAGAGAAGTTTTAAGCGAACATTCACCATGACGATGTCTCGAATCTCTTCCGGGGATTTTCTAACATTTTTGAATGTTCTATTATTACGCTCAATCCATATGAAGTACGTTCTAGCAGCAACGATAAGCTTTCCAAAAATGCATCTAGCCGTCCTCTTATTACCCATAGGCTGCAAATAAAGAATAATATCATGCATGACGGGGGGCACCATGTCCATATCAGCTAGAGCTCTCACATACTTCCAAACCTTAGCTGCAAACGCACAATCAAAGAATAGTCATATGCTTCCCTACCAATTTTTGTGCCTTTTCAACATGATCTTCAACTATTTTCTTATTCGATAAGGGTAATACGTCATCATCATCTGAGAAAACATAATAAACAACATTTTTGTTCACAACAACATCATGTTGGTTTGTAACTATTTTGCTTTTGTTGTTGATGGTCAAATCATGTATGTATTGTAAAAAACAGTATTATAGAATACAACAATTTCTTGTAACGAACTTTGTAACATAATCAACACATACCAAGTTATCATCAGATATCTCAATAACCGGTGTATCTTTTCCGGCCAGATGGATAGAATTCGATTGTTTAGTGTCTTCTTTTGTTTGCTTACCTACATTAAAACAAACTTCTTTCAAAATTAATACTAACTTATACAAAGAAACTGCAAATGAATTCAAAAGTACAAATGAGTTTAGTGATTTGTTGGTGTTTATACATAAAATACAATAGCACCTTGGGTGATTTGATGTTCTTTATAATGTGATAACTTTAATCTTTGGTTTTGATGAAAAATACTTAGAAACCTGCAAATGCACACATAAATTGAACATGTATTAGGTTAGTTTTCATAGAAAAAAAGAACAACGTGTATTAGGTAATGATATATTTTGTATTTGTATATTAGAGTACTTTATTTTTAATGTGATTATACCAAATCTTTTTTATGTATAAAATCAATGATACAAAAGAAAACACAAGATTATATCTTAAATTAGCAAATAAGACTTTTTTAAATAACAAAACTTACTCAAACGTTTTTATACAAGCTTGGTTTAAAAACATGTTCATGTCACATTTGGTTTTTTGTATAAAAGTTTGTCGGTTATAATCATAAGTATGTTTTAAGCTATAGGCACGCATTCGAAATAGTTGTAAATCCAAGATGCATGTCCTACACAGTTTAAAGTTTGTTATAACCGAAGGGATACACTATTGGAACCCTTCCTATGGAGTCACATCCATAGGGAATATTCTCTTTGTCCTCGTTTTTTGAGTCTGGCGTAGTTTTTGTCGATTCACATTAGTATTTACGGCAGTTTTAAGCGTTTGGCTTATTAAACTTTATATTCTGATTCGCATTTTCGGGTTTATAGCTTTTGATATAAACAAAATTATAAAAATAAAAAAAATAAAAATAATAAAAAAAAAAAAAAAAGCTAGAGAATTCGAATAAAAACTGGCAGACCGCTTAATAACTCAATAACTGAAATACTCCAAAACAATTGTAGTTTATTGGTCCACTTTAGTTGATCAATAGTAATGCTTCATTTTTTTTTTAACATATGTAGTTCTTTTATTGGTCCAATTTATTTGGAAATCTAATTAACAAATTAAAGTGAACATTCTTTGTTTTTTTAGTCAAAAGCCAAACCTATTTTGGCCATTAGCTTGAAGTGCACAACAAATTAAATTAAAACAGGCTCAATTATATTATAATATAATATAAAGATGGAAAATAGCTACCATAATTAAATGATTCTTATCCTTTTTGTTATTTGTTAATATTCCATATGATTGGTTCGTTTCACGTGATTTTGTTACTCAAAATCCTCAACAGTACAGCACATGCAACTTTGGCATAATGCCATTGGCCAATTGTAGTTACAAAAATTACTGTTCAAGGAGATTATATTATAATTACCGGTTAACATGATTGTTGACCAAAATGGACACCTAAAATGTGTACTATTGAACATCCACCATACATTTGTAAATCAAGGATGTAATCAGCCATCCATGTGTATACCAAATATGTACTACAAACAGTATCTCATTCATGATCAAAATAAAAATCTCCTAAAATGCCGAAATTATTGTGGAGACAAAAACACACAATTTAATAAAAGTGGGAATGGCTTTAATTTTAACCACTCAAAGGAATCTTCCCTCATGAAAGTTTTACAGTTTTTCTTATAAAGGAAAGTGAATGATTAATTTGAGACGTCTAAAAAGGAAGCGTGGTATTATTTTGAGGCGGAGGAGTAGGTTATTTAGCGGCGATATTAATAGTTGCAAAAGGAAATTTAGTACTCATCGTTTTAAAATTATAGTCACTTTAATTTTTTGGTCTTTCTTTCAACTTTGGCCATCTTTTTTGCTTATATTACATATACTCGATCTGAAATATATGAGCGGATTAAGTTTTAAATGTATTTTCATTTGGTATAATTTTTATCAAAAATTGTATAACAAAATAAAAATATTTATAGTCGAAGTTGAGAAAGAAGAGGCAGAAAAAAAGTCGATAAAATGATAAATTTTGGACGGAGGAGTATAAGTGAACCAACCATCCTCAATGAAAGGTAACGTTTGGCTGTCAGTTTTTTAAGTTATTTATTTGGGTTACTTATCTATTGTTGTTTTTGGAAAATAACATGCGCGAGCAAAACTTATATTACATGATCGAAGTGAGCAGCAACATCGCCGCGGAACGCGAATATCTTTGTTTACATATATTCGCTAACATTTAGCACATGTGATTACTTATTAAAGAAAATAAAATCCTTCCATTAGTAGTGATCGACTGATTATTTGTCTTATTTATGAAACTAACGGTCAACAGATCGAATTTAAGCACGAACCAATACTAGCTAGCTTGTTTTTATAAACTTTACGCAATATATAGCTGTTTATGTTTATGAGTTATGCCAATTCAAGGGGCGTAATAAATTAGGGAAAATGATTGGTATGACGAATTTGTATGGCTGATATTAAGTTGTTACATCGTCCTGATTTGATCAACTTGACTATTAAGCTAGTTAAACTTGACATGGCTCTAATCCATTCCGGCAACTTTTGGATGTAACATTTGAAAAAAGCGTGGAATTAAACAATAGTTGGTCTTACGTCTGGCGGGAGTCGTGGTGTTAAAATCGATCTATCGCTTTTGTGAAATATTATGGTCTTTTTCATGAATGAAAATAAAACCAATAAAATTTCATTTGATGGGTAGAAAATTCCTGGAGCTTTCAGAACTTAATAAATAACCCACTCGTTGCAGCTTAAGGCAGTTTTATCTTAAAGGCACCACAAGTGGAAATCACACATGAAAATATAAAAGAGCAGCTTTAAAAGGTTGAAAGGCTCTCCATGATCTTCATATACGCATATGCTTTTTATATTTTATCACCTCTAAAATTGTAGTTTATTGGTCCACTTTAATTGATCATTAGCAATGCTTCATTTTTTTAATATATGTAGTTCTTTTATTGGTCCAATTTATTTTGGAAATCTTTTATAATATAAGAGATAAAACCTAATTAACAAATTAAAGTTAACATTCTTCTATTTTTTTTTTTTGTCAAAACCCAAACCTTGGCCATTAGCTTGAAGTGCACAACAGGCTCAATTATATTTATATTCGCCAACATTTACTCATTTAGCACATGTGATTACTTATTAAAGAAATAAAATCCTCTCATTATTAGTGATCGACTGATTACTTATCTTATTTATGAAACTAACGGTCAACAGAATATAAGCACGAACCAATTCTAGCAGCTTGTTTATAATTATCTTTACGCAATATGTATAACTGTTTATGTTTATGAGTTAGCTTGTTTATATAAACTAGTCGGATCTGCATGTATGCAAGAACGATAAATATAGTTATTTGTGTTTCTTAAGTTTAGTGAATTAGTTTCACAACACTTGAATGTATATGTGTTTGTTTGGGTTCTACGTGAAACTTTTCCGTGACATCATTATTAAGCGTATAGAAATCTGTATCGATATCTTCTTTCAAACAAACAACAAAAGTATATGATTTTGTGAATCAAGATTATATTAATTGTAATAAAGGTTAAAGTTGTAAAATTTTGAATTAAAATAAAATAAACCCACTAAAAACATAAAAACTAAATACTTATAAAAATATATCAAAATTGATGTTGAATTAAATAGCATAAAATTTTATAAATATGGTAAAATTAGATTATAAAAAAAGTAAGTATATAAGAAGATATTTCAATTTGAAAATAAGAATGAATTTTTAGTTGAGAAGTGACACATGTCACTTTATAATTAGAGTTCCTTATCTTAATTTTTAGTGGTTTGGAGTTTGTTAAGAAGTGACACATGTCATTTCATGATTGGAGCTCCTTATCTTAATTTTTTGTTAGGAGTTAGGCTTGGAATAAGGTTTGGCTTTTACATGCATTATAATATAGTATAGATATAGATTAGGTAAGATAATTGGTATGACCAATTTGTATGGCTAATATTGGTTATGTTTGGCAAGGAGCGGTGTGAAGCTTTTGGGTATGAGGCGGTGAAGAATGAGGATTTTATTTTATTAGTCGTTTGCGAATGAATGGTGAAATTTTCCTATTTTTAGAAATACTCGATTTTCAATCTTCTTTAAGAAGTGTGATGATGATGAAGATGAGTGCCTGACATCTTTGCTTCACTTATATAGCTCATGCTACTTTTGCTAAACACACCCATTAATTATGTCTAAGTTATTACATCGTCTGATTTAAATTTGAAGATTGAGCTAGTTAAAGTTGACATGGCTCTACTCCATTCGGCAACTTTTGAAAGTAACATTTGAAAAGACTAAAATACACCGTTGGTCCCTAAACTTGTATCGGAGGATCGCGATGGGACGAAACCGGGCATATTCATCGCCACGGGTCCAAGCAGTGGTCATTAAATGCAGTTGGTCCATGACCAAGTCAAACTCGATTTTGTTTTGTAGTCGAGGGTATTTTGGTCCATACACATTTATACTTTTATAACACATTTATATTTTACCCGTTCATCTTTCATCCTCTTCATCATCTACCCAAATCATTCATCTCCTCAACATCATCATCTCCCCAACAATCATCCTGGAAAATTTCATCCAGGTGTAGAAACAGTATGTGTCTTTCCAAAGAACGCTGCAAAAAGTAAGTAAATACTCCAGATTCCTTACCATTTACTTCATGTCTTCACACTACATTTCTGTTTTGTGGATCGTATCCCAGCATTACATAATCTAACTTCTCATAGTTATCCACCGATTCCTTACCATTACATAATCTAGCTTCTCATAATCTAGCTTCACACTTTATAGTCTAATAGTCTATTTGAAGAAAACCATTTACCTGGATTTGCAGTTAAACAAGAAAGTGTCATCACCCTTTCTTCAAGAAAGAGAGCCGAAAATTTGTTTCAGTAACAAGAGTTGGTACATTATATGCACAGCTAAAGTTTAGAAACCCCATTTAGTCGAGTAAGCATTTAGCCTCGGCGAATAATATAAAACTCCAATTCCTATTCTTCACAATACAGTCACATTCCCATCTCATTTGTTTTACCAAATGCACATTCATTAGATACATAATAATAGTTACATCGGAAAATAAGTACTCCCTCCGTCTCAAAATTATTGTCATGAGAGAGAAAACACAAAGTTTAATAAAAGTGAGGCCATATTAATTTTCAACCACTTAAATGGAATATTCCCGCACTATATTCTCTAATTTTTACTTAAAAAGATAAGTGGACAATTAATTTGAGACAACCCAAAAGGGAAATGTGAACTATAAATATGAGACAGAGGGAGTAATAAACGGCATTAATAGACAACACAAGCATCCATCAGTGCTTTCGTTTTTTGAGGAGGGAGAATATAAGGATAGCCCATTAATTAATACATACAAGAAACCAACTATGCAATTCATTTTAATCCTCCCTTCTACTTTCATGGCCATTTCGAGTTTCCTCTTCTCTCTAAACTTCTACCTCTTCTATACTAAACTTACGCATCGAATTGAATGACCCATTCCATATGATACTTCCGTTCATTCTTGAACCACCCATCTTTGAGAATATGTCTTCATCATCCGTTAAACAATGTTCTCTCGAATCTTAAGTCATACCAACAAAACAAGTATATACATATCAGATAAAGATCCTGGTAACTGAACAAAAGGTTATTTGCTTCAAGAATGTACAACTACTTGCATGTTCGTATACCATGACTTCTAAAAAGTATACAAAAGAATAATCATTAGCTTTGAGTCGATCACATTTGAGTGGGTCAATTTTTGTTATTTTCAATATTTTAATGGGCCAGACTTACAGTAAAAACAGGACAAATGAATCAAAATTTATACTAGTATTTCTTTATAAATGTAGACTTTATTGAAATAATATAGTTCGTGCAATTATTTTAGTTTGACACTAATTGTCGATACAAAGATCGATTTTTGGAGCAAAGTGTTTGGTCAAGACAACTCAACATGATCGCTTTGACCCATGAAACTCACTTGTTTTGACTCGTTATCGACCCACCCACTTTGTCACCTCTACTCTTGTAACTATTTCGGTTATGATGAAAGTAATAAGCTTAAAACCAAGTGGACTCTAATCCTCTTGATAAAAATATATATGAATGTAAAGTAAAATATTATTCACCTTTACAAGATCACATGAAGTTGTTTCCACTCGGACTTTTATCGGGCTTGGCACATGTTCTCGAGACTTGGTACGTTCTTTCCCTCAAGCAATTTATGGGATCCGGAGGGATTCATGGAGAATGAGTCGTCCATAACATCAGATATCTCTACATAATGGGGCGTGGACACAATTTCATCAGCACTAAACCCGAATGATGCTCTATAGGCTTCTAATTCCTCAATATCTTGCTTGCATGCTTTACTGTGCCTACTTTGAACCCCATTTTGTTGCTAATTTGGGTAACCCAACTACTCCCTCAGTCTAAAACATAATTGTCCGTAAATTATTTTAACTTTTGTCCCAAATTAATTGTCTATTTGCAAACAAGGAGACTTAAAAATTAGTCCTAATTTTATCACTTTTCCCAGAATTACCCATATCATCAAATCTTGCAAACTTTTCTAAATTCTTGTAATTGATATCTTAAGTGCATTAGAGTAAAGTAAACATTCACTAATTATAAACTACCTTAATTGTAACTAAACTAAGTAACTTGAAGTACTTATATTTTTGCTAAGTAGATATAGTAAACTATATCCACTTTCATTCTAACAATCAATCAAGTGTCATTTCGTTTATCTAAGACCACGTGGTGACATGGATGACAACAAAATGATAGCAAAAAGCGATAGCTCAATGACCTATATAGCAAAACATATAAAGTTGGTTGCCCAATTAGCAATAAAGTAATTATTGATAGCTATACCATATAATTAAACCTTTTGCCATAACTTATTAACTTCTAACACATCCATTAAACTCTCAAATCATTCAAAGAAATGTAATGTAATCGCCTAATAGGCATCCTGCATAGATAATTCTCAATAGAGCAACAAATAGTGAGCTTTCCGTCACAAATATAAGACCAATAATTAAGTTGCAACTTCCAATCAATGACTACCTGGCCCCTATAGTCACCTAATATGTCGTCTCGAACGATTTTCGACAAACCAATCAAACTAAAGTTATGATATCTAACTATCTAAGCATTAATATAAGTGGGTTTCAAACCTACAAATCATACTTGCCCAACAGATCTATAACATCCTTTAAAACCCATAAATAAAAGAAACACAATGTAGATCTCGAAAACATGATCAAGTTACATACTTTATCACACCATATAGTACATAACAAGCGATGGCGACAACATAAGCAGATCGAACACGTACACAACATCTTAACCTTACAAAAGCAGACACAACCAAAAAGCATTTTCACGAAATGTAGTGTGAAGACATGAAGTAAATGGTAAGGAATCTGGAGTATTTACTTACTTTTTGCAGCGTTCTTTGGAAAGACACGTACTATTTCTACACGGATGAAATTTTCGGGATGATTGTTGGGGAGATGATGATGTTGGGGAGATGAATGATTTGGGTAGATGATGAAAGATGAAGGGTAAAATATAAATGTGTTATAAAAGTATAAATGTGTATGAATAAAATACCTCATTACAAAACAAAAATCGAGTTTGACTTGGTCGAGGGACCAATCTGGCGTTTAATAATTCTTGTTTGGACCCGATGGCGATGAATATCTTGGTTTCGTCCCATCGCGATCATCCGTCTGAGTTTAGGGACCAAGCGGTGTATTTTAGTCTTTCGAAAACTAGTAAAAATATGTACTTGCTTAGTAAATAGACATAAAATAAAACCAATAAAATTTCATTTGATGGATAGAAAATTCCTGGAGCGTTCAGAACTTAATAAATAGCCCATTTATAAAAGGATCTACGTATGCAATTACAAACATTTAATTTCATCAAGATCTATAATTAGTTAACTAGATTTCTTTCTTTGTCAGTTCAATAGATCATGATGGCCCCATTTATAAAGTTTGTTTAATTATTGAGTAGGATACTTGGAAGTATTTGGGTTTTATAAGTTTTGCAACTTTTTTAAAATATAAAAAAGATATAAAAACCTATCCGAAAGCACAAAATCTGTTGACCATTTGATTACCTGTTTACAATAGGACAATTTTTTTTTCTTTCTAGAAACGCCAAAATATGGTCTTGACAAAAACCTAATCAAGGACATTTTGTGACATCAAAACTCTATATCTACAATGCTTATTTTGGAGCTTTTTTGTATATCATTTAAGGTGACCAACACATTTTCTTTTAAACTTTAACAACTAGCTAGCTTGCATTATTTTAGGGATGGTGGTTCATCTACTAAATTTGAAAGTCAAATGTAGACTTATTTTTAGTACATAAATAAATTGTAATCATAATCCTGATCATAATCTCTATGACTATTAATACTGAAAAAAAAACGTGGGCTTGGATATTTATTTAAGTTTACGAACTTTTCATTTATAAATTTATTAGGCTTATTATAGATGATAGTTGAACTTACATGTGGAGTGATATCAATTTCTATTCAGTTAAGTCATCTTTGATTTCTAATTATGTTAAGCATAGTTAACTTACACCATGCATGAAGGCGTTAGCAGGGCGGAGCTATATGAGGACCGAGAAGGGTTCTGTTCCCTAGGTCTAAGCCCGTTAGTGTATTTTTTCACGATTTTATGTGTTAAATTATTATTATTAGTAGGGAGCCGCGATAATAGCTAAGCCTCACTCCTCTGGCTATAGGAAAATAATCCTCTAAAGATATGAATAAAGACGTCTTCTTATTATTATTATTATTATTATTATTATTATTATTATTATTATTATTATTATTATTATTATTTATTTTATTTTATTTTTTTCATCTCGACCTAAAATCTAATATTTTTTAAAACATTTTGTTTAAACTCTCTCATAAAATTTTTAATTTCCGTATTGGACGTTAGGAGCAAGCATTGAAGCAATTAGCAATGTGTGCACATGCACATGGTTGTCTAGTGGTTTCGGTGACACTAGGAAATAACAACTAAGAGGTCCCTATTAAACTTGTAAACTAAAAAGAAATTACATATAAGCTTGAATTATATGACCCATGTATGTTTAATATGATATGCAAAACTAATAAAAATATGATTATTTTTAAGTAGAGGCCTTGTGTGACAACACCTATTACACAACCTTCCGAGACCTATATGCACATGCATCATATTGAGTTTTGTAGTATTGTATGGATGTGTTCAGGTTTCTAGAATTGTATGTACGTGAATGTAGGTAGTGGAATTCATAGTGGCAGCCTGGCAGGCATCACATTGAGTTTTGTGCTAAAAATCCATCTCGAGCAAAAGTATTCTCATATTACAGACAATCCCGATCATGAAAAATGGGTGAGGGGTGGGCATATGTGTTGAGTTGAAGATTTGATGGTTACTTTGTTTAAAAGGCAATATAATCATGCCTAAAAATATGATGAACTCTATGTGTAAGCAACTCAATGATAACAAGTGTCGTGGCTATTTTCTTTCTTCTCATCTCAACAATTGGATTCACCATATTTTTTAGTCATATAGTAAGCCATATCTCTAGGCACAAAATTTAAAAGCGTAGATCATTTTCATTGTTTAGATGATTAGGTGAAAAGTATGACTATTCAGGCTACCCCCAACGGGGTTATGGTGAGCAAATGGGAAGCTGCCTCACGCAGTAAGAATGGTTGAGGGTTGAGTGTGAGTGATTGGCTATGTAGCAAATGGGAAGCTGCCTCACGCAGTAAGAATGGTTGTGGGCCACTTTTCAAGTTTTATTATTTGGTTTGTGAGTGTATGTATGATATTTAGTGGGGTATGTTTTTATAAAAGTGAGTATTTTTAATAGGGTGAAGGCTGAAAATACGTAACAAACTTTCTCAAATATACCGAAATACGTAACATAGTAATTTTATTATCTATATCGCTAAATAACTTTCAAAATTTGTTCAATATACGTAATATGACCAGTTTTTCCAGCGTGTCTCTTTTTTTACATCCTACGTGTATATTCCAACACATCGATCAATTGCTTCCAACTCAGCAATAAGTCAAATGTTGACCTCTAATTTATGAAAACGACATCTGAAACACACATCTCATTCTCAAAAACAAAAAACACACACCTAAATCTAAAAACTCCAATTCAATTAAACTCAAAACAACCCTAGTTAAACTCAAAAAAACCCCAATTCAATAACCTAATTTTACAAAATGTCAGCCTCATCTTCTAGCATCCGAAGCTGTGTCCGTACTTTACCTACTCATTGTTATTATGGCATTCGTTTAGCAAAACGTGTTTCTTGAACTGAGAGAAACCCTTGTCGTCGTTTTTTGGTTTGCCCAAAACCCTCGGTATGTTTTAGTAGTATGTTTACATATCATAAATCAAACTATTGTTTTAAATAGATTTCTTTTTACAGTTTTGTCTTGATAAATGTGATGCTTTCTATTGGATTGATGGTGAGTTGAAAGGAGCTTGGTACAAAAATGCAATGTATGAAATTATACTTGAGTATGAATGGTGACTAGAGAGATGTGTTTGCAGAAGAGATTAATAGACATGAGTTGGGGATGTTAGCTCAAGAAAGACTTGCTTATGTGGAATCTGATTTTGAGAGTTACAAGGCAAGGATGGTGCTTGCACTAAAAAGGGAACAATCCAAGTATGCATTGTAGAGGAGGATTTCTGGTTTCATGATGGTTATCTTGACTAGAATGTTGGTGTTGTTGTTGATTGTCATTTAGGTCAGGGTAGTAGTAGTATGAAGTTGTTATGGGAGTATTAGTGGTAGTATGAAGTTGTATAAAATAGTTAGGTCAGGGTAGTAGTAGTAGTAAGATTGTGTTGTTATGGTAGTAGAATGAAAATGATGGTATGTATTCACAACAAATTTTGTATCAATGAAAGTTGTGTTTATATAGTCTTTGTTGTCAGTTTTTTGGTTAGAATTCAAGTGTCTTGCACATGCTAAAGTCACCCTTTTAAGTATTGCACATGCTAAAACAAGTGTATTGCATATGGTAGTATCGGTGCACATGCTAAAACATAAGGAATATATCAAAGATCGTACATAAAATATTTGTGATGGTAGTATCGGTTTGCATTCTCAAATACTAGAATATTTAACTTCATAGATAAGGCAATTAGTGTTATGACCATGTGCAAAGTTTACAAAAGTTGTGCCATCTTGGTCACATATATCTAGCGACCTACAGACATGAACCTAAAAGCGGATGTAAGTGTTTACAGCACCATATTGTTTACAAAATCTATGCCATGTTGGTCACATAAACATACCGGACATAAACAACACAAACTACCCAAAATACAAAGGTTAAGCTGTTTTAAGGCACCAAGAGTGTCTAAATGTTGAATGGCTTGGATGGAGACCTACCAGTCCCATCGGTGGAAAGTTAAACTTCCTTTTTTGGCAATTCTCTCGGACTTGTTTCTTAGCTTTGATTGGATGCTTTTGTCTTGGTTTACGCCTTGCCACTTGACTCATTGGAGGTGCTTTGACTTTCTTCTGTTTTAGCAGCTGGCATTGGTTGTGTTGGCAACTCCACACTAGTATGTTCAGACTGAGAAACATCCATGTTAAGACTTGGCAGTTCAGCATTGTGTTGAATATGAGCTTCTTCAACTGCCTGAAGTTCACTCAAAGTAGCAGGTCTGTAGAGTTCATCCTCTGAGAACTGGTCCAATTGTACATCATCCCAAGTTTGGTATGTTTTAGCCACATGCTCCAACTCTACCCTTCTCCTTTCTTCCTCTTCCATCACCTCCTGCATAACTTCTCTTTCAGCTTCCTCATCTCTCAATTGCATATATTCCTAAATTATATAGTTACAAAGATCAAATAAGAATACTTAAATTATAGTAATTTATGCTTAAATCTTAAAGTATACATACATGTATGTTCATAGTTGGAGTCTTTGATTTAGCAGCTGCACCCTTTGAACCAGATTGAGTTTTTGATTTACCACTTGATGCAGCCTTTGATTTACCTTTTGCACCTCTAACTTCACCCTGCTTACTTGACTCACCATTCTTCTTGGATGCACCCTTTGATCTACCACTAGCAGTTGTACCTCTCCTTTCACCCTGCTTACTTGACTCCCCAGCAGTAGGTTTAGGTGCCTTTGGAGGTCTCATTGCATCTGCTTTTGGTTGTTTAGGATCTTTGCAACTAGCCTTGCTATGTCTAGTTTTTTGACAATTTTGGCATCTCATAACTCTGCCAACCCTGCTAACTGAGTGTTCTTCCATAATATACTTACCAGTTAAATTGGGGATTGGATTATCTCTGATTCCTATAAAGTTACCCTTACCAACCAGTTTAGTTAAAAAAGGATCATCTATGGTCAATCTCTCAAATACTACATTTTGTTCCCCTTCAGTATGAAAGTCTATATTCTCTGGGTCCTCTTCTTGCTCATCAACAGTTTCATCACAATCTAGGCTATCAACAATGTCATTTTGAGTAAACAGATGATCATTTCTAGTGTAGCCCATAACATCATAATCATTGTATTCATGATACAAGTCAACCTTAAAACCATTCTCAAATCCTACTTTAACAAACTCAACCATATCAGCATCACTATTTATTTCCCTAATCCCACGGGTAAGTGTTGTTCCAGGTACAACATAATACAATCTTTTAACATCATGGACAACTAACCTTTCAATGACATCAAACAATTCAATAACCGGCATTTCTTCAAACTGAATGTCATTGATAACTGTACACGTTCCAAGCATATACTTCAGTGGATTTGGGACAAAAACCCCATCATGATAGAGTCTAACAGTCAATTGAGACATCTTCGGCTACTTATGAACCTGCAATAAAAAAAATTATGGTCTTCAATTAGGGTTTCAATTATAGATTAAATTTGAGTTTACATAATACGTGTAATCAAAAATTAGGGTTTTCAATTTGAGTTTATAATAGAGAATGGGAAAGTCACACCTAATTATTGCAATCAAAAATTAGGGTTTACATACCTAATCAGGTTTGCAGAATTTGGTTTAATCAGACATAGTTTTTTTTTTAGAGTTAAGTGTGTGTTTTTTGGTTTTTGAGAATGAGATGTGTGTGTTTCAGGAGACGTTTTTATAAGTTAGAGGTCAAATGTTTGACTTATTGCTGAGTTGGAGCCAATTGATGTGTTGGAATATACACGTAGGATGTAAAAAAAACACACTTGGAAAAAGCGGTCATATTCGTATATTGAACAAATTTTGAAAGTTATTTAGCGATATAGATAATAAAATTAGTATATTACGTATTGGGTTAATATACAAAAAGTTACTAAACTTTCAAAAAATTTGTCCTAAGTCACTAATGTTTATCTTACATCATCTAGGTTACTATACTTCACGGGTTTTCACATATGTTACTAAACTTTTTATATGTGCTACCCTAGTCACTACATGGAAGGGCAACCGGTTGTGTACGATTTTTCAATATATGTGTCACCAGTCACTAAACTTTGCGAAAAATTTGTCTTAAGTCACTAATGTTTCATTCACATCTAAGGTACTAAACTTTGCGAAAAATTTGTCCTAAGTCAACGATGAAAAATTTGTCCTTAGTCGCGAGTTGTGGCACATATTCTTGAACCTTTAAAATTATCGTTTTATTCATTTTCATTCGTTTTAATCGTTTTATCGTTTTATTCATTTTCATTCGTTTTATCGTTTTATCGTTTTGTCCGTTTTATCGTTTTATCGTTTTAATCCGTTTTGTCCCATTTTTACGTCTGTTTTATCGTTTATGTTTTCATCCATTTTATCGTTTTGTCCGTTTTATATGGTTTTGTACATTTTTATATATTTTATTCGTTTTCATCCGTTTTATATGTTTTCATCTGTTTTATACGTTTCGTCTAATTTTCTTACGTTTTCGCCTATTTTCTTATGTTTCAAACATAAAAGGGACAAAAGAATGAAACTATAGAAAACGGGCAAAACATAAGAAAAATAGGCGAAAACGTAAAAAGCAGGCAAACGGATGAAAGCGAATAAAACGTATGAGAACGAATAAAATGTATAAAATTGTACAAAACCATATAAAGCCGACAAAAGCGGATGAAAACATAAAACGTATAAAATGGACGTAAAATGGGACAAAAGCGGACGAAAACGTATAAAAGCGGACAAAACGTGAAAACAAACAAAAACGTATAAAAACGAATGAAAATGAATAAAAACGTTTAAATGGTGTATAAAATCGTATAAAACGTGCAATTTTAAAGGTTCAGTAACATGTGCCACAACTCGTGACTTAGGACAAATATTTCATTAGTGACTTCGACAAATTTTTCGCAAAGTTTAGTACTTAGATGACGTGAATGAAACATTAGTGATTTCAAGACAAATTTTTCAAAAGTTTAGTGACCTAGATAACATGTGCCTACAACTTGGTGTGTATACGTCGACCAAAATCTGGGTAAAAAGGTTAGTGACCTAGATAACCGGTTACGTAAAGTATAGTAACCTAGATGACGGAAGATAAACATTAGTGACTTAGGACAAATTTTTTTGAAAGTTTAGTAACTTTTTTGTATATTACCCTTACGTATTTCGGTATATTTGAGAAAGTTTGTTACGTATTTTCAGCCTTCACCCTTTTTAATAAATAAAGAAATGTGTTGAAAAGTGGAGTCGTGTGAGATGGTTGTGAGTGAAAAGTGAGATGGTGTGAAGAAGAGAGAAAACTGATGTGACGCTAAGGTGAAAAGTGAAATGGTGTAAAGGTTGGAGGTAGTCTCACAGGTGGAATGTAAATATTTCCCTAAATGAGCAACTTAGTGGGTTGAAAGATCATTCATGATCTCTACATGTACATGCATATAGGGCTGAGCATCAAAGGTCTAAAACCGAACCGGACCGATAAAACCGACCGAACCGACAAAAACCGAGCCAAACCGACAGCCCGTCGGTTCGGTTTTGGTTCGGTTCGGCCCAAAATCGACAAAAACCTAAATACACCTAAAGCGAACCGAACCGACGACCCGACACAAAACGAACCGACCTGACGGTCGTCGGTTCGGTTTCGGTTTTTCATGACTTTCGGTTTTCGGTTTTGTCGATTCGAGTCAGTTCGGTTCGATTTTGGACCGACGCTCAGCCCTACGTGCATATATGCTTTTAGTATAATTAAACACCACTACACCATTAGTGTTTCTTAAATGTTTTCCAAAAGTCATATACAAGCAAAAATACTTTACTAAAAACCTAATAAAATAAGTTAATCAATTTAGAAGAGAAATCAACATTTTCGTAATGTATTAAGCACGTTTATATAAACACACATAAGTCTCGTTGGTAATAAGGGCTTATAAAATCATAAGCCCTTAAAAAGAGCTTAAAACTTTAGCTCTATAAAAAGGGCTTAAAACTTTAGCCCGAGGTTTTTGAAAAATAAATTACTTATTTACTCATAAAAATATCTAACATATACAAAAACTCATTTAATTATGTCATTTTTAGTAATTTTGCAATAATAAGCCTAAGCTTAAACCCATTTTCAAACAAGTTTACAAAATACAAATTTCAACTTGACATAATAAAGCCCCAACCTAGCTCAAGCCCGACCTCATTGAAGCCCTAGCCCTAGCACATTCGCCAAACATACCCATAATCCCCAGAGACAAGTCACAAATTTATAAACAAAACCTTCAATCAACCTCCTTTGCTTTCCATCAGATCTTGACAACTCATTAGCAAATCAAACCCTAAATTCCACCATGCAAGATTATAATCATGATGATGAAACAATTTCTCTATGTGATCTTCCTAATTATAGATCCGATACCAATTGCAGCACCACTGATTCTGAAGACTCCTCAAAAGGAGATGATAGCTTCGAGTTCTTTAGCGAAGAATGGTTTGAAGCTAATAACAATTTGAACAATTTTCCATACGAACACATGGTTTTTGGTCGAAACTTAATTCTTCCTAAACAACCCATCTCAAGAAAAGCCTAAGAATCCAAGAAACGTGATCATGCAAGTACCAAACTCGAATTAAACTCGGGTTCTAGTCGGGATAGAGAATTGGCAAAGTTTATGTCCATGAACAAAGGGAGAGATCATAGCATGCTTGACACAAAAGAGTGCTTCCTACGTCGCATAAGTGAAATCAAGGTGGTTTTATCATGGGTTTGGAATGGCTAGGGTTCCAACGGAGATGAACTTGAGTGCTATTAAAATCGAGCCGTGACCGACACCGAAAACTCGTTCGATTAGGCGGAAAGGAGGAGAAGGTGGTTTCATGAAGCAAAAGGGTTTGGCGGGTTACGGGCCCGGCCCTAGCACTGGGAGAGACGGGCGACCGCCCAGGGCATCACTATTTTGGGGCATCAAATCAAGGGTGGTGCTATGTAGGTGTCGGTGCAGACTATATGTTGACTAAGTGTAAAAGTGTTGAATTTCGTGAGCGTCGTATTTTGGAAACAACATATTGGAGCCTACTTATGATCAAGGGTTTGGTTAAATCAATTAGTTTTTTATTTACGTAGAGGAAAATTAATCCTTTGGTCATGTTTAAGAAAAGGAGGAGAAGAACGTGAAGGAAGAGATAGAAGAAGGAAGAAGGAGAAGAAATGACTTTTTGACTAGGTTTTTCTAAATAAGTAATATACATCATTAATTTGCATTTGTTTTTTAGTATATAGTTTTATACAATGTTTTCAAGATCACACATGATCGTTTTCGTCTTTGCAAGATCGTAATCGTAAGATCGGATCGAGATCTTTAGATCCTACTCTAATGTCATTTCTTAATAGTTTTTGTAATATCATACAAATCTACGTAGTATTATACATTACAAACACAAAATACTGTAAATGTTTCATAAAAATGTTGTCCTAAATTATGATTATGAAACGTTTAAAAAGATTAACATGTTCTTTTTTAAATTCTAAAAAAAAAACTCATAAATTTGTAGTTTTTTAGTTTGTAATCCGAGAAAATTAAAATCGGATCGGATTAGATCTAAAGATCGTATGGTCAAGATCGGGATCCTATAAGATCTTAAGTTTGCAAAGATCCTATGTAGGATCCGGATCGTTTTTGCTTTGCAATATCGTAAAATCATAAGATCTTAAAATCAGGATCGGGATCATGACAACTATGATTTTATATACCTTAACGTGGTTTTTCGTTAAAAATCTAAAGGTTTTGATAATGAATAAGATAAAAAAAAATGAATCAAGTAAACTTTGCATTAGTAAATGATTCAATCTTGAAAATATTTATTAGAAGGTTTAGTTTGGTAAGAAAGTATTAGTAATGATGTAATAGCATATTATTTCTCAAATTATGAAATTTTTAAATATTTTGTTATGAAACTTTAATATTGTGTTCTCGAGTTTTTTTTAGATGAGGTTAAAAATGATTGGTAAATAAGAAAAAAGAAAAGAATAACAAGGAAAGAAAGTTACATTTTATTTCATGTTTTCAAGTTGAAATGAAATAAAAGAAAAAGATGTGTTCGCAAGTTAAGAAGAAAAGAAAGAAAAATAGATATAATTACATTTATGCTCTTTAAGCATGTTTATTTGATCACAAGAGTTGAATGTGAGTAAGAGACGTATAAATATTGAAAGTTTATGTTGGTCATTATATACTCAATAGCTTTAGTGTAGTTTTGTTTCTGTTTCAATCCGCTCACATTTGGATGGAAAAATTTTGGTGTAAAATGCTAGAAATTTTCCTGGCATTTCCTTTATGTTTCATTTTCTTTTTGTTCAATATAACACAATAAATTTTTAGTTTATTGTCATTTCTTTCCTTTTCCTTCTAAAATAGAACTCGAAAACGCAACATAAATATCTCATTAGGTGTATTTATGGTTTTTTTGCAAGTATATTCGAAATCGATGTGCAGATGAGATGTATAGTCAAAATAGGTTTCAAACCTTTGATGAATAGTGTTTTATTTGTTTACAAATGGCATCTTTCGGTTGGCTCGTTCAAGGCATCGAAAAGCTCAGGACCGGCCCTGTAGGTTACTTAGAGAACTAAGTTGTGATGGTCAAACACAAGCTAACTCCATGGTGAAAGCTTCACTTGTTTGCATTCCTAGGGTTTGATTAATATGATGATTTCGATATCACATTAATTACATATCAAAGTTTGTGAGTTATTATCATTATTATTCTCTAAGATAGGCATTGGAGATAGTTTTAAATCCAAAGCATGTGTTAAGCGACTTGAAGTTTATTATCGATGATATTCTTGAAAAATGTAGTGTAGTTTTGAAACTTCATCAAATCTGTGACTATTTTAAGTTTTGTTCCAAGTATGCTAAAAAATATATGATGAACTTGTAGTTATTATCACTAGTTAGATTCAACGGCGGGGCACCGCGCGTCAACTTGAGGATGTTGTGTTTAACCTAAGGCGGAAAAAAAATATTTAATTTTTTTTTTTTTTTTTGTTATCAAGGACGAAATTTGCAAAAGGTCGATAACGAGGGACTAACGTTACGATTTGAAGCTAACGAGGGACTATAAGTGTAAATTGCGCATGAACAAGACACCTACTATTCCAAACTATATGTGGATCATAGCAAATCTTGTTTGGCTTATTACGCCTTTGTAAGCGTCGCTATTTTCGTTTTTAGTCCACGAAACTAACGGGTTGTTACAACGTTAGTCCTTAGGGACTAACGGTGAAAAAAAAGTTAACATTAGGGGTTGTTTGTGTTTAATATTTGCACAAAAACAGCCCCTGAAGTTATTGTTCCGTTGCAAATTTAATCCACGACTGTTAGGTAACGGACGTTAAGGACTAACTTTGCAATTGATCGGTAACCTAAAGGGCTAAAAGGGGCTAAACTGAAAATTGAGTATCCACTGTAGCTACAATGCCAATCAATGGGTTTTAGTATATATATATAACTAGCTTATAAGACCCGTTGACACCGGGTTATGTTTTAAAAAAAAATATAAATGAGATGATAATAAAAGTAATAAGAGGAAAAAAGATGTTGCAAAAAGAAAAAAATTAGTATGTAAACAAAATAAGAAAAATAATGAAAGAAAACAAATATTGAATCATTATTTATTAATATGAAGTGATAAGTCAAGTACAATATAGAGTACAATTATTGTAAGTAATAATGTCTCGTACATACATTCGGTGGTCTTCAATCTTGTGAGCTTGAAAAGAAAGCGTATGTAGTGAGAAGTAGATGAATTGGTAAGGCAATACAAATTAAATAGAACCTAACAAACCATGAAAACAATGTGTAAGTAAAACTTTTGTGTGAATTACAATAAACATGTAAAAAAATTAGTATGACATTAAGTGAGTATCCGAACATACACATTGATAAGCGATCAAAGACCGTGAAGAACCTCTTTATAGACTACATTTGTAGTAGTCTTTAATAAATTACGATCGGCATCGAAATAACAACCTTCAAACCCTTTTTGCTTTTACGGCGTGAAAGTCGACATATAATTGTCCGTGTGTGAAAGCAGGGCGTGGTAGGTACAAACCAACTTCGAAAGTGATTGTCCTTGGCTCTTGTTTATCGTCATGGCAAAAGAAACGACGAAATTGTTTGCGCACGATCTTGAGTGGTAAACGTTTATCCGATGGAGTAATTTACAACCTTGGAAGTATAACCGTATTGGCAAAATGTGTTCCGTTAATTATTTTGGCTTGAATAGAGCACGCGTTAATTTAGTCACTGAAGCCTTGTCCCATTACACAATCCTTGTGATTGATTAATGTTTCTCAACAACATTATTGGGACACCGACCTTCAATGCGAGCCTATGGTTTGGGACACCGAAAATTTTAAACCGTTGATAAATTCGGTGAAAAGGCGGCTTGGTCTATAGCACCACCACGGTCGAGTTTATCTATGTTGTCACAACTAAGATAAACTATTTCTTCACCGGAAAGGTTTGAAGCAAATGATCGTTATCATCAACCACTTCATTGGTTGGAGCAAGAATAGCCTTTTCACGGAAGTAAGACGGATCACCTATGTTATCCAAAATGTTTGGGTAAGTGAAATCTATAATAGATTATGCAGGGATCATTAGTTTCATGTATTAGAATATCTTCGGTATATCTATCAAAACCTCTCCGTCGTGTTGTCCTCCAACATCTCCATCTCCTACTTTCAATATCCATTCGGAAAATTCCTTTATCTCACCCACATCCTCGGTAGTGATCCAACCGTAAAGCGCATATTAGCGGTTAATTTTAACACTTTGCAATGATCCCACAAGTCGATTGTTTTAAAGATGCATTAACAATGTCTTGCCGGAACCTTTTGGAATAACGGCAAGACTCGCCTAAAATCACCGCCAAATACTACGGTCATATTACCAAAGGCGCATCAAAAGTGTCGTACTGTTCTTCGCAAGATATCTCTCAAGGACCTATCTAATGCCTCAAAGCACGACTTATTTGTCATGGGAGCCTCATCCCAAATAATAAGCTTGCATTTCTTCAACAACTTCCCAAGTCACTTTATGGAGTTATTGAGCACGTAGAAGTCTCATCAATATTTATCGAATATGAAACCTCGAATGAGCGGTCCGTCCACCTGACATCAATAAAGATGCAATGCCACTTGATGCAACGTTTATGACTATGTCACCATTTCTTCTAATCCCCGCAGCAAGGGTTTTCCATAAATACATCTTACCAGTCCCTCCGTATCCGTATACAAAATAATTTCCCCTCTACCATTTGTAACGGACGTCATGATGGTGTCATATACATTTCTGCTTTCGTGGTTAACGCGCATATAGAGTCTCGTATTCAGCCTGTAACTCTGATGGATTATAATCTCTCGGCAAAGATTAGCATGTTACCAAAGTCGGCCATGTAACTCTCATACGGATAAGGAAGTTGGAAAAGCTTTCAAACTGGTGCCTCTTGGCGCATAAGTTGTTCGATAAAGAACAAACAAATATTCTTTTTCGTCATCGCTAGTCGTAAACCCCGTATCAAAATAGCCATATATGAGGCATAGCTTATGTATGCAAATAACGATTGTAAAAATTGTGAGCATTATGCGATATTTATAGACTAACACACATATCGTAAGAATCGAGAGATCATTTTTTGTTGAGGTGACTTGCAAAAGATGGTCTTTTAATGAGGATGATAAATCACTAATTTGTAATAAGTAACCATTTCCATTCATGTATAAATTTATATAAAAGTTAGTAACAAAGCTAAGTTGGTGGTTATACGGAATGCCTAAAGAATTCTTCTCTTGTACTCGACGTCTTCTGATAGAAAATGCCAAGTTTTTGTGACAATAATGTAACAAAAGGTCGCATAAATCTCAGGCAGAGGACCAATGGGTACCTCTTTAATACCCTCAATATGTTCCTTGTCGTCATCTAAAAGTCCCATTGCGTAGCGAGCATCTTTGTAAGTAGGATAAACTACACCGTGGATTTTCCTTATCTCGGTGATTTCGACAACCTTTTGATCGCTTAGTAGCATCCGGCAATAGTAACCTTCACTGCTTGAGGCCGGCACATTATGAATTCTGCCAATTGCATATTGTTTCTTCCTATGTGTCCACGTTCTTTTTGGAACATTCCATACAAATTTTGTAGGAAACTCAGCATATGTTAACTCCCTTGCTGATGGATACATTTCGTTCATATGCATCCATGATTCGAACATAGAAGCACCAACCGTTGGTTTGTGAATAACGGTTTCAAGGTCAGAGTTCTCACCAAATACAACTGGCTGGTCGCCTTCGAGATGAAATGAGAGACGTTCGACATTTGGTGTTCTATAATTTATCTCGAATCCAAATATTCTCCATGCGGCTTCACAAGCAGACATGTACCTACAATCATAGAACGCCTTGATCTCGTCAACAGGTTTATCAATCTGTTAACCGTCTTCCGTTGTTGCTGGTTCATACAACTGTGCTGATACTCTATCAGGACCTTTGTATATGTATTTAAACAAATATTTTATTGATCCCTTTGATTGCACCATTCAACATTGATGTGGCATTGGTAACGTTTCAATAACACGTTATACGGAATAACAAAACCGTTGTGCGACTTATGTCCACTTAACAACATGGATCCCGTTATCACGTCTTACGTATCTGGGGTAGCCTTCCGAGTCAACGAGTTGTGTTGCATAAACCTTTTAGGGAAGTGTTTCGTACACCTACCATCATCCATGCAAACTGATTTGGGTCGTCAACACCACATGGGCCATGCATCATAAAGTCGGAAACTAACTTGCGGATCGGGATCCTCATTTTGGTCTGGTATCTCAGCGGATATGTGTTTGTCAATATGTTCGGCGTTTGGCAGTTTGTCATCCTTATGTAGAAACAAACAAACATGTGCGTGTGGAAGCCCTCTTTTTTGAAATTCAACGGTGTATACAACTGCACAATATTGTTGAAATAAACATAATATCAGTTGTAATTCTAATTATACACATTTAGATAACACTATAATGTTGATGAATGTGGTGTGGCCTATAAGTAAAGAACATACACCTTGAACACGTCCGAACAAACGCAACTCTTTGATATCCTTCATCACCGATCGAGTTTCATTTTAAAACTCGAGATACCACATCAGTCGATCTGCGGATGAAAGCTTATGCTCCCGATATATCTTTCAATCTCGGCCATTTAGGGTTGCATGTTATCGTTATAAACAAATCGGACAACCATACCACCTACACAATGCCATGGCATCCATATAACATTCTTTGCATGTACCTTGGTCCGCCAAAGGTGAAAGAAGAAGGCAAAATGATAGGCTTTCAACCGTGGACGGGTCAAGATTTCGATGCGACGCTTTGGCGCACATTTGAATCGTATCACACCTTAGTTTAGACTGTTTGGAGCGATGAAAAACATCGCTCTCTCTCAACCATGGCGAAGCCATCCACAAAAATCTTTGGAACAAACGACCTCCACGTATGAATAAATTCTCGTATTCCGTGGTCCTCAGATCGATAGGCAAACCACTCACGCATAGTAACTGGTCTTTCATTCTTTTCGATTCTTGGTTGTCTGATTTATTTTTCGTGGTATTCTAAATAATACCCATCTTGCGCAGAAGGCATCAACAAAGGGTATTGCAAGGGAAGGTACATAGGATGAAAAATGTTTATCTGTTGCAAACCTTCACCAAACTTTTCTATCACAATGTCCCTATCTTACTGCAAGATGCATCCAAGTCGCCACGATAAGTCCGGCAACCTCGTCGGCGGTTGGAAGATTGTATTGTCGTCCACTCTTGCCTCGCTTTGCCATGAGCTTTATTCTAATATTCTGCTCGGTGTCTTCTGTGTAGTGGTCACGTGCCCTTCTAAATGTTTTAACCAAATCACTTGATGTATCCAAAATATCTTTCACTTCATTGATAATGTTTCGATCAATAGGTGTCTTTGAATTGGAAGTGCGAGACGAGCGATTTTGAACCATCTTTGTTAATAGAGTAACGGGACAAACATTAGGTAAGACATAATGTTTAGCAATCCTTTTTGTTAAAAATGCGTTGACAATAATAAAGCGTCAATCGATCACTTACCTTAAAGCGACCGCTCTATTGTCGGTTTCGTTTTGCGTGTCATATATATACAATTGTGCGAACTTTGGAGGAGTCTCGGTTCCGAAGTAAGCTACCAATACTATAGTACGTTTGACCATGTAACGAAAACATAGGGACCTCGTCCTTTCACATTGATTGTGTCATCAACCTTGCCACCCATTGAAGTAAACGCGAACATCTTGTTATGCGTTCTAATGTTCTTTCCGAAATTTTCACTTTTGATGTCGTCATTGCGAATAAATCAACTAAGCTGTTTTGGAGCGGAGGTGCTTGTGGAATAGAAATTTTTCCTTGGAGCAAGATATGGAATAAGCTTTTCCTCCGGATTAGCATTCCTTGTTTTGCTTCACTTCCCATAACAGAGCACGACATTCTTTACACTCGAGCGTAGGATCGCCAATGTCATAGTACTCTGCACTCACGTAAAATAATATATTTTAATTAATTTTACTCTAAGAAACACCATGAAAATTGTGCAATTATAGAAGAATATTACCGACTTATACCTTGGATATCTGAAGCGTATTTGTCGTAAACTTTCTGACAGGTCCATCTTCATCAAGATTGAAAACAATCGGGTGTGAGGCTATAACGTTGGTGCAGTAGACCTTTTTGTCTTCTTGAAGATTCTCCTTGTTCGAATGTTGATTTTTTGTTGCTAAACCAAGAATGCCATTTGAAACCCGGAAGATTGACACGTCTTGGGCGTGCGATGCGTTGACGGATGATGTGTTTGAAAAGTAATCGTGAAAACAAAAATAGTACAACCATGGTTAAATTATATGGGTCAAACAAATGCATGAAAACAGATCTCTAATTTTGAAACGTGCCGTTGAAGCGTTAGTAAGTGGAGTCATCGTTTGCGTAGTGTGCCAACAGGAGTTAATTGAGGAGTGTTTTGTTCACGTAATTGGTGCCTATTTATATAGAAATTTATTATAACGGTTTCCTCAAAACATAACGGAAAAACAAAGTAAAAAACTGAAACAAATAAGATTCTCTACGGTTGGTTGTGAATCGTATAATATGTACCTTGTTTTATCGTTGACAATGGTGAAGTGTTTCTTTGCAGAGTATCTACTGAAGTAGTGATACGTTGTGGTGCTATTTGAGTGTTTTGCGCAACGTGAGATGTAGCTGTAACAGTTTTCACATACAAAACACTCATTAACCAAACAAACTACTTTTAAGCATAAAATAACAAAAACTAAATATTCTAATTATAGTTTACCATGCTGTAAAGGAGTTGAGAGAATATTGTAAGGCGACACGTTGCATCTATTGTGACCATTCTTTGCACATTTGACATTCAACATAGTATATCGCGTTTATATTTTCAAACAGTTGGATAAGTATAGTGGAAGAATATCGGTGACCATATAATGAAAATTTCTTATGTGTTACATATGTATAATATGTCGTTAGTTCTTGTTTGAAAATGCGCTTGTTTTTTTCCAAACTATTCATTGGCGGAGTATAAGCTTCACCGATATTTCGATGAATGTTGCAACATAACATATCGTCTAAGATCATATCAAAATAAATAGACGATAATTTAAGTAATCTACATACATAAGCGTAAAGCAATGAATTGATATTGTAGCTTATAGTTTACCATTTTGTAAAGGAATTTCTTGACTATTGTGGGGCGATAAGGTGCTTCTATTTTGTACCCGTTTCCTAAATCAAGGTTGGAAAATTAAAATGAGGCACCATATGTCGAATTACACTTGAACAAAGTTTATAAACAAACTTATATAAGAAAATAAGCAAACCTTGATGAATGTGTAAAGGTAAGCTTCTAGTGGCCATTGGTGTGAGAGATGATGTATTTAGTCGGTGTGGATGACTGTGTCAAATAGCAAAGTTAGTGGTAAACCATGACTATCGAATAGTTTAAAGTAACAACACGGGTAGTAGTAAAGCTGAATTTTGTTCTGCATATAATTTATAAGAAACTAACAATTAGTCAAGTCGGTTAAAGGTGCCTTTCATGACTCAACACCGATGGTGGTGCACTACATTTTTGGTCGATGATGTTGGGCATGCATTGGAAGCGATATCTACATGTAGAGGATTATCTAATGCATGAAGAAGAAATAGTTACAAAGGTACCATAGATAGAAAATGTTATTAATAAAAGTGTAATTCTTATAATCTTACAATTCAACAATTACATCGTGATACTCTTACGTTTGTTGAACCGGAATGCACAATCATATTTTGTGCAAAAGTCTCACTTGAAAATTGAGTTGGATCTCCAGACGATTTGAAAATCTTGTTGGACATGGACGAACTTTGTCCATTTTTTGGTTTCCTATTCTCAGGATGAGCTGAAGAACGTTTTCTGTTGTTTGGTGGAGTGTTTTCATCATCCATGATGATAATAGATTACAATCGTTTTCTGTGTTAGAGAAATTATACAATGATATGTTTTTCCGAAACTGTTGTATGAAAATATGTTATGGATATGAAGGTGTAAAGACATTCATTCAAAAGATACTACATACAGTTTGAAAAAGATATAATTTAGCTAATGATATGAAGAGTAAATTTTCCAAATCATTTAAATAGAGTAAGAAATGTGTCATTATTTGATTATAGTAAATCATTTAATATCTTGATATTTTGAACTCAAAAAAGACTTGCTATATGTAAGATAATGAAGTTATGACAAATTCACAAAATATGATTACAAAAATTCATCAACTTAAAATCTTATTAATAATATTAATTATAAGAATGACATAAGCAACTCATAATGTAAATGATCATGTGTTGACAAATGATCATGTTTTAGGAAGCTAAAATATTTAAAAATCATCTGCGTGATGTTAATGCCCGGTATAATATCTTCCCATCGATTCATCATCATCGGACACGTAAGGTTGTTGTAACTTTTTTTCGGCATCTTCATGAATGTAGTTGTTATGAATATCTAAAGAGTGAAAAGGTTCATGTGGAATATCGTTGATATTAACCCACACCATCGCCGCTTTGTGTTGTTATTGTTTTGAATATGTGCATCGCTTCTTCATCAATAAGCGCAAACTTGTGATCTTTTGTACTAAACAAACATCTTGTTTATCAAGTAAATGTTCATCATCGCTAAAATCGTCCGGATGGTATACATGATCATTAGAATGAACAAATATTTTGTCATCCTCTTTAGCGACTTGTTTAGACTTAGAGTAAACCGAATTGTGGAATAGTCCACAATCATCATTCGCTTCTTCTTTCTCTTCATCCTTTTACCACGCCTTTGTGCGACTTGGTTTCGCTTTATCCTCGTGGTTTCTCGTCATCAGATTCCTATCAAGATGTTTAACCATGAATCATATAAGTTGGTACTATGTAAACACAATTTAGTAGAAGTGTTTGATATATGTTCATACCTTTTCTAATAGGTTTGCAAATTTCTGTAAATCGTTATCAGAAGTAACACGTCCCACAGCAGGGTTGCCATCTTTGAGTAGTCTTCATCGTTTTTTTGTGACGGAAATCTGCTGAAAGGAACAGAAACAACAAAATTTAGTTTGTAAATGTAAATGTCTTCAACGTTTGAATTCTATATAATAAGAACTGAATACAACATTCATTGATGATTTGCTATTGAACATGGTTTAATACTCGTATATGTTTTATGTTAATGAATTGTATGAATCAGTATGGGATTTATGTAGTTTCAATATTTTATGTATTATAGGAAAGTATATCAAGATATATTGTAAACAAATATGTTTGATTATGAGAATATTTTTTCGATTCTAGCGTTTGTAATAAAATTTGTGTATATCTCATTATTGGAAGTTTTAAAGTATCTATTTGGAAAGGATAGTAGAAATAACATATTTTAGTTGTAAATTTGATATGCTTTCAAGGTTATGTTCATTCTCTAAAACAAAATGTGTAAATGTATTTGTTTATGAATTCATGTTAATATTTGTTACTTACATTTGCAAATGCAGATAAATCCTTAAATGTTGCATGTTCTTTACGAATGGTAACACGATCATTATTTTTAATGAATCCTTATTTCAAATAAATTTTAAAAAGTCAACATGAATGATGAAAATATTGTAATGGGTAGTGTACTTAAAATATGAAATGGAATGCTAATTAACGTGATGGATTCTTTCTTTCACATGACAACCGAAAGCGACCTTCGATTCGCTTCAACATGTCCACTTATCCAGCCGTTTGTTTCCCATCTTCTTAGTAGCCATCTTTGACGATTTGGGTCAATAAGGGTAGGATAACAATAATGAGCTAAGTATATATCCAGTGCTTGACCAAGTTGAATGTTGTGTAGCCACCATCGATATACCATTCATGTTCTATCTTACGAAGACTATCGCTTCTTCCATTTGAGCAATGGAACACGCAAGTAGTAAGCAACGACATCGATTGTCTTGATTTAGATGGTGACGAACTAATCATCTAACGTTCTTTGTAGGTTAAATTGTGTGTTGACACATTGCATATCATAATTTCATCTCCCCAATAATCATAAAAAGCGTTTGTAGTTACAACTCTACCTCCATGATGAATGCATATGTCAATTGTGGGAGGAGCAACACCCATTCACTATTAGAATGTAAAAGTAAACGATTAGATATGATGTACATTACGACAATGTTGGAAATAAACAGAAAAACTTACGTGTAGCTCTAATCCTCGATTACCATTGTTGAATCGTAGAGGCATTGTAGTGTGTAATGTGGCGAGAATGTAATGTTGAACATCTTTTATAGCGTGTTTGACTATACTAATTTTAGAAACGATTTATGGGCATTAAAGTGTCGAGCTTTTTAGACAATGTTTTGATTGTTGAAAAGTAAAAATGATTCAAGATAATTTGTATCATAATCATAATCATAAATAGATTTCAAAAGATAAAGACAATTATTCTCATTTGAAAAATTGAACAGAAATTATGGCGTTGGAGGCGAGCAATATGAGCATTCGCATTTTCCAGGAGGGCATTTGCAAGTTCCTGAACAAACAGGGCAATGACAGTTCTCCTCAATTATACTTTTAAGCATATATGGATCACCGTTATCATATGGATCTACGGAATCATAGTATGTACTATTTCCAGGTTCAAATGGTTGTGGTATTTGATCTTCGTTTCCCACCTTAGGATCGCATACAAAATCGTTCTCCAAGATGGTTGATGTTTCATTTTTCTTGTCATGAACGACGATGCTTCAAAAACCAATAATATCCGTTTTATGCACCATGTTCGTTGGCGATAATGTGTTTCTTGGTGCAACACTTTCTTTAACATATGCAATTTTTGTCCTATAATACATTCAAAGGAATAGGCAGATTATTGTTTAGGCAAATAAATGTTTAGTAAACTAAATTTATACAAATTCGGAAAAAAAAAATCCAGAAAAATATCGATTATGATTGTAACATACCTTCGTCGTGATGGTTTGAGTTTGACATTTTTTTCCTCCTTTACTCCGTAATATGTTAACAATTATGGTTTAAAGAATTTCTCATACATACATTTATAGAATATGAAGGTGACAATATATTAGGAAATGATTTGTTGTATAATTTATTTATTTGTATACAACTTATTTGAAAGTTGATTACACGAAATATTTGTTTGTATACATATTGTTAATTAAAATATAGTTACTTTAAAATGTATTTGTTATGGATATACATGGAGGATATATGTAAAACAATGATACAATAACGATGAAACGCAATTAGTTCCATAAGTATTGTGAAAGAAAATTGACGTGCTTGTGTAAATGTATAAGTACTAATTACAATTTAAGTCGAAAGCGGCAATGTTGGATTACTTGTTGGTTGAATGTGTGTAAAAGAGACATAGGAAGCTATCATTTAAAAGAATAAAGCATAATGTATCTTTTACCATGGGATGAATGTAAAAATAAATTATTCGTTTACATAAAGATGAATATACTGAACATCGGTTCCGAACATTCTCTAAACAAACAAAAGGATCTTTGTGAAAGGATATTTAATTGTAACTAAATGTGTTAGTTACTACAAATTTTGTATACATATTGTTATTAAGTAAACTATAGTTACTTAAAATGTATTTGAGATCCTATAGATGGAGGATATATGCAAAACAATTATACAATAGCATAGTGTAGATGAAACGCAAATAGTTGCTTAAGTATTATGAAAAACATCTACATGGTTGCGTAAATGTATAAGTACTAATTACAATTTAAGTTCGAAGCGGCAATGTTGGATTAGTTGTTGGTTGAATGTGTGTAAAAGAGACAGATGCACCTATCATTTAAAATAATAAATTATAATTTTGATTTACCATGGAACGAATGTAAAAAAAAATATTCGTTTAGATAAAGATGAATATACGAACATGGTGCGGAACATTGTCTAAAGAAACAAAATAATATGGGTCAAACGAACTTTAATTGTAACTAAGGTCTTAGTTACTACAAATTTTGTATACATATTGTTGTATACAAAATTTGTAGTATCATGTTTTCTTGCATTGACTTTAAAGTAAACCGACTAATGTATGTGAGTTGCTTTGGTTGCATTATACTTTAGTAAATAATATGACTCATCCGTAGAATATGAAATATTACATAAAAAATCTTGTAAAGTAATGGCATATTCGTGATCAGTAACTTGCTAAAAGCTATTGCTAATATAAGTCACAAATTCTAAATAACATTATGAGGTCATCATGTGTGTGTTGGTGACCGGACGTTCATTTTATCAGGATCTCATTAGATTTTTGTTGGCAAGAGCAAAAACAACGTACGCATAATCTGTCACAGATGCTTCCTATCGTGAATGTCATGATTGTTGACATTGCTTAGTAAATGTATATAATTAACCGGGAGATATAGACAATTAAATTGTTTAGCAGTTCATCTTCATTGATTGGCTACACTAACAAAACCTTTTAAAAAATTGGGTAACCTTGTTTTTTTTAATTGTATATGACAAAAAGCAATGTTTGCATGTTTTATTTATTAAGTCCAAATGTGAATACAAATTACTTATACACATCACTTTGTGCAAATGTATGTATTACACACATCACTTGGTTGTCAAACATGTAAGTGATAAAATGTTACTAAACAAACCTTGTGTGCTTTTGTGAAAATATAATTTAATTACTTATACAAACTTATACAAAAATGGTAATTAAATCTACAATATAACGCTTGACGGCTTGAGTGATAATGCATCGGAAAAATTCAACAAAAACCATCATGACTATGACTAACGTGTATAGATAGGTGTGATGTTTAAGGCGTTTAACTACCCCAATAATTTCAAAACACACATTCAACTTGATCTCCTCCATCTCTCTCTTGAAGAATACAGGTTCTCCAAATAATTTTATTTTATTTTTTTCTTTAATGATTTTGTGTTAATAATGCAGAGATTAAGCACCGATCAAACTATTTTTAATGTTTGTGATTATTGTTAGATTGCAAAACAAAGGAAAAACACGGTTCTGTTAAAGTGAAATACCGATTGACACTGCATGTGAGGTTAGATGATGTGAAACATATAAAAAATAGAAGATACTACTTTTAAAGATATGTATGAGTTATGTTAGAATCATTTTAGTAGGACTTTGATAGATACTTAAGCAAGATCTTCCTAAGAATCTTAATATATGTATTAACATTGTATGCAATTATGGGGATAAGTTTGGGTAAGATTAGTATAGTATAGATTAGTTGTTGCATATGAAAAAGGGTGTGATGTTTGTATCAAAGGTGCAAGAGCTAAACAAACATATCTTGTAACATGGAGATATGATTACACAATATGAGGAACAATTTTAATGGATGTGTAGTTAAATTGTATGAACATATGTGCTGTGATTGAAGTTAGTACTTTTAAATAATTATATGGGTTAAGATATTATCGATTTACTAAGACTTTGTTTTATACTTACTGAATATGTAATTATGCACTGAGTATCGGTATGAACATTGTTTGCAACTATGGCGGGAAGGTAGTTTGGGTAGATTGTCGTTTAAGTTTTCCATATGAAAAAGCGCGTGATATGATATAATATGGTGAACGGACAAAAATAGGTATTCGTACGGTCAAATGGTTAAATGATTATAGATGTGTAGCAGTTTAGTATGTAGTAACATATACGAATGTGCATATATTTGTTGATGTGAACACTTGTTGACCCTTTGAGCGTATGTTGTTTTATGAAACGAGAATGATGATGCGGTTTACGGTTGAGGCAAACCAAATTAACATTCGAACATTAGTGGTATTTTGTGGTGCGATCAAGTTATTTAATTGAATGTTTATTCAAACTCTTGACATTAATACATGCAAAGATGTATTTCAATTACTGACTTCTTCCTACTTTGTTTACGGGACCATTTGAAACCCAAGAACAATTGGATTTACTTAATTCATAATGGCGGAACGAAACATAAAGTTTACATAAAGATGGCTGGTGGGAAGCGTTTTAAGCTGTTTGAACGTGAGTGGCGAATATTTTTAGATGACAACAAGTACACGAATGTCGGGACATTTCATTTTATTAGGCAAGAAGAGGACTGTTACTACGTTACAGCGTATACCAATGATGGATCTGAGTGCAATGGATACAACCTGGATGTCGTAGGTTACAGACAGCTCGAAGATGCTTGCTAACTTTGCAACACCTTGAACAATCACCGGTAATTACTAAACTCTAATCATTAAATTGAATAACTTGATTACAAATCTCATGAAAATCCATTTAGTAAATAACATTTTATTTTGTATAAACTCATTACGCAGACATTCCTAGCGGTTTCTTTACTTCATTTGATAATGATCGCTTTCGCGTTCTTGTGGGTGGAGTTGTTGTAGCAACCGTAGCTCATCGTAGGATTGTCTTCTTTGGATGAAGATAGGCATGTCCATCTATTCGATGGTCGGGGATGGGATATTTTAGTTCACGAAAAACCTTGTTGGCGGAAGATTTGTGGGGTTTTTAAATGAAATTTATTTTTTAAAGGAAAAATTAATGTTAATGGGAAAGGTTTTAAATTATTTTTTGTTTATTTTTTTAAAGTTTTTTTAATTTAAGGTTTTTTTTGGGAAAAATTTATTTTTTTCCCTTTTTTTTTTTAAAAAAAAATTAAAGGGTTTTTGGGTTTTCTTTTTTCCTTTTTCTTTTTTTTTTTTTTTTTTAAAGGGTTTTTTTTTTTTTAAATTTTTTTTTTAAAAAAAAAAATTTTTTTTCCTTTCCTTTTTTTTTTTTTAAAAATTTTTTAAAAATTATTTTTAAAAAATTTTGAAAAAAATTTTTTAAAATTTAAAAATTTAATTAAAAACCCAAAAATTTTAAAAAAAAAAAAAAATTGTTTTAAAATTTTAAAAAAAAAAAAATTAAAAATTTAATAAAAAAAAAAAAATTTAAAACCAAAAGGGGTTTTCCCCAAGGTAATTTTGAAAATTTTTTTTTATTAAAAATTTTTTTTAACCCTTTAAATTTGGCCCGGGGCCCCCAATTTTTAAAAAAAAAAATTTTAAAGGGTTTAAAATTTTTTTTTAAAAAATTAAATTTTTAAAAATTTTTAATGGTTGGGGAAATTTTAAAAACCAAAAAATTTTATTTTTTTTTTTTTGGGGGGGTTTTTTTTTTTGATTTTTGGGAAAAGGGGGAAAGGGAAAATTTAACCAAATTTTTCCATTTGAATTTTTTTTTTTTAAAAAATTGGGAAAAAAAATTTTTTTTTTAAAAAGGGTTTTTTTAAAATTTTTTAAAAAAAAAAAAATTTTTTTTAAAAAAAATTTTTAAAAAAATTTTTTTTAAAAAAAATTGAAAAATAAAGGGGTTTTTGGGAAAAAATTTTTAAAATTTGGTTTTAAAACCCAAAAATAAAAAAAACCCAAAATTTTTCCATTAAAATTTTTTTTAAAACCTTAAAAGGAATGGGAAATAAAGGAAAATTTTAAAGGTAAAGGTTTTTTTTCCTTTCTTTTCCAAAAAAAATTTTTTTTATAAACCCCGGGTTTTTTAAAATTTAAAACCCAAAAAAATTTTTTAATTAAAAAAAGGGCCCCTTTTAATTTAAATTAACCTTTTAAAGGAAAAAATTTTAAAAAAAAATTTTTTTGGGGTTTCAAAACCTTTCCTTTTTTTTTATTGGGAAATTTTTTAAAAAAAAAACCCTTTTTTCCAAAAATTTTTTAAAAAACCCATTTTTGGGAAAGGGGGAAAAATTTAAAATTTTTTAAATTTTAAATTTTTTAAAATTTTTGAAAAAAAAATTTTTTTTTAATTAACCAAATAAGGTTCTTTTTTTTTTTTTTTTTAAAAAAATTTTTATCGGAAAAAGGAAAAATTTTTTGGCCCTCTTTTTAACCCTTTTTGGGGGGGAAAAAGAAAAAAAAATTTAAAATTTTAAAATTTTTTTTTTTTTTAAAAAAATTTTTTTATTAAAATTTAAAAATTAAACCTTTTTGGTTTTTAAAAAATTGGGTTTAAGGGATTTTTGTTTTTCCCGGGGCCCTTTTTTTTTAAAAAAAAATTAAAAAAAAAAATTCCAAATTTTTTTAAAAAAAATTTTATTTAATTTAAAAATTTTTTTTAAAAAAATTTAAATCTAAAATTGGGAAAAAATTTTTTTAAAAAATTTTTTTTTAATTTTAAAAATTTTTTTGGTTAAAAAAAAATTGATTTTTTTTAAAAAATTTTTTAAATTTAAAAAGGGGGTTGATTAATTTAAATTTTTTTTAAAAAAAAATTTTAAAAAAAATTTTGGGTTTTTTTTAAAAAATTTTTAAAAAATTTTAAAATAAAATTTAAAAAAATTTTTTTAAAAAATGGTTTTTTTTAAAATTTTAAACCCTTTTTAAAAATGAATTTTTAATTTAATTCCAAAACCTTTTTAAATTTTTAAATTTTAAAAAAAAATTTTTTTTTTAAAAATTTAAATTTTTTTTTTTAAAAAAATTTTTATAAATTTTTTTTTTTGGTTTAAGGGAAATTTTAAAAATTTTTATTTTTTAATTTTTATTTGGATTTGGTTGGGGTTTTTTAAATTTTGAAAAATTTTTGGGTTAATTTTTTTAAAGGTTTTTTTTTTTAAAAATTAGTTTAAAAAATTTTAAAATTTAATTTTTTTTTTTTTTTTAAAAAAAATTTTGGGTTTTTTTTTTTTTTTTTTTTAAAAAAAAATTAAAAAAAAAAATTTTTTGGTTTTTTAAAATTTAAAATTTTTTTTTTAATTAAATAAAGGTTTTATAAAAAGGGGTTTTTTTTTTAAAAAAGGTTTTGTTTTTAAAATTTTTTTTTTTTTTTTTTGGAAAAAAAAAAATTTAATTTTTTAAAAAAAAATTTTTTTTTTTAAAAAAAAAAAATTTTTAAAAAAGGGTTTTTTTGGGTAAATTTTAAAATTTTTAAAATTTTTTTTTTTTTTTAAAAATTTTTTTTCCCTTTTTTTAAAAAGGGGGAAAAAATTTTAAAAATTAAAAAAAAAAAAGGGGATAAAAAAGGGGCCTTTTAAAAAAAAAGGGGGAAAAAAAGGGGGGGGGTTTTAAAATTTCTTTTTTAAAAGGGAAAGGGTTTTTTTTCATTTATTTTTTTTTCCCAAAAATTTTAAAAACCCGGGAAAAAAAAAAAAAAGGGCCCCTTGGAAAAAATTAAAATTTTTTAAAGGTTTTTTTAAAAAAAGTTTTTGGGGGTTAAAATTTTTTTTTGGGGGGGAATTTTCGGGGAAAAAAATTTTTTAATTTGGGGGGGAAAATTTAAAAACTTGTTTTTAAAAAAAATTTCAAAAACCAAATTTTTTCGGGGGTTTTTGTTAAAAGGAAAAAAAAATTTTTTAAAATTTTTTTGGGTTTTGGGAATTTAAAGGGGGTTTGGTTTGGGAAGGGGGAAAAAGGGTTTTTTCCCTTTTTTAAAAATTAAATCCAATTTTTTAAAACTTTTTTAAAAAAAAATTTTTTTTGGGAAAGGGCCAAAAAAAATTTTTAAAATTTTAAATTGGGGGGGCCCTTTGGAAAGGGAAACTTGGTTTTCCCAAAGGGCCCTTTTGGGGAAACCTTTTTTTGGGCCCAAAGGTTTCCAATTTTTTTAATTTTTTTTTTTTAAAAATTTTTTTTTTTTAAATCCCAAAAAATTTTTTGGGGGTTCCAAAAAAATTTTGGGGGGTTCCTTGCCGGGGAAGGTTTTAAAAATTTAAAAAAAAGGCCCAAAAAATTTAAAAAATGGAAACTTAAAAAGGAAATTTTTTTAAAAAAAAAATTTTTTTTTTGGGGAAAGGGAAACCGGGGGCCCCAAATTTTTTTTTAAAATTTGGGTTTTTTTGGGGGGGAAAAAGGGGAAAAAACGGGAAAACCATTTTTTTTAAAACAAAAAAGGGAAAAAATTTTGGGAAAAAAGTTTTTGGTTGGTTTAAAATTTTTTTTTTCCTTTTTTTTTCAAATTTTGGTATGTTTTTTTTTTAATTTTTTGAATTTTTTTTTTGGGGGGGTTTGTTTTTTTTTGGGGGGTTTTTTAAAAGTTTTTTTGTTAATTTAAAAATTTTTTTTTTTTTTAAAATTTTGGGTTTACCTTTTAAATTTTTTTTTTCTTTTTTTTAAATTGGAAAACCAAACCTTTAACCTTTTTAATTTTCCCTTTTTTTTTGGAAGTATTTTTTTTTGGTTGGGGTTTTTTTTTTTAAAAATTAAAAGGGAAAATTTTTTTTTTTTAAAATTTTTTTAAAATTTTTTGGTTTCCCGGTTTTTTTTAAAAATTTTGGGAAAAAAGGGCCTTTGGGTTTTTGGGAAATTTTAATTTAAAATTAAAACATTTTTTAAATTTAAAAAAAAAAATTTTTAATTTTTCCCCAATTAAACCCAAAACCTTAAAATTTTTCCCTTTTTTTTAAAAAAAATTTTTCCCAAAAAAATTTTTTTTCCCTTTTTTTTTTTTCCAAAAGGGCTTTAAAATGGGGGAAAAAAAAAAATTTAAAAATTTTTGGTATTGGAAACCCAAAAACCAAAATTTTTTTTTAAATAAATTTTAAATTTTAAAACAAAACATTTGAATCTTGGTTAAAAAAAGTTTTGGGAAAATTAAATTTTGGGGGGGTTTTTTTTAAATTTGAAAAGGGTTTTTTTAAAAATAAATTTTTAAAAAAAAAAAATTTTTTTTTTTTTTTAATTAAAATTTTTTTTTGAACGGTTTTTAAAAAGGTTTAAAAATTTTTTTAAAAATTTTTTTTTTTTGGGGACAAAATTTTTTTTAAAAAAGGGGTTTCAAATTTAAAATTTTAAAATATTTTAATTAAAAGGGGTTTTTTTTTAAAAATTTTTAAAATTTTTTAATTTTTTTTTAAAAAATTTTTTTTTAAAAAATTTTAATTTCCTTTTAAAAAAAAAGGAAGAAAAAATTCCAATTAAAACCTTTTTTGGGAAATTACCCTAAAAATTTGGGAATTAAAAATTTTTAAAAAAAAAAAAATTAAAATTTTTGAAAAAAATTTTTTTAAAAAAATTTGAAGGGAAAAAAAAGGGCCAAGGGGTTGAAAAAATTTAAAATAAAAGGCCCTTTAAAAGTTTTGGGGAAAAAGAAAAAAAAAAAAAAATTTTTTTGGGAATTTTAAAACCTAAAAATTTTTAAAGCCAAAAAATTTAAATTAATTTCCCTTTTTGGGGTTAAAAAAAAATTGGGGGAAAAACCAAAATTTTTAAGGGGGAAAAAAAATTTTTTTTTAAAAAAAAATTTTTCCAACCCTTTTTTCCCAAAAACCCAAAAACCAAAAACCGTTTAAAATTTTTAAGAAAACTTTTTTTTAAAAAATTTTTTTTTTAAAAATTTTTAAATTTCCCTTTTTTTTATTTAAAAGGGAAATTTAATTTTAAAAAAGGGGGGTTTTTTCCCCAAAGGGGAACCAAAAAAAAAACCCGGGTAAGGAATTCAAAAAAAAAAAGGCCGGGGAAAAAAGGTTTTTTTGTTGTTCATAAAAAATTCTTTAAAACCAAAAGGGACCCTTTTTTGGTGGGGGGGAAAAAAAAAGAAATTAAAATTTTTTTTTGGGAATTTTCCCCCTTTTTTAAAAGAAAATTTTTAAATTTAAACCCACCCTTTATTAATTTTGGTTTTTCCATTAAAAAAAAAAAATGAATTGGTTTTTTTTTTTAAAAACCCAAAAAAAATTTTTTTAAACAATTTTTAAATTTTTGGGGGCAAAAAAAAATTTTTGGGGTGGAAAATTTAAATTAAAATTTTAAAAACCAATTAATTTTTTAACAATTTTTTCCAAAAAAAATTTTTGGGGTTTTGGAAAAGGTGCCCTTTTTAAAAAAAAGGGGGGCCGGTTTTTAATTTAAAGGGGGTTTAAACCAAAAAAAAATTTTAACAATTTAAAAACAAAAAAATTTTTAAAAAAAAAGTTCCTTTTTTTTTGGTTTGGATTTTGGCCCCAAAAAAAAGGGGGGTTTTTGGGGTTTTTTTTAAATTAAAAAGGAAAAAATTTTTTTTTCCCCCCAAAACCCCCCCTTTTTGGAAAAAAAGGGGATTTGGGAACCCTTTTAAAAAAGGGTTTTTTAATCTTTTTAAAAAAAATTTAATTTAAAAACCTTTTTTAAAAAAAATTTTTTGGAATTTAAAAAAATTATTTTAAAATTTATTTATTTAAAAAAATTTTTTTAAAAAATTTTTTTTTAAAATTTTTTTTTTTTAAAGTTTTTTTAAAAACCTTTTTTAAAAATTTTTTTTTTTTTTTGGGAATTTTTACCTTTTTCCCCAAAATTTTTTTTTTAAAAAAATTTTTAAATTAAAAAATTTTTTAAATTTAAAAAAAAAAATTTTTAAATTTTTTAAAAAAAAAAAAAAAAAAAAAAATTTTTTTTAAAAAAACCCTTTTAGGGGTTTTTTGGAAATTTTTTTTAAAAAAAATTAACCAAAATTTTAAATTTTTTTTCCCTTTTTCAAAAGGGCAAAATTTTTTCCTTTTTTTTTTCCCCCCCTTTTTAAAAAACAATTTTTCAATTCCAAATTTTAAAGGAAAATTTTTTTTTTAAAAAGGGTTTTTTTAAAAATTTTCGCCCTTAAAAAACCCAAAATTTTTTTTTTTTTTTAAAAAATTTTTTGGTTTCCCTTTTTTAAAAAAAAAAATTTTTTTTTTTTAAATTTTTTAAAATTTTAAAATTTTTTTTTAAATTTTTAAAATTTTTTTAAATTTTTAAACCCAAACCCTTTTTGGGGTATTAAAATTTTTTACCTTTTTTTTTTAAAAAAATTTTTTTAAAAAAACTTTTTTTAAAAAAAAAAAAAAAAATTTTAAAAAATTTAAACAACCCAAAGGCCCGGGGGAAATTTTAAAAAAATTTTCCAAAAAAAAAAATTTTTTAAAATTAAATTTTTTTTTAAAAAATTTTTTTTGGTTTTTTTTTTTAAAAAAAAGGGGAAAAAGGGTTTAAAATTTTTCCCTTTCAAATTAAATTTTTTTAAAAAGGTTTTAAAAAAAAGGGTTTTCCAAAATTTTCCTTTTTAAAAATTTTTTTTTTAAAAATTTTTTTATTTTTAAAAATTTTTTTTTCCCAAAAAAAAAATTTTTTTGGTTTTAATTTTTTGGGAAATTTTTTTAATTTTAAAAATAAATTTTTTAAACTTTCCCTTTTTTTGGGGTTTAAAAAAGGGGTTTTAAATTTTAAAATTTTTTTTAAAAAAAATTTTTTTTTTTTGTTCGGTTTTGTTAAAACCCAAAATTTTAAAATTTTAAAAAAAATTTGGGTTTTTTGAAAAAATTTAAAACCATTTTTAAATTTTAAAATTTGGGAAATTTGGGTTTTTTTTAAAGGGAAAAAAATTTTTTTAAAATTTAAACCTTTTTGGGTTTTGGGGAAAAAAATTTAAAAATTTTGGGGAAAAATTATTTTTTTTTTTTAAAACATTAAAAAAAAATTTGGCCCAAAAAAATTTTTTTAAAAATTTTAAAAAAATTTTTTTAAAAAATTTTGGAAATTTTTTCCCCTTTTTTTAAACCTTGTTGACACTTTTAGCATGTTTATCTCGTGTCTTAAGGTGATAGCAATTCATGGAGCTTTTGGGTCGCATGGCATACATTGGAGTCTTGTGCTTTTAACAATTACCATTCGACATGCTTTGTAAATTTTTATGTATTATCAAACCTTGTGATTTCTTGTGGTGTAAACATTAACTTATTTATCGAATGGTAAACTTTTCAAAACGTCTCATTATAGAGGTCGTTTTACGTATCCATACTTTGTGCTATGACGCCATACCCAATGACACTATCGTTCACTGCGATATTTTGGGGTGTGACGATTAGTATCGAGCCTTGGTTATAGAGAACTAGGTTGCATTTTAGTTCCTAGACTATAACCGCCTCACGTCGATCCTTTCGCTTCCTATCGCCTTACTCACTTTTCGCATGCGCATATGTTTTCTTAGGTATTTCTTCTAGAACCACCTCATTAGATAGCGTAGTTTCCTTGTACCAATAGGGAGTCCCAAAATCTAGTTGGGTCATCAAAGATATGGAGCTCGAGAATGAGCACTTATCTAACTTGATCTCGTGACGCTCTTGTTTGATGAGATGCGAGATCGAGCTAAATAAGTGTTACTATAAAGTCGGATAGATTTGATGATTTTGCCCGAGGATGGGAGTTCTCTTGAGGATATTTTGGGAACTGCTGGCGACCAAACCTCATAGTGACTTTAGCACCTAACGGAATTTCCTATACACCAAGCGCGACTCTCCCTAGATACCTACCCTAAATCCCTCCTTCACTGTTTAGAATCGGATGATAGACTGGCTACCTATTTAAGTAACAACAATCGCCGAGACATGTGTGTTTGGTGGTATGTACACGTGTGAAGTGAGGCAATTATAATTATGGTGGCCAACATAATTATAAATGCGTCACAACTCACGTGGACATATGCGACCACGCATACGTAGATCGGTGTGGACACCTTAGGAACCAATTTGTGGCGTGGTATTATGTTTGAGGACGTTAAGTATAGACATTGGGAATTCAACGGTTCTTTCCTTGCAGAGATAATGGCACCAAAGAGAGTAACACGATCTTGGCGAGGTGGTGCGGTACCAAGGGAGGAATGACGGTGGACGTGGAGGTAGAGGAGGCGGTAGCGACATGGGTAACAATGACAACAACACCGGCGGAAACCCCGATTTTGCCGCCATCATCGCCAACAACTTCAAATCTTGCTTCCCACTATTGTCACGCAAGTTGGAAATCATATGAATAACTCGGAAACCACGGAACGGAACGATCTGGCGACACCAACAATGTAGTGGCAAGAATAACAACAACAACAACAACAATGTAATGGATGCACATATAAGGAATTTTCGGCATGCAAACCCGTGGAGTTTGATGGTATAGGAGGTGCTTGGCGTATACTCGATGGGTAGAGAAGACAGAGGCGTGTCGACATCGAATTGTGCCACACATCGAGGGTGAAGTATCGCTTGCTTGTTATCGTGAAAGGCATTGACATGGTGGAACACACACCACTGAGCTAGAGGCAAGAGGCGCTATAGGTATGACATGGGACTAATTTAAGGAGTTATTGAAAGAGGAGTCTTGCCCGGACAATGAAATGCGTAAACGGAGGATGAATTTTATCACCACTCTATGATAGAGCTGGTCACGCATGACCACACCGATCGATTTCATGAGTTAGCGGACTAGTTCCTCATCTAGTTACCCCCGAGTCCAAGAGAATCTCGAGGTACATATATGGTCTTGTCCCCAAAACTGTGGGCTGTGAAAACAAGCGAGCCGTCTACAATACAAAGTGCGATCGAGGGTGAACCCGATGATGAGATGGTTAGAAATGGTACCTTGAAGAGCGGTGATAAGAGGAAGGAAGCAAGTGGGTCGAATAAGCGGATAGACGTGGTAGCGAGACAACAAAGGGCAAGAGTTTTTGTGGCAACCGGTGCAACAAAGAGAATATGCGTACACATCCCAAATGTGCTAAATGTGCTTATCATCACCGAAGACCAAGCCCCCGCCGCTTGTGTACAAATTGCAATCGATCGGCCATTTTAAGGAGCGAGTAAAAGGAATAATCAAAGGACTTGCTTTGAATGTAACACCCGAATCACTTCCGAATAATTGTCCTCGCTGAATAAGCCACCGATGCAAGCTCCTCTAGCGTGGCAATTGAAGGAAATAACCCAAACCACAGACTCAATATCGCCCTCCCGAGGTCGAGCATTCTATATAGGGACCGAGGAAGCCGCAATGCGAATCGGTACGCTTTTCCTAGACCATTAAGTGATCCACCGTGTTATTAAGATTCAAATGAGTCTCATTAGATAAGAAACCTAGACGCGTAAGTTTTGGCATAAGCACTTTGACCATACATTCTCGAATTTCTAAACCTAAGGGTAGAACTTTAAGTATCAACGATTGAATCGCGAGGACGCCGATTCTTCTATCGAGGAAGAATGTCACAATTCTCAAATTCGGTCATTCCTCATACTCCATATTCATCATTTCATAACGGTTCATTCATGATCTTTGCATTTCACCTAAAACGCGTAAATTTTATATTAAATAAACGTTATCGCGTGAGTTATTATTTTGAAAATTTAATCCGATACTTCCAAAAATGATCCCGACATATTTTTATACTTATATTTAGTTTATAAAAACTATATTTTGAGTTTACCTAGTGTTTTAAATTTATTTTGTATATAAATCGTTAAAGTTATATTATTACGACACTTTTCTTAAAAATTACTCGATAATTATTTTATCACTCAAATTTCACAAGGAATGTATTTTTACAATTTTTATAATCTCATTACATTCTACTTTGGTCTATTAAAAATCTCTTTTACCTAAAAACTACCATTTACCTTACAAGTTACATTTAACTATACAATTTACTTACACATTTTTAACAAAATATACACAAGTAAAAGAAAGAAAAAAAAAATATTTGAGAAACAAGTTCCCCCAAAAACTGGCCCATTGGGGAGGGTGCATTAAATTAGTTGGTAAAAATTTTCAACAAATATAGATTCACACTTCACTTCCCATTTCATTCATGTACCTCATTATTTCAAGTTAGTAGCAAAGTTTTCTCTCTTGGTTTTTATCTCTTCAAAACCGGCCACCTATAGGAGTCAAGAAGGGATCATCAATTTTTCTCAAGCTCAAGTTAAAATACAATCTAGATTACACTCTTTATAAGGTTTTGAAATAAAAACCTAGGGTGTTTAGGCTAACCTTGTTCTTTGCACCTCATCATATCACTAGTAAGCATCTCATGTTTGTTTTTCATTTTACATATTCCTTTCATGCTCATCTCATCATTTTTGAGCAAAAACATGCAAGACTTGTGTTGTTTATACCATTTTTACATGATTTTTAGAGTTTTATATATTCAAGGTCATCCTATAATTATCCCCTTGGTATACTTTGGTCTTGATGATGTTTAGGAACCCATGACACCCTAAGAAGGTGTATGGCAGGATTAGATTAGCTTTGGAGTTGATTTGAAGGGATTAGAATAGGTTTGGTACGAGGAAAACTATTTTCGACACGTATAAAAGTGTTCTGTCCTTGTTTTGATTTTCTGGAAAATCCGACAGTAGAGTACACGAAATTTTGGCCTTGATATTTAGAAAATATACTTAAAACGAATCCGTGGCATTGAACGGATAAAAGCGGAGTTACAACGAAGAAGTTATGAATTTTTAAAGTTTGACGACGAAAATATATATTTTTCGAGAAAATTCAAGAACCTATTGTTGGTTTGTGCGAGTCAAAACAGTCCTAAGCTTTACAAATTATTTCGACTTGTCAAAATATATTAGTATACTTTGATACGGCTAAGGACATATAATACGAGAAAGCGGTTTGAAACGACAAAGATATACACGCTTTCATAAAATTTCCGTAACTATTATTTTTACGAGATAAGTGTTTGATAACTAAAACGACCATGTTGGAGGCTGTTTTTAACAATGATGTGGAACTTTTGGAACGAAATGTCTTCTAATAAAATCAAGATCACCGAGCATATTTTCAAAAGCGACCAACCGTTTGTATAGCGGAGTTTTAATAAATTATTTACGGATGCTTAAACTTGGCGAAACTCATTTTACACGACAATTAGACAAAATCACCATCTTTAACCCTTATTATCTTTATGTTCGAGACCTTTATGTCGAAAACTCATGAACAAACTTTTAGATTTTGATACAAACTTTCTAAACTGTCGAGTTCGTTTCCTAACGACCGACGCACATCATTCGACTAGTTTTTCAAGCCATTTTGTCAATTTCACGAAATTTCCGACGACATTATTTTACTGACGAAAAGTAAAAATTTCACCATAAATCATTACGAAACCATTGTAGGATGACATTTTGACGTAAATACTTGTAAAGTGATTTAAGAATGGTCAAGACGTCAAAAGAGTATTTTCGACGATAAGTATTATTTTCAAAACTCGCATGAATGGTATAAATAACATACGAAATGCATGCATATCATAACATCATAACTCATTACATATCATAACATTCATTCTAGGTCGCGGATAGTTTCCGAGTCTCACTTCGTGCACTTCATTTTGTTAGCATATCCATCATACCAGTGAGTTCATACCCCACTTTTACTCGTTTAAATTCTTACAAACTATTTGGGGAGATACATGCTTAAATACTTGTTTCACTCTTGCGAATACTCAAACCATTTATACAATTGTGTTACAATATACTTCTTATACACTTTGGACATTATGTGTGGTTTATTGCGATATGTGCCTTAATGTGCTAAACTAGTTTTCAATTATGCATCAACATACAAACTTTAGCAATCGGTTAACTCTGCGGGAGCCATGAGAGGTATTGATAGTACTATCGGTCGACACCCCCACCCTTGGGTCCTTGATGACGTGACACAGGGTGAATATAATCTGTTATTCAATGAAACACAACAAACAATGTAGACTTGTCAAGAGGTTCGATTATCGTGATTCTTTACATTAAGTACATGTATATATCGTATGCACCTATGTCCTACTTACAAACAAGATTGACAATTCTATATTTTGGCAATGGGTTGTAAACACAGGTTACAAGTTTTGTATGGGCGGAACTTGGGCGAGTGGATTTACAATGCCTTTGTTTGCATAAACAATTTTGAAAGGCTTTACATTTCATCACAAACTTATGAACTCACCAACCATTGTGTTGACACTTTTAGCATGTTTATCTCGGTCTTAAGGTGATAGCAATTCATGGAGCTTTTGGGTCGCATGGCATACATTGAGTCTTGTGCTTTTAACAATTACCATTCGACATGCTTTGTAAATTTTTATGTATTATCAAACCTTGTGATTTCTTGTGGTGTAAACATTAACTTATTTATCGAATGGTAAACTTTTCAAAACGTCTCATTATAGAGGTCGTTTTAGTATCCATACTTTGTGCTATGACGCCATACCCCAATGACACTATCGTTCATTGCGATATTTTGGGGTGTGACAAATAGACCGAATGTAAATGTAATATAAGCGTACCATCCCGACTTTCATCATGGCCACCGGAGGACGACAATGATCTTACCATGTTCATCGAGTTTATTCAAAAATCGGTGTTGTTGAGCAAAACTACCCATAGCGTACACGGCAACTCATTGCCCACAGATATCGATTGTTATCAATTCAAGAAATACATTGTAAATGTAAATGCAAGCGTAAAAGTTTGTTAGAATGACCTACTCGGCATCAATGATTGTGATGGGTTTCTTCTTTCCGACCGCCGTTTTTGTCATAAGTATCCGGTCATCACAAGCAACAACCCGGCCTATCACATCGCATAATGTTGAAACACAAGCAGTTTCAATTCATTGTCATATCATGTACTAAAGAAAAGACAAATGTATAGAAATAAATAAAGCGATTCTACATACCAAAGCGCCAACTTCCTCATTCTTAAGAGATGTAATGTTTCCATATGGACGAAAGTCAAATCCATATCGAGAACCGTGAAATCTGTGCACTTTTCTATGACGGTGTTCGAAAGAAAGCTTAGCGGAGTGGTTTTTAACTATCTTGGAACTTTGGTTGAATCTCCCAAGACTATATCGTTGAAGGATGACGGATTGCCTCTTCTAATTGATGTTTGAAACCACTGACCAACGCCATCCGGACAGTTGCTTGCATCCTAGTGTTCTGGAAGAAAAAATGTGAATATTTTAAAGTTTAGTACATAAAGCAAAACTTCTATACAAAATAACAATTCATATCTAAAATGCCAAAAATCAACAAACAATGCTACTTAAAAAGACACAAATAAAAAGTATAATTTGAAGCATAACATAAGTAGATGCTTGTCTGTTCATCAAAAACGATCATCTCCATATTAACAATATTTGGCTTGCTAAACATAGGTTGCATCAAGTGCGAAGAATACGCACTCGTAACTTGATGTTGTCATAACGGTGATAAATCGTTGATATACCCATAAACAAAGGTTGTCATTGCTTGATTTGATATTCAACGCTTAGGTAAGAAAATGAGGTGTGCATCTTTATCAACACGGACATCCTTAATTTATACAATGTGTCGCCTACGAAAATTAGGATCATATGAATCGAAAACTTATTTTGCATACTCATATTCCCAAAATTAAGATCATTACCAAAAAGAATAAAAAGGCCCAATTTTTTTAGGGTTCTTGTTGGACATTATACAAAATCATTAAAATCACTACAAAATTAACATAAACCAAATAACAATTAAAGCATAAAGCGTATTAAACCAAAATAACAATTAAACCAAATAACAATTAAACCAAAATCAAGATACTTACCAAATAAAAATGATGCCGATTCAACTATTTTGAGAGGTGATATATGCATTGAAACGCATAACGTATTGGGCAAGAAAATTTGATGATTCAAATTTTGATTGAATGGATAAACGCATAATTAAAAGTATTAATTAGTTGCCGATTGTGAGGAACAAAACTCGATGGATATGAATGTGTGTTGACCGGTTATAATGAAACTTGAGAAGAAGGTTGGGAAAAATAAGTCATATGATCAAGACATGTTTTTTTTTTAGGATGCGTTTGGGTGTTGTACATTTGTGCTAAATATGGAAGTGTTTTTAATAATAAAATTTAATGTTGTGCTTTATGAAGATGGTACAGTATTTTGGTATATTAGATAATATAGATAGTAGTGGTCAGAAATGTAAACTAGGAAGAATTAAAATAAAAAGGACAAACATTAATAAATAATTAAATACGGAGTAGTTATTATCATTAGTTAGGATTGAATAGTAGTGGTCAGAAATGTAAACTTAGAGCATCTCAATGGTTAACACCGGTGTTAATATATGTTAATTATTGGGAGGTCGGTGTTATTTCGGTATTAAACTATGGGTGTTAACCTCTCAACGCTCGTTATTTTATTTATTTATTTTTTTTTCATCTATGCCTTTAAATGAGGGGTTGTTTTTGTAAATTGTTGGTGAGTTAAAGTTTAACTTGAGATGTTATGATTGTGGGTGTTTTTTGGGTGAGTTAATGTGAAATGTTAAAGCTGATGTGTCGCTGACGTGACACGGTGTTAAAGTTTATCCCAAGTTATGAATGAGAGTGCTCTTATGAATGGATTTCGAAAATGGAAGTGATTTGTACACTCTTAAAAATGATTGGGACACTCCATTTTTCTAGTGTTTGGACATTTATATTTTCAAATTATTTTTAGTTATAGGGGCGATTATATATTCTGTTACACAACTTAAACATGATAATGCCTTATTTACCCAAAACATGCTTTAAATGCATTGTATATCATGCATTCAAAATTTGTATTTTGGGTATATATGACATTTTCATGTTTAGATTGAGTAAATATAGAATTATCCCTTAGTTATATTTATCCTAAATGTTCAAATAATCAAAATTTGAATATTTCAATTATTTTTAAGAGTGTACAAATCAACTCCTTAAAAATATTCAACTGAAATAACGAGCTAGTTTCCTTTAAATCCAACGGTTTTGTTTTTAATATGGATTTTGGAAAGAACCAATAATTGAACGTACCTTTAACTTAACTAACTAAGATCTTGGTTCAATAATTGTAATAGCATTTAAGTTTTCGTAGACAAATTGTCCATGTGTATTTATTTGGTCCCATGTCTTTCTTAGAAGACAAGGTATCGTGAATCAAAACACGTTATTTGGTATATCACCTTATCGCCACGTCATATAACTCCTAATAACTCAAACACCCTCTTTTATAACACACCAATAACATGTTATTGGTTACACAAAATACTCCACTAAAAAATACCTCTCACTCACAATATACTAAGGGGGCGTTTGGTTGGGGCAATTTGAAGGATATTGGGGGCATTTGCATTTTAATTTCCTTCAAATGTCTCGTTTGGTAACTTAAATGTAGGCATTTGAAATAATTTACAATTCCTCGAATTGCCAAAATGGAAAGAATCAAAATGCCTCCAAAAAGTAAGAAATTTTAATTTACTTGAAAAAAAAAATTATAAACTTTTTTCTTATTGTTTTTTATAAACTTTTAAATAAAATATTTATGAATTTTTTTTATAAACTTTTTTATATATTTTTATAAACTTTTTTTTTATAATTTTTTAATAAATTTCTTATAAATTTTTTTTATAAATTTTTATAAACTTTTTTCATAAATTATTTATAAACTTTTTTTTATAAATTTTTTTTTATAAATTTTTTTTATAAATTTTTTATAAATTTTTTTTTATAAACTTTTGAGTAGAATATTTATGAAATTTATATAGAAAAAAATAAAAAAATATTTTTAAATTTCTGTCAACCAAACATGCGAAGGTATTTTAAATTCCGGAATTTAAATTTTCTAGAATTTAAAATTCCGGAATTTCAAATTACCCCAACCAAACGCCCTCTAAAAAAAAAAAGAATAGCAAAAGTTTGTCCTCTTTCTCATTTCACTCTACCAACTCAATTCCCTTTTGGCTTGTGGTTGGCTTGTTGCATAGTAAGGTGTTTGACATGTTATTGGTTTGAAAATAAGCAAATTGCATGTTATTAGTAAGGATACCGAGTGCTCTTATATACATGCGCGCACTCAAATTAAGTATAAATTGACGTAAGTAGCAACACGTCCAATGGATGTAAATTAGAGGTATTTACCTTCATTTTGATAACACATATATACTATTTGTAAAAGGTTTTTATTTATTTATTTTATTTTTATTTTATTTATTTATTTTTAACTTGAATCTTGATAGTGTATTTTTTTACTTTTATTTTATTTTTTTATTTTTTTTAAACTTAAATCTTAAAATTTTGAGACTTAAATTAATATAGTTTGTCTAAATTATCTTTAAGTACTTTTTAAACTTTGCAACTTTACAACTTAAATTATGTTTTTTCTTATTTAATTCTAAATTTGACAACTTTTCAAAAACAAACACTATATTAATTTTAAAAAACGCATGTTTTGTATTTTAAAAAGCACATGCTTTGCATTAATGTTCGAACCAGATTCACAATTTTGCAAGTATAATTATTTACCGTTATACATCATTACTTTGCCAATATGAGAAAGGCCTAACTCGCCATCCTTAAATGGAAATACCTAGTTGTTCGAAAACTGATAATGTAACGCCGAAAGCATTCAAGGAAACAAGTATTAATTATGATAATTTTAGCAAGTAACTCTAGATTATACCCCCACCGTCCATAAATAAGTGTCCACTATTGATTTTTAAAGTCTTTCCATTTTAAATTAGACTTTTAAATTATTTTATTTGTGTTATGTAATACTTGATGCAAAATATATGAACGGATTGAGTTTTAAATGTATTTTCATTGGTACAACTTTCATTAAGTATTACTTAACAAAAATGAAATAATTTAAGGTAAAAGTTATAAAAAAGACTTTAAAAGTTAATACTGGATATTTATTTAGGGACGGAGGGAGTACTTAACTAGACCATCCATATATTCTTAGTAAAACCTTAAACGATCGACCCTAAAATATATTCTATTGCAAGGGATGTAAAAATAATGAAGTTTAAAAATGGATACATTTTTTGAATAGATGCCTTCCTTCAGTTACAGAGTTAAAATATGCGACATGAACTTTTTGACATCCGTAAATTTATTTTCACAAAAAACTTATTACCTTAAAAAACATGGTTCACTTTAAAAAATTTATTTCAGAATACTTGTCCCCGCAAAACGCATGCATCCTGCTAAACACTCTTAAAGGACAAATGTTTGTCTATAAACGTCAATATATAGTCCCTACTAACTTATAGACCCGTGGATTCACGAGGTTTTAAAAGAAATTATGCATTAAGATGTTAAGTGTGCGGATAAAGTAATAAAAAACAATAAAAGTAAACATGTTCAAATATAATAAACGTCCAGGGATCATCGAGTATAAAATTGATGTTTAGTGTACGGATAAAGTAATAAAAACCATCAAATGTAAACATGTTCCGATATAATAAACGTCCATGAATCGTTGCCTATAAAATTGATGTGCTGCACAAGCAAATGTATATAATGAGCGTGAATGAAGTGATAAGGCAGCGTCCATTCCGTGTGAACCTAATAAGTTACAAAATATATTAAAAGCGTAAGTAAAAGGATTTTGTGATTTATAATCAAAGGATGGACTTAAGAAATAACGTAAATAATACCATATGTATATTGTAGATACCTATTGAATCTTGATCAAAGACCTTGGAGCACTTCTTTATAGACAACATTTGTAGTGGTGTTTGATAGAATACCATCGGCATCACAAACAACAACCTTCAAACTTCGTTTGCTTTTGACACATGAAGCAGCTACATATAGTTAACCGTATGTGAACACAGGACGTGGCAGGTACAATCCAACTTTTGAAAGTGATTGTCCTTGGCTCTTATTTATTGTCATAGCAAATGACACTGAAAAAGGATACTGTTTCCTCACGATCTTTAGCGGTAGACGTTTATCAGACGGAGTTATTCTCAACCTCGGTATGATAACCTTGTTTCCAAAATGTGTGCCGTTAATTATATGTGCCTGAATAGAAGTTCTTGATAATCGAGTAACTTGAAGTCTTGTCCCGTTATATAATCCATTTGATTGATCTATATTCCTCAACAACATTACCGGGACACCTACTTTCAACACAAGTTTGTGGTTTGGAACACCTGAGAACTTCAATCCGTTGATAAATTCTGGTGAGAAACAGATTCATCTATGGCTGAGCCACGATCAGATTTATCAACGCTGTCACAACTTAGATAAACCATTTCTTCACCTGGAAATGTCTGTGGCAAATGATCTTATAGTGTCCACGACCTCATTTGTCGGAGCAAGAATTGCTTTTTCTTGAAAGTATGATGGATCAGCTATGTTACTCAAAAGGTTTGGATAAGTAAAATCAATAATAGATGTAACCGGGTCATTAAAACAATCTACAATGCTTGTTTGAATGTTTTTGCATACCATTTAACGTCATCAATGCATTTTCCTACAAACTTTAACAACTTCTTGCAGTGTTATTTTAAGAATGGTAGTTTATCTAATTAACTCAAAAGTCAAATGCATGTGGACATGTTGTTAATAGTCAAGAATTATATTTTTATTTTTCAAAAAACAAAACTCGGAGATTTGCGGATATTAGTTTAACTGCAAACATTTTCTTAGTTGTATGAATTTGTTAGGCATAATTTAGATGATACTATAACTAAAAATGGTGTAATAATGGAACATCATATCATAATAATTGGTTGAAACTTGTAAGTATAAAGATTTATTATTAATTAAGGAAAACCTATATTTCTAATTAAGTTTCAACATAGTGGGAGCAATGGAACATTGTGTGTAAATGTTTAAATTACAGCTTAAAAAAGTTTTGTCTTAAGAGCTTCAGGTATGGTGACCGATTGCTCAGCCATCACCCCCGACGCCACCCTATGGCACGAGACACCATACCGTGCCTTAGGCGGTGACACTCGCGCCACCACCACCACCAGCATGAGGTATTTTACTCTTTTTTTTTCGTTGCTCGAGCTATTCTATTTCATCAACATAAATCTTGTTTTTGGCTGTGAGAGATTATTGTTGAGTTGGTGTTGTTGTGTGTTGAAGACTGAAAAGGCTATGTAAAAGATGAAGAGGCTGATGTGAGCGTAAATATTAAACCCTAAAATAGTTTTAACTACAACATTATTTTTTTAAGTCTTGTTGAAAACATTGTGTTTGATGGTCTATGATATATTAATGGCCCATAATATTCTTTTCTAAAAGCCCATCCAAAACCCTTGTTACATGTTTTTTACATTCTGAAAAAAGTAAACTTGATTTGTGTTAAAAAGTATGTTGTTCTATTTACAGAAAAAAAAATGTATAATGGAACCAGAAAACTGGTGTTATGTCAAGGAGGGATGTTTTGATTCCATAGTCAAAACTGATACCATGGGTAAAAAGTGTTGAGGTGGCACCACTTTTTTCATGACACCATCCTATAATTAACACCACACGGTACTTAGCGCTCTAAAGGTACCACAAGTGAAAAATATTACTTTTCACACATGAAAGAAAAGAGCAACTTAAAAAGGTTGAAAGGCCCTCCATGATCTTCATATATGCATATGCTTTTTGTATGAGGGTTGATAATGATATGCACACAATACTTTTTTATTCTTTTACCAGTAAATCATACTAGTGATGCACACAATACCGCTATGCATGGTTTGTGGTATGCACGTTACTTTTAGTGGTGTGCATATCACCCCTTTTTATATTTAATCACCTCTACGCCACTAAGAGCAAAGGGTGTGTTAACGAAGGGTGTGCGTTAACCACACCGTCTCCTTGAGTTAAGGGAGCGTTAACGTGGCTATGTTAAACCCATAACGCAGCGTTAAGCAGCGATATAAATGAAAAAAAAAATCACCCCCCTTAATGTTTACATTGCATTTAAAACAATTTTTTTTCACTTACACCCCCTCAACCTATTCAAATTTAAATTTAAACGGTTCAGTCTGAGCGGGATAACCAAATTCAAATTTAAAACTTAAAATTAAAATATGAGCGGGATCATTTAATTTAAAATTGGAGCGAGATTTATTCAAATTCAAATCTGCCTATATATACAACTCCACCAGAGTTGTTTATCACACACAGATTCTCAATAATGTCTCGCAAAGACTTCTCCCAACAATTTCCCAATCCACAACAAGTGCCAGAAAATACCTTTCCACCAGAAGATGAAAATTATCACACTCCACCAGAGGATGTCTTTCCGGTATTCCAACCGGAAAATATATTTCTAAACACTCCACCGGTTAACAATCCACCTGTTAACACTCCACCGGTGGACCTCCAAAATAATTCGTTTGGGTTTACTGTGGATTATCTTCGAGAACTTGAGCAAGATGAGGCAAATCTTAGAAAGATACGAAAAGCGAGGCACACGAGAAAGCTGCTCGTTTGGAGCAGGAGGCCAGGGATGCAGAATATCTTAGGCAGAACTGGTTTAACATTATGGAATGAAAGTATTATGATGGCGAGTTTAGGTCCTCTTCGAGCGAGGAGGGTTATAACTCTGATGATTCCTTTTATTAATTTGTAGTTTTATTTTCACTACTTTTGTGGCAGTTTGTATTAATCATACTATGTAATTCGTATTTAACTTTAATGTTTAATGTAATTCGTGTTTTAAATGTTAAGTTTTTTATTAAATGAAGTATTAGTTTTAGTTTAGGGGTTGAATTTGAAAATATTTGAGTTAAAGTGAGTTAAAGATGAATTATGATAAATGATTTTATTTTATTTATTTTATTTTTTATTTTTTGAGTTAAGATGAAAAAGTTAAACTATACAGCACTGACGTGACAGTGTGTTAAGGTTTAACTCATGAAATATACCCTCGGCTCTAATGCTTTTGCTTTTCTAATCATTTTCTAGAAGCCATATACAAACAAAATTGTTCCACTAACATATCCAATATACTTTAATCAAATCTAAAAGTAAAACCAATATTTCTTTAATGTGTGATGCACGTCTATATAAGCACACATAACCCACAAAGATAAGTTTCAATAAAGCTACTTTTTGCTTTCAATCAATTATTGAATCATTCGCACATCGATCAAACCCAAGTTTCCACCATGCAAGATTTTAATCATGATGATGAAACTGTTTCTCTAATTGATCTTCCTATTTATGGCTTCGATACCAACTGCACAACTGGATCTCAAGACTCCTCAAAAGGAGATGAAAGCTTCAAGTTTTTTAGTGACGAATGGTCGAAAAATAATAGAATTTCGAATGTTTTTCCACACGAACATATGGTTTCTGGTCGAAAAGTAATTCATCCTAAACAACCGGCCATCTCAAGAAAATCCCAAGAATCCAAGAAACGTGATCATGCAAGCACCAAAGTTGATAGAGATACAAGTTCTAGTCGGAATAAAGAATTTGCCAAGTGCATGTCCATGAACAAAGGGAGAAATCAAAGCATGCATGACACAAAGAGAGTGCTTCCTTCGTCCGCATCAATGAAATCAAGGTGGTTTTATTATGGGTTTGGAATGGCTAGGGTTCCAACGGAGATGGACTTGAGTGCTATCAAAAGCAGGCAAAATCGACAGCAAAAAACCTGTTCACTTGGCAGCACAAAGGAGGAGAATAATGGTTCCCGGGAGGCAAAAGGGCTGGGAAGGTTGATTAGAGAGTTGAGTTGTGATGGTCAAACACAAGCTAACTCCATGGTGAAAGCTTCCCTTGTATGCATTGCAAGGGTTTAAAAACATTTTCATGTCACATTTTGTTTTTTGTTCTTTGTATAAAAGTTTGTTGGTTATAATCATAAGTATGTTTTAAGCTATAGGCACGCATTCGAAATAGTTGTAAATCCAAGATGCATGTCTTACACAGTTTAAAGTTTGTTATTAACTGAAATACTCCAATTCTCCAAAAACAATTGTAGTTTATTGGTCCACTTTAATTGATCAATAGCAATGCTTCATTGCTTCATTTTTAATATATGTAGTTCTTTTAATTTATTGGTTCAATTTATTTGGAAATCTTTTGTAATAGTATAAGATAATTAACAAATTAAAGTGAACATTCTTTGTTTTTTTAGTCAAAAGCCAAACCTATTTTGGCCATTAGCTTGAAGTGCACAACAAATTAAATTAAAACAGGCTCAATTGTATTTACATATATTTGCCAACATTTAGCACATGTGATTACTTATTAAAGAAAATAAAATCCTCCCATTTACTAGTGGGAACTCTCTCGGATAGAGGCTCGGTGAAAATCGAGATATCTGTTAAGATGCTGATATCGACTGATTATTTGTCTTATTTATGAAACTAACAGTCAACAAATTGAATATAAGCACGAACCAATACTAGCTTGTTTATATAAATCTTTACGCAGTATATAGCTATTTATGTTTATGAGTTATGCTTCAATTCAAGGGGTAATAAAGTAATAAATTAGGGAAAATGATTGGTAAGACCAATTTGTATGGCTAATATTATGTTTTACATCGTCCAGGTTTGAACTTGAATATCAAGCTAGTAAACTTGACGTGGCTCTAATCCATTCTGGCAACTTTTGGATGTAACATTTGAAAAACTAGTATACTGGAAATTGATGATCTATAAGAGGGGAAGAAGAGGGGAAGGTGTGGTGATGGAGGTTAACCTCTTTATCACTGTCACCTCAGCGCCACATCAAGATAACAAACCTCCACAACTAACCACAACAAACCCTCTTATAACAAACTTTAACTTTTATTTGTACCATGCTACCACTTTTATTTATTTTATTCAAATTTAAATAAACTAAATTCATTTCATTAAAATAAAAATACATTAAACAACACAATAATAAGAAAAATAAACACGATCGTTAAAAAAAAAAAAAAAAAAAAAAAAAAAAAAAAAAAATGCAACACATACTAATGGATCGGATCTTGACATCCCACTTCTAATTTTTCAAAAGCACAATATTCAAATATCTTCTAACATGAATCTAACAAACATGAAGGGTATTTTCGTTTTTTTCTTGTAAAGAATGTATTTTGCAATTACTTTTATTTTTATTAGACTAAAATCACCGTTGGTCCCTAAACTTGTAGCGGAGGATCGCGATGGGACGAAACCGATATTCATCGTCGGGGTCCCTATTTCGAGGTTTTCACTGCCTTCTGATCCCTTTGACCATTTCTTGGTTAGTTAAGGACATCTCAGCGTTACATTTGTCTTTAGTCCAAGGGCAATTTGACATTTCCATATTTCAATTAAAATTTCTTAATTATTGCCACGGGTAATGTAACCTCTTCCCGCCTAATAAACACATAGTCAGTATTATCAATCGTCCCGAACTTTCATTACAAGAATTATCGAATTCACAAACCCTAATTGCATGTCACAAAACCCCGCTTATCGATCATAAAACGAAACATGGGTTTACCCTATGGAAAGTAAGAAGGCAACGGGTTATCCAGTTGATGATACCGTCCCATCGACTCCGCTAAGAAGAAATACGACTCTTTTTTTTTTTTTTTTTGTTGATTCTGATCATTGGAATTTTTAATTGTGGTATTTATTGTTTCCAATTAAGTTTATAGAATGCTTCAAACATATATTGACATGTTTTCGGTGGTAGATCTAAAATGTTTAGTATGAGGGTTCATCACAATGGTGTCTTTAAGACTTGGCACGGTAGAATATCGTTGGAGGTATGGAAAGTTTAGTTGATTTGGTTGATGTTGATAGTGTGTCGGTTGAAGAGTTGGATGTGCTTATGTATGAATTGGGTTATGAGCTCGGTTCAAAAAATTACTATTATTTTGTTAAGCCCGGTAGTAATTTAGATGATGGTTTGTATAAGCTTAAGTGAGAGTGCTAATTTAGAAATAGTGAAAGATCTTGTTGATGACCATAAGATGATAGAGGTTTATGTTGAAAATGGTAAGACAACATTAGACGTTGATCAAATGTCACCAAAGTCAATTAGGACATTTATTAGCGATGTGGATGCAACAAAGAAAAAGCGACTCTTGCTATTGTTCCATATTGCTCAAAGAAATTGTTCTTAGAAAACATTGTTAATAAGTCTATGGTAGAGGACTTATGTGAGGTTCTGATCAACCTTTGGAAGTCAATACTTTGGTACAATCTAGTCGGATGCCACAAACACAACCCTTATTTCCAATTTGTAGAGGTGCATCATCTTGAAGATGTTGCGGTGATGTCAACCAAAGATATAAATAAACATATTGAGCATATCCAAATAGATAGTCCTCAAGAGGTATCTCAAAATGATCAAGAGCTTGGTCATCATGAGGAGAAACATGTAATCCTCTGGATCATATCCAAAAAGGTAAATCTGTGCGGTTAGTGAAATCGATGAAGTCGTAAGTGATGACAATGTGAGTGAGACAGACACATATATGAGTGGCGATGATGATATTAAGAACAATGGTGATGGAAACACGGTTGTCGATGAGGCTAATACTTTTGAGGAGCCCGATTTTGATGTTAACTGCTCAAAGTGACCGAGACTCTGATTTACCATCTATAGGTACCACCACCGACTACCACATGATTTTTTAAGAAAATGAGTTGGATCTGTTAGATGATAATGATTTTGCAAGTGGTTACGAGAATGAGGATGAGTATGTTATTAGAGAAACAAATTGAGGGCATACAAGAAACAAAAGTTAAGTGAGGCGACAAAAGCAGAGCACGAAATATATTTTTTCGTGGTCAAAGTTTTGTAGCGCAAAAGAAGTGAAAGATAGGATCTACATGCTTTCAATAAAGACTAGGAGGAAATTGCAACTAATTAAGAATGACAAATGAGAATTAGGGTTAGGTGTGCGGGACAAATACTGTTTGTGGAATAACAGAAGGTTGAGTGAGGAAAGTCCCAAAGACAAAAATGGTCCGATAACTAGAGGCCTCGGTAGGGATGTGTATTTGAAAAGCGCAAGGAGCAAGTAACAGAGTGTCCATGGTTGTTGTATGTAGCCAAAATACGAGATAAAGATGTATGGATTGTTCGAACTTTCAAGGATGAACACGGATGTTTGCAATCAAGAGACATTAAAGCTTGTGACTACAAGTTTCTTTCAAGCAAATAGTTGACCAAGTTCAGTCAATCCAGATATTCGATCGTATCGTTCAAGATCACCGATAAACAAGTTTGAAGTTCGGTGTCTATGCAAAAAGCATTAGGGCAAAAACAAAGCGAAAAATGAGATTAGGGGTGATCATAAGCGTGATACACCCTTTTAAGAGACTATGTTGAAGAGTTGCGAAAACTAACCCGATACAGCAGTTAGGATAAGTGTACAAGCCGCAGCAGATGCAACAAGTCCAACGAGTTTTCAAGAGAATGTATGTATGCTTAGGCGCATTGAAGGAAGGATACAAAGCTTGTGAAAGAGAGTTGTTGGGGTTAGATGGTGCTTTTATGAGGGTCCTTTTCACGGCGACTTAACAACGATCGGTATAGACGAAGAACAATGGAATATAACACGTAGCATGCAGCAGTTGCGAGGGTGAAAGCAAGACTCATGGATTTGGTTTCTTGAATGTCTAAGAGATGATCTTGACTTGCAAACGAAACTCAAACTACACTTTTATCAGCGACAGGCAAAGGTGATGTTACCATTTTGTTGATTAGAATCACTTGTATTTTCCTTATATGCAAATTGTATTAGTAAGGAATTGATGTTTATTTGTGCGGTATCATTCCAGTTAGCGTATATTCCCTAGTCTTTGAACACATATATTGTTTGAAGCACATCCATGATAATATGAATTGCAATGGAATGCTAAAGCATACAAGGAACATTTGTGGAGGTGTGCATGACAACAACCGTCCAACAATTTGAGGCCGCCATCTTTGGAATACAAGAGTTTTAGCGAACCTACCCATGCTTGGTTAAGTAAGATACCACCAACTCATTGGTCAGTCGCATTTTTGGTACCTAACCAAATCTATGTCTACTTGTACATCTTTTGTTCTCGACATTTTAAGGAACCTAACCAAACAAGTTGTAGGAGGGCTACTTAATAACATGTGTGAGGTGTTCAATGGGAAACTAGTGGGAGGTAGGCACCAACCGATCATTCTGCTTTGGAATACATTAGAGAGTCTTGCATGAAAAGAATAGTGAGCGTTGTGAATGTGATTCAAAAATATGTCGGACCATTAACACCAAAGGCAACACTCATGTTAGATGCAATCAAGAAAGAGGCTTATAAGTACAACGCTACGAGTTGAAGGAGAAAAGTATGAGGTCGATGGATGGGAGACAAGTGTACGGTGAATGTTGAAGCTAGGGCTTGTACATGTAGAAAATGGGCGCTTCTGGTATGCCATGTAAACATGTTGTTGCTACCCACGGTGCATGAGGTTGAATGGAATGCAAATAGGATCTGTTGAATCATGGGTTCATCCATGTTACTTGCTTAAGACTTGGGAAGAAACTTACAAACACCACATCCGACCAATAAGCGGTTATGAGCATTGGTATAAGTCACGGTGCCTACAACCATTCTTCCACCTAAACATCATAAACCATTAGGTAGGCCGAAAAGAAAAGAACCGGGCTTTTATTGAAAATGATAATTGTGAAAAATCCAAGAACTTGTCACGGTCTAGTAAAATGTGGTTTGTGGTATTTGTGGCAATCTTTGGTCACAACAAGAAAACATGTCTTGGGCGAGGAGGTGTTACAGAAGTCAAGGCACTACACAATCTCAAAAACAGTTCATCCCAAATTAAACTTACAACAAAGAAGAAGGCAAAGGTTACGGTGACAACTATGCGGTAATGATCAACCAAGTGTGGTCCAGTCTCAATTTGGAAGTCAAGTTGATCTTCGCTACGGTGGGTCTCAAAGCAATTTTGGACTAAGACCAAGATTATAGCAAAGAAGCTTTCTTCACCACAAAAAATGCTAGTTAAGCATATGAAAGCCAATGTTATCCATCGAATATGTATTCCCATAAACAATATTTGATGTATTTAAACAATGTATGTTTCGAACTTTGTAGACTCTAAAATTTTATGCATTTGGAAATATATCCATTTGCGTTATGTATGAAATCATGTCATTTTAGTGTATGGGTTTAATTGTGTTTTATTGTATTGTTTTTAGAGTCTTCATACATACGTGTTTTGAGTTGGTTCTTGTTATTGTATTATTACAAACACTAATGAAGGATCAAAGATGGATGAACAACACCATATGGAGTTTATGTTGATACTCAAAGTGGTGTCTGGTCATCCATCCTTGAGACTTCATATGTCTATGGTTCTTGGATCTGTTGAACTTGGATTTGTGTTTTGATTTGGTTACTATTATTGTATTATCACAAACACTAATGAAGGATCAAAGATGGATGAACAACACCATATCAAGTTTATGTTGATACTCAGAAATGGTGGCTGTTCATCCATCACTGATCATTCATCCATCTTTGATACTTGGATCTGGGTTTTGAGTTGGATACGGTTATTCTATCATCACAAACAGGAATGAAGGATGAAAGATGGATGAACAACACCATACATCAAGTTTAAGTTGATACTCGAAAGAGGTGTCATTCATCCATCTCTCATCATTCATCCATCTTTGAAACTCGTATCTCAGTAATGAGTTTGACCAATTGTGTGGCAAGTGATATATATATTCTTGGGCAAAAGCGGCATAGTATAAGGACCAAAGCACAAAAGAAATATATTAACAACGTACAAGGACCAAACATTATACACCAAAAGACTATTCTTAGTCAACGTACTCTAAAACTTCTTAAACACAATTGCACCATCTACCACCGATTCAAAACACTAAAACCAAGACCTATCTAATCCCGATGAAGAACCATAGAAATACCAAGAAGATGACCATCCAAGACAACACACAAAAGTTCACGAGGCGGCAAACTTTCTCCTTCTCAACAAGGAGATCGGCCAAGGCTGCAGTAGCGACCTCTAGCTCGTTGCCCGGTCGCCACCGTTGACCGCCTCCGTAGTCTCGAAAAAGAGGCGGCTTCATATTCTTGTAATGCCGCCTCATTCACATAGATTGTTCTCTGCAAGTAGATGATCACATCTCTTTTTCTTTCGATGGGTGGATCGTACCACCCTATGAATGGACATGTTGTAGCCTATAATTGATAATCAATATGTTAGCATCCGCTGCCTCATAAACACAAACTAAACCCACTTGTATAAAATCACAATTATAATAAACCGGATAGACTATCATAATCAACACATTTTAAGGTCAACCACTACGTACAAACTTTAATACTGATGAAATAAAATTAAGCGTCCCAACATGTCTTGGACATGCATAGAACCTCTGCCGGGGTTCATGTTATTCCAAAGCATGTTCTAATGACGGCCCTACATTGCATGAACACACCATCATTTTTCGATTTTACGAGTCGGTGAAGAAGATAGGATTTAGTTGTAAGGAAAGATAAAGGATGAGTGGTGATAAAATGTTCCTTTTATTAGAGAGGTTTCTTTCAGCGCTACCGGTTAAACAAGTGGGTTGTACGGTAATTAATTGTGATGGTAAAATGTCAAAATTGCCCTAGACTAAAGACAAATGTAGCTGAGATGTCGCGACTAGCGCGAATAGTCAAGGGACTTGTGGCAGTGGCCTGAAATAGGGACCCGACGATGAATATCTTGATTTACGTCCCATCGCGATCCTCCGATCTGAGTTTAGGGACCAACGGTGTATTTTAGTCTTTTTATTACTATCACTTTTTATGTTTTTATATCATTTTTTCATACCAAACTACATCTTCACTTTCCGTTACTCATTATCATCTTTAATTACCTATTTTTTTCATCCACCCCACCACCACTGTTCATCTTCATCCACCTTCACCACTGTCATCCATTTCCCATCACAACCTTTAAGATCTTAATAACCAAATATTTCAAAAATACAACACAATCTTTATAAAAACACTTCACCTTCAAAAACACCTTCAAAAATATTCATCCCTTCCACAAGGAAGAAAAAAAAGAGAGGTACAAGTAAAATGCTCGCTGTGCAGATGATGAGCCAACCGACAGCGAGGGGCGATGAAGACACCCGGTGTGGCGACGAGCCACGGCGGGATGCCATGTAAGACGACGGCGAAGGACAACGAGACCACACCCTCCGCTCTAACTAGAATTATTTCTTTGTTAGTTCAATAGATCATGATGCCCCATTTATAAAGTTTGTTTAATTATTGAGTAGAATGTTTAGAATGATCCAACTGAAACAAGTAGGATACTTGGAAATATTGGGTTTATAAGTTTTGCACCTTTTTTTTTTATAAATAAACTAACATAAAAACCGATCCGAAAGCACAAAATCCGTTGACCATTTTGGTTATCAGTTTTTACACTTTACAATAGGACAATTTTTATTTCTAGAAACGCCAAAATATGGTCTTGACAAAAAACTAAAAAAAAAACATTTTGTGACATCAAAACTATCTACAATGCTTATTTGGAGCTTTTGTATACATCATTTACGCTGCGTTCTCGAGTTTGGATTTGGAAGGAAAAGAAAGAAAATGAAAGGAAATAGAAAAATTGGTGTGTTCTTGAGTTTTTGTCAAACAGAAAGGAAAGGAAAGTGGAAGGATTTGATAGGAAAATTAAGAGGTTTTTTCCTATCAAATTTTCCGGCCAAATATGGGCGGATTTGGAAGGAAAGAAATTTAAACATAAACTATTTGTTATAAACTAAGTATATAACCTTCATTATTTTATATATCTTTTGTTGTAGATGTATTTCATGTTTAAAAAGTCATAACTATAATTTTTCTTTTTTCTTTCTTTTCCTTCCAACTCGAAACACGACTTTGTTTATTTTCCTTCCATTTCGTTCATTTCCTTTCAACTCGAGAACATGAAATATAAATGCCACTTTCTTTTCTTTCCACTTCTTTTCTTTACTTTTCTTTACCTATCACTTCTATTCCCACAAAAGAAAACTCGAGAACAGAGCGTTAAGGTGACCAACACATCATCTTTTAAACTTCAACAACTAGCTAGCTTCACTTATTTTAAGGATGGTGGTTCATCTACTAAATTTGAAAGTCAAATGTAGACATATTGTTAGTACATAAAATAAAGGGTTAATGGTGCAGAAAGCATCTAATTTTCAACTTTTCTATTGTGACAATAAACTTTTTTTCCTATTGTAACAAAATAACTTCTTAATGACTATTATTGTAACCAAATAATAGTCATTAAAATAATTAATGTGTAATTAACTATGCCACGTGGCATATTTGGTTACAATAATAGTCATTAAGTTATTTTGTTACAATAGGAAAAAAAAGTTTATTGTCACAATAGTAAAAGTGGAAAGTTTGTATGTTTTCAGCACCATTAACCCTAAAATAAACGGGTAATATCATTAAAAGTATTATATTTGTTAAAAAGTAAATAGCGAAATAAAAAAAAAAAAAAAAAAAAAAAAAAAAATTGTGAGTATTAATGTTGACATTTTTGCCTTTATGCGAGTAGTATGACAATTTTACCCTTACAAATTACATAAATGATCCCCGTGGGTTTGCGAAAATTGCATCCAACGTTCATAGGGTAAATTACATAAATGGTCTCTGTCGTTTGGAGAAAATTGCATCTACCGTCCCTAACTTTTTTCGATCTTTTTCCCCAAATATTTTATTTTGTTCGCTTTTTATCGAATCTTTTTTCAATTTTTTTTGAAATTCTATTTCAATTTTTTTTCAAAGTTTTTCTGCTGAAAACTTCTTTTTCGAAATATTTATTTTAGAAATATTTTTTTCATGAAAAAAAAACAAAGTTTTCCGATGAAAAATTAACTTGTGACAGAAAAAGTTTTCGAAAAAAATTTCACTTGCAACGAAATTTTTTTTCACTTACGCCAAAAAAAAGTTCCAAAAAAATTTAGGAAAAAAGTTTTTTGAAAATGAAAACGGACGAAAACAAAAACGTATAAAATAGGACGAAAAGAAGTAGCACTATATTGTTGTCGAAAAGTCGAAGTAGAGTACACATTATCAACGATGTGAAGTGGGCTTTCTCCTTTTGGTCAACAAACGGCTAGTCTTGATGTAAACATGGAAATCAGATGCTTGCTATTTACCACAAGTGCGGTCCGCTCGAGATATTTAACGGCATGTACATTGCCACGGACCCATTTATTTGTTGTTTTGTCACAACTCTATTGACACCTTTACTGTTATCAAACTCTTGTAATCGATGACTTTGAGCATGAGTATCATTCTACTTAAATATACGCCATGGGTTGGTGGTAGAGTTGTCTTGCTATTTTGTGCCACATAACTATAGTTTTGGAATGTGTTTACAATTCCATTAAAAGTAAGGTTTATCAACGCCTTAATTGGTAGTAATGTAGCCCCATGCAACACGTTGTTAAAACTCTGATGCATTTTTTGTTTGAAAATCCCATCAAATACAATCATCAAATGTTATACACCACTTGCTTTTATCAATTTGCTTTAGATAACGCCAAGCATTTGAATCAATCTTCTTCATATCAAGTCTGTATTTAATGAACTTTCGTACTAGACACATGCTACCCATTGCCCAACAAAGCCATTTAAAACCTTTGTTTTTAAATGTCGAATTAAAATTACTTAGTGGTGTCGAAGACAAAGCGATGATATCCATTGGCTCCTTCCAAGACTCTATATTTATTATACCATTTATTATTCCTCGATGCATGTCGAAACAACACATAAGCGTCTATCTTGCAACGTAATACTGTAACATCCATGATTTTTAAATTAATTGTTCCAAAACCAACACACCTTTGATTGGTCTCTTTATCGACAATGACATAAACAATCGGTAAAATGTAATTATTTGCATCTTTTGTCATAGTAATAAACATCTTACTTTTGTATCCTCCTCGTAAATGTGTACCATCCACACAAATAACAGGCCTACATTGGTTGAATGCATCAACTGACGGTCCAAATGCCCAAAAAACGTATTTAAACGTCATAATATTTGTTGGGTTGTTCTGATGATGAAGCCATTAAAAATGGTGTTTGGACTTGAAGCTTCTAATGCCGCAAATGTAACTAGGTAACTCTGCAAAATTACTCTCCCAGTCTCCATAGAGAATCTTCATTGCTTTTTTCTTCCCATACCAAGCTTTTTAGTAAGAAACATCAGCATTCAAGTAATTTTTATATCGACTGAATGCTTTTCAAAAGTATGAAAGATCACTCAGTGTATGAAGAATGTGGGAGCCAATGATTGCAGAGGTTAAATTGGTTTTATAATTGCTAGAATATGCTCCTTTGCAATTATGTGTAATAACCCAACGTGTTATCTCCCACATCTTATGAGTTTTCTTCTTAAGAGCGTGTACTTACCAATCACATTGTGGTTCATATTGAGCATTATTAGAAGCTTCGGCTTCTTCTACTTTATAAGTTTTGCATTTTGTGACCCATGTATTACCTTTGCTTTCAGCAACCTTAAATTCACCGTTATTAGACATTGACCAAAGTGCTATATGTAACACCCCGTGAACGACTCGACTTAAAATCATTGAATTTTTTTTTTGCAAAAAGTACACATGAAAACTTTTACGCGGAAACGATTTGACTTAAAACTGACCTGCTGTTGCTAATCGTTGAACTGATAAAATTCTATAACAAACTGACCCTTGAAAGTATTTCTACATGAAACTAGACTCAATTACCTTCGAAATGACATGTGACACGACCCGTGACGACTTACGGTTAAAAAGATATGATTTTTCGAAAACTGACTTCGACTAGTTCTCCAAACTAGATCTTCACTAGTTCTCCAAACTAGTTCTCTACTAGTTCTCCAAACTAGTTCTCCACTAGGTCTCCAACTATTTTAACCACTTTACAAACACTTAACTATATACATTGTTTTTCCAAACATTCTTGACCCGTTTGACCCAAAATGGGTTAAAATAGACCTTGTCTCAAACACCTCTTTTTCTGCACATCCCTTTTATATACTTTTGACCCATTTTCCGGAAAATGACATCTATTACTCGGAAAGACACCAAAATTTCCAGAATTTATTAAGAACTCATAAATATCATTTTCATGCATAAACATTAACCAATTGACCTTCGGAATTGTACTTTACAAAATGACGGGTTTTATGTAAAATACCCGTTTTGACCATTTTCAATACATACAACCTTTACCACTTCCAAATTACTTCAAACCTTTCAAAAAGTATTAACTTAACATATTAAATCATGTTCATGATCATTAACCCATTTACAACCAAAAATGGGTATAATTACACATTATTCAAAACACCTCTTTAAACATGACCATAAACACTAAGACCATGTTATAACATACGGTTTGCGACCCAATTACTTCAAAGACCATGACATATACTTTGACACTTGACGACACATTTACAAACCATTTTAGACTTCGGGTACAACATTGACTTGAGCTCGGTATCTACCTAAGCTCCTACTTTCTTACCAACCTTCTTAACTTCCTCAGTAGAATCCTTAAGCCTTATTTCCAAGCTTTACCTTTCCTTCACGTTTACCCCTACAAAACATTAACATCTTAAATTGTAAGCACAAGGCTTAGTAAGTAAAGCGTTCATAACATGCTATCATAGACATTCATACATTATACATCATAACTCATTAACCATTGCAAATCATTAAATAGTAACACGTACCTTGATTCACTTAAGTAAAATATTTCCTATGGGTCAACATTAACATACCTTAGCCTAGTGCACCTTGCCAATCCTTCATGACTAGTTAAGCCAAACTAGTCTCAACCCCACTTTACATAAACATATATTCAATTATCCCATTCCTTAGCATAACAAAATCTCATAACATATAATGTGGAGAATCATATAACAACATATAATGACCGGTTTACTTACCTTGATCCCAAGCTAATGAAACCAAGCACATCATCATCTCCACCCTTGCAATCTAGGCCAAATCACTATTATCATAAACACATAATCAAGTTACTAAACTATGATTACTACAACCATGGATCCTCTTTAAACACCTCTGATTATCACATAACCATCCAATGATTATATGATAATTAACCCTATTAAATTATTAACTTACACCCAATATAATCATCTCATAATTTCGTAATCTTTAATTAGCTTCAAACACCATTTACCCAATTCCCCAATTGGGTACATAAACCCTAACTCTTAATTCTTCAATTAAACATAAATATGGATTACTTACTTGCATATGGATATGGAAAGGGATTCATTACTTGAATCTAAACACTAATCTTTCTTTCATTGATCATTAAGACTTTATGGGTTTTCCCTCCTCTCTTGTTTAAGCTACATAATACACACACATAGAGAAAATCCTGGAACCATTTTGATGCTATAAGAAGTATCCAGATATTTGTTAGTTGAAAGTTTTCCTAATTGGCACATCCCTTAAGTGCTATTCTTCTCATTTTGGCCACACTAACTTTATAACATACTTACAACTTGACAACATTAGTCCTTTAAGTCCAGCTTTCTTATAATTATGACACATCATATTTTGTATAACCATTTACATAAACTTTGACTAGTAATTTGACTATCGGGTTGACTAACCAATCCTGTAAGTCCTTAAATCTTATGAAAGTCATAGTCAACTTAGTCAAATTGCATTCTTGTAATAAAGGCTTAGGCCTGGTTTCAGGGTGTTATAATTCTACCCTCTTATTTAGATTTGGTCCTCGAAATCTCTTATTTAAACTAACATTGACTTAGTCACATCTTATTCCCATTCTTAGCACTAAGAACACTTTCATTCGTACATTCCGTTGCAACGATCTAAGTGATCTTGCAACATTAAGCAATACATATCAAAATCCTTAATCCACTCTACTTCTCATTTAACTTTCTAAGTACAACTTTTACTAAGGTCATTATATCAAACAAGACACATTTAGTATAATCATTGTACCATTTGCCAACCTCATTTCCATCACATCACATTCTTACATACTATACTTAACTTTTTAATTAAGGACTATGTGTCACTTGAGAAAATTTATGCCGTTTTGACTTTACATAAGACATACGTTGACCTATACAACTTAGCATTTCAATTCTACCATAGTGATTCTATTATCCGCCTAAACATTTTGCTATAACTCCTTTTCTTTTCTATTTCATTTAAGGATTTTCGCCAAGTGTTAAGGTTCACTTGGGAAATCTTAAGTTATTTTTACTTCATAGTGTCAAACTTTAATTAACATCATAGCTTTTACACACAAGGGTGCCAATAAAGGTTATCATCCATTACTATCATTATTCACATTTTGTACCACTCCTCAAGGTACATTATAATATCATTACAAATTCTTAATCTTTCCAAGTCATACTTAAGACACTTAAATGATTGGTTTCACTTAATGTCTCAATTTAAAGTCGCATTCTAATTATATCCCACCTATCTTAGTTCTTAAGACTTTAACTAATTCTAGGCTTTTGTTTTCCACCCTTTTTACCTTACTCACGCCATGTCGAGAACACATAAGCCCACTCATTTATATTTCCTTATTTACATGGAAAGGCGTCCCAGTCTATGTAAATCCAGAAACATAAACTCATGGTTCGGAGATTCACAATTTCTTTAATTAAATGAAAAGGCGTCCCAATCCATTTAATCAAGGAAATCGTAAATCATCCTACTTATACACTTTCGACATAACATTCATACTTATTACTAGTTTTCACTTTACTTTCTTTCACTTCGTTCTTTTACACTTCACATTACTTTTAATTTTTAGACTTGGAGGTGATTTCCGAAGTCTTGGATTTCTTTCGACTCTTTTTGGGTTTCAGAAAATGAGGCAACTTAACTTCCTTACAAGCCTGATGATCCTTCAAAATGTTCCGACAGTTTTCCAATGTAAAGGCATGTTGGTGCACCACTTGGTATTCTGCACACACTTTTTGATACACATTGAGGTCATTTTCACCACTTTCGTTTTTTTTTTTTTGAATATTATTGAAAATGGCACAAAATGCACCAACTCTAGGGCGAACCCTATTTTTCCATTTGCTAAAGATCGAGTCGTAAGTTCTGTTTGAACCAGTTTCTTTTAAAGTAAATATTAATCTTATCCCAAAATCCCTTAGCCTTCATAACGTTTTTCGTCTCGCTATTTTTCGACACATCACACCAAGCTCTGCACAATGCTACATGTTCCTCAGTTGTCCATATCGTCGACTCCTGATCCTTATTCTTGCCATCATTCTTCTTGGCCTTTGCAGCTCGTTTCGAAGGCTTCTTAGCTTTGACGGGTGACATCTCTTCGACGGGAGAGTCGTCTTTAACTATAGCCGAATCGTGAAATGAACCGTGACCAAAAACCTTGACCCATAAAATAATCTTGAGTCAGATAATAAGCTTGACCCGAACCATTTCCCACATAAAAATCTGGATTATTGAATAATTGGTCATCAAAATCCATATCAAGATTAATGCGGTTAACCAGATAATACGGTTGATGTTTTGAGTGGGAAGACGTCCACGAATCCATAGTTGGACGATACAACCCGGTTGGTGATTGTAAATAAGATTGTTGGTTGTTATGATAGGTGGGTTGATTGGACGATTTTGATAAGAAAACATGTTTTATTTTTTGGTTGTTGAGGTAGTTGTGAATGATATTCAAAACTGGCTGGTCGAAAATTAACGGTTGGTGATACACCGGTCAACTGAAAATTCAGATCCGGTGTTAAATGCGGAACGGTTTCTTGCACTCGGGATCTTCGGGGTTTTGATTGGGGAGTTTTCTTAAACATGATGAAATGAGAGAAGTAGTTTAAATTGTGATTTGGTTGAGGTATTTGTAGTGTAAAATATAAAGTTTTTAAAGTGTAAAATATAAAGTGTCGTGGCTATTTTTTTTCTTCTCATCTCAACAATTGGATTTGTCATATTTTTGAGTCATATAGTAGGAGATATCTTTAGGAAAAAAATTTATAAGTGTAGATCATTTTCCATGTTTAGATCATAGCTTAAATATTGTAGTTTTATGACTTTTATCTTTGAAAAATAATTGTTGTGCCTAATAATCATGTTTATTTATGTGCCTAATAATTTAATTGATTGATTTGAAAAAATAATTGATAAAAACTTGAAGAAAAAAACTACATAATATAATTGTACAAATAATTTATGCATTAAATATGTATTTATTCATATATCTTAGGTCTAAATAGCTTTACAGTTTATCTTATACCATAGGTGGAAAATATTACTATTCACATAGTGAGAAAAGTTTATTTACTTACTCTTACGTTGGTGTTTACTGAGGCACAAATCTCCATCATTTATCTAGTTTGATATAATGCTGTGGATTAACCTAATATTTAAGAAACAAACCTAAGTCCATGTTTTTTTTGTCATTTTGTTTTTTTTATGCACATTTTTTTTGTCTTTTTTTTAATTCACGTTTTTTCTTTGTTTTCATACGTTTTCGTCTGTTTTCATACATTTTCATCTGTTTTTGTCCTTTTCCATACGTTTTCGCCCGTTTTCATACGCTTTCATCCATTTGCATACGTTTTTTTACATTTTCGTCCATTATTCATACGTTTTCTTCCATTTTCATACGTTTTCGTCTGTTTTCATACGTGTTTTTACGCTTTCATACGTTTTCGTCCGTTTTCATACATATTCGTCCGTTTTCATACATATTCGTCCATTTTCTTAAGTTTTCGTCTTTTTTTTAAATGTTTTTGGCCGCTTTCAGACATATTCATACGTTTCTGAATATCACAAGTGATATTCTGTGACATTCAAAATATCACAAGTGATATTCTGTAATATTCAGAATATCACTTATTATTTCAGAATATCATTTGTGATATTTTGAATATCACAAGTGATTTTTTAAATATCACAAGTGATTTTCTGAATATCACAAATGATTTTCATCTAATGTTTTGTAACATGAAAATCACAAGTGATATTCAGAATATCACAAAATGATATTAATCACAAGTGATATTCTGAATATCACAAAGTAATATTAAAAAAACACAAGTGATATTCTGAATATCACAGAATATCACTTGTAATAGTCAGAAACATATGAATCATAAGTTAATCTTAAAAATATATGTACTTAGGTTTATCTTTTAAATTTTAAGTTAATTTTCATCATTAAATAAAACTAAATGAATGATGAGAATTTATCCCTTGATAATCATAAATTTGTAGGTAAACAAAATAAAATGACTCTTCGTATATAGGGAATGTAACTTCCTAAATGTGCAACTTTAAATAGTAGTGGGTTGAAAGATCCTCCATAATCTTTAGATGTTTTTTTTAGAAAGGCCATAATTTTTACATGTACATGCATCTGCTTTTAATATTTAATCGCCACTACACCATTACCGTTTCTTAAATGTTTTCCAAAAGTCATATACAAACAAAAATACTTTACTAAAACCTAATAAAATAAAATTAAACAATTTAAAAGTAAAATCAACATTTCCCTAATGTACTAAGCACGTCTATATAAACACATATAATCCCCAAAGACAAGTCACAAATTTATGAACAAAACCTTCAATCAACCTCCTTTGCTCTCCATCATATCTTGACAAATCTCATTAGCAAATCAAACCCTAAATTCCACCATGCAAGATTATAATCATGATGATGAAACGGTTTCTCTATGTGATCTTCCTAATTGTAGCTTCGATACCAGTTGCAGCACAACTGATTCTGAAGACTCATCAAAAGGAGATGATAGCTTCAAGTTCTTTAGCGAAGAATGGTTAGAAGCTAATAACAATTTGAACAATTTTCCATACGAACACATGGTTTTTGGTCGAAAGTTAATTCTTCCTAAACAACCCATCTCAAGAAAAGCCCAAGAATCCAAGAAACGTGATCATGCAAGCACCAAAGTTGAATTAAACTCGGGTCGTTCTATTCGGGATAGAGAATTGGCCAAGTTTATGTCCATGAACAAAGGGAGAAATCATAGCGTGCATGAAACAAAGAAAGCGCTTCCTACGTCCGCATCAGTGAAATCAAGATGGTTTCATCATGGGTTTGGAATGGCTAGGGTTCCAACGGAGATGGACTTGAGTGCTATTAAAAGCAGGCAAAACCGACACCAGAAAAGTCGTTCGGTTGGCAGCGGAAAGGAGCAGAAGGGTGGTTTTCATGAAGCAAAAGGACTTGGAAGGTTGATTAGAGAGTTGAGTTGTGATGGTCAATCACAAGCTAACTCCATGGTGAAAGCTTCACTTGTTTGCATTCCAAGGGTTTGATTGATATGATTTTAGTATCACGTTAATTAATTTTTTGTATAGATCAAAGTTTGTGAGTTATTGTCTTAATTATGCTCTAAGATAGGCATTGGAGATAGTTTTAAATCCAAAATGCATGTACGTGTTATACAGCTTGAAGGTTATTATCAACAGATCGATATTCTCGAAAAATCTATTGTATTTTACTATTTTTCGAAACTTCATCAAATCTATTTATTATTTTGTTAAGTTTTGTTCCAAGTAAATACTGTAGCTAAAAAAGTATATGATGAAGATGAACGTGTGAAAGCCTGGAAGGAAGAACTAACTTAAAATAAAAAGGAAAAACATTAATAATTAATAAATCATTAATTAGATTGAATAGTAGTGGTCAGAAATGTAAACTTATGAATGGATTTGGAAAATATTCAACTGAAATAACGAGCTAGTTTCCTTTAAAAGCCAACGGTTTGTTTTTAATATGTAATTTGGAAAGAACCAATAATTGAACCTTTAACTAACTACGATTGTGTTTCAATAACTGTAATATTTAAGCTTTCGTTGACAAATTGTCCATGTGTATTTATTTGGTTCTAATGTACTCAAATTAGTATAAATTGACATACGTAGCAACATGTCCAATGGATGTAAATAAGAGGTATTTACCTTCATTTTGATAACACATCAATATGAAAAAGGCCAAACTGGCTATCCTGAATTCAAAATACGTAGTTGTTTATAAACTGAAAATCCAACACCGAAAGCATAATTAATTTAGCAAGTAACTCTAGATTATACTTAACTAGACCATTCATATACTTTTTCTTAGTAAAACCTTAAACGACCTAAATATGGCTGATAAACATCTTACATGATAGCGAAGCTACGTGTCATGTTAACAACCCCGTCTTCGATGAATGCTATGTGTTTCCTCATAATTCAGCATCGAGTTTGATTCGTACACCCCCTACATCACAGCTCACATCACCTCCTAACGTCATATGTGTGAATGTGTGATCATCTAGCTAGGTGACTTCAATATTCCAAGTCAACTTGCAGGGTTTATGGTATAGTTCCTTGTATAGTATCATGTTATTTATCAAGCTTCATACAATATTATTGTATTTGTTTTGGATCTTTCATTTGAACCATGAAATAGCTTAAATTAAATTCAATCAAAGTAGTTTAGGTTTTTCATTTAGTTTAATAAGCTAGCTAGCTAGTTTAAATCAAATTCTATTAAAGTAACTTTAAGTATATAGTTTTAACCACGATCATGGACAAACCCTTTTAATTTTTTATTCAAGACAAAATATTGATGTGCATGCCCACTAAGTTCGTTAAAAATGACTTTTTTTTATTTTTTTTATTTTTTAATTCCAATATTAATGGTGATAAAGATATGTAATAAAGGTGTCGAATAATATTGGTTACTTTGTAAAAGTGGAGATAATGTTTTTTTTTTCTTGTTTAGTAAAAAACGTGAAGATACACGACACTTAACTTTGCTCAATAAAATTGCTCACTTTTAAATCGACTTTATTGTCAAATAATTGCAATATTATTAACTATATTGATCAGCTTTTACAACTTTATTTGCTTTTCATTTAATGAATAACTAATTTAACAAAGTGTTGGCCAAAATGCCAAACTATCCAAAGGGTGTACTATTTTCCACGCTTCATGCAATTTCATAGATTAAAATAGCAAATTTAGTACATTTTGCATCTTTTTTTCGAGTCTCACAAAAGACAAAAAATTCAGGTTTTCCTTTTAAGACTGGCCATAAGTTATAGGGTTTCATGCGGTTCTCTCACAGTGGTTCATGTCAGAGGCTCACTGGTTTGATGGTTTAACTACGGGGTTGACTTACAAATCTTGGTGGTTCAGTTTTTCCTTTCTTTCGTCTCTTCTAGAAGTGGTTTAACTAGACCATATTTACCTTGAAATAGATTTTTTTTTAACATTACCTTGAAATAGATTGATTGATTGATACTTGTATCTAGAAATCTCTAAATGTTGTTTGAAGTATTCAATTTAAAAGCCATCAGAAATTTTGTGTCAAGTATATAAAAATAAATTTCTACAAGTGAAAACAAATGGTGGTGGAAGGAGACAAATGTGAGTTCAAACTATAATTTCTCGATGGTCATGTATGTCACATAAGCCTATTAACGTGTTGCCATCAAAACAATGTACGTGTTAAATTCACTATCTTTAATCTCAAGGGCCAACCCAACGGTAAGGTCTGTCAATCTCAAAATCAATTGGGGGAAATAACGATTGCATTGTCAAGCATTTTCTTAGATATATTGCTATTCAGAATTCAAGAAATGATATATATCGTTCATTCAACTTTAAACAAGACAAAAATCTTATAAAAAAGTAACAGACAACCAAAACATTAGCAAGTACAATAAGATAATATAAGATTGTTAAATTTCTTTGGAGAGAAAAAAGATGATTAGAACATTGAAATGGCATGTGTGCGACTTTGTCTTTGAAACTTTCATATATCTTAAAGACTTTTATGTTTTGTTATCATATATTGAGAGGGGCATAACGTAAACTATTCCCTAAAATTCAAACTTCACTCAAAATAGCTAACCGCAAATGAGAATCTTGCGAGAGCCACCACCCCTCCCTACCCTCACTATCCTCCGCCTCTCGTTTCAACATGTTTCAAGTTCAATCTTACAAGCATGTCTGTCTTTGAATTTTTGAAAATTTTGAAAGCCCTGGGTGAAATTACATAATAAGTCATTTCGAGAAAAAAATGTTATATATAATGTCTCTGTTTTATAAGATATAATGCAATTAGTTATCAACGTTCAAGATATTACCTATTTAAGATATTTTCTCATATAAATACTGTTTTTCTTCGTGAAAAATATGTGTACACATACATATAATTGTTAACAGGACAAATTTTAAAGCCTCTAAAATTTTTTAGGCCATGTGAGATCGGCCATCTTGCACACCCTCAAAGAGAGGGCTTACAAGCTCTTCTAACCTTAAATAGTCATATAATCCTCCATCGTGGAAGGCTAGTGATTACCGGACTCTATTGTCTAGTTGCTTTTTTTATATATATAAAAGAGGTAATCATATCTCTTGTAAGATCGCTAGGTAAAAGCAAGGGAAAGTGAGGACTCGATTTGGTGATCACATAATTCTTGATTTAGTTGTACATTCAACAACAACAATACTTAATCTCGTCTGAACGAGATACGAGTATGAACTAAGATATGAGGGATTTAGTTGTACAGTACAACAAGTAATTTGATATGTGTGCTCCTTGTTAGAGTTGAGAAGTTAATACTCACCAAGACCAAACAATTATAGCCAAGAAATGTTAGCTTTTGACTGGAAACTATGTTCTCATAAGTCATACCTACTTTTCGACGATGGGGTTATAATGAGCAAGTTACATTTTCTTGCAAAATGTTGATACAAGTTGTCCAAAAGATCTTAAGCAATGTTTAGACAAACTTGTGGCGTGTTCAAGAAGTATCCGTCCACTTTAAAAAAAATGACCATTTTTTGGGAAAATTCTTTTAATTTTGTGAACCAAAAATGTAACTCAAACATGTAAAATGATTAATTAGGATAAAACAATCATTTTGTAATAGACTAATAAGAACATTTGCACTTTATACACCATAAAATATCAAATTTGGTGTTTTGGTGTCGAGCTTATCTCCAACCAAAAATTAAATCTAGTGTAATATACACTAATATATAATGTTGCACAGATGTTCAGGCCACTTTGTACTAAATTTGGTGTAGTACCAAAAGTTTATACTTATATAACATGAAATTTAAAAATCTTATTTCAGTTAGAGAATGTGTTTAGTTTTATGATAAACTAATTATTTTGAATTAATTTATAACATAATTATATTACAGTATAAAGTAGTAACTAAAAATTTGGGATGTATATTTAATGTTTATGTATATACTGGAGTACTGGACTACTGGTGTAAAACTAAATTTGGTGTAAAAGTATTTCTTGTAACTTTAGGACCAAGAAACTTTATGTTATATCTTATATGTGATCTTGACCAAGAAACTTTAGGAGCCACAATATATATTGTGTTTTGTTGGAATTAAAAGTAGAGAGCACTACAAGATGGTGGTGGTACCACCATTCCTTTATAGGAAGCAAATCTTTGTGAGTCAACCTGGTGACCTTTTTGTCGTTCACCTGATGCCGGCGGCCGTCTTTGCAGTGGAATAATCAAAGATGAGTTCAAGCTCGAGTTCATGTTCAAATTGATGATATATATATTGACATTGCGCGCATATGATGCCAAAAAATATTTTGAAATGTCTAGAAAGGTTACCCTATATATTGCATCTTGAAATTATTCTGATCAAAACATATACTAAACAAACATTAATAGGTCCTCTAAATTTGGAGACATGCATGTACAGTGCACCAGTCTTGAACATATTAGTAGTTTGGTACAGCTTCAAGCTTATGCATTACTTTGCGCAGAACTGAATATAGATAAAACCCTAATATAATTAAGGGTGAGCCTAATCTAAGGGTAACGCTGATTAAAGGAAACGAGGATGAACCTCAAAAGAATAAATACTTATCTTCCATGATAAAGGTGTAGATTGGCGAAACCGATTGGCTGGGTTGACTTTTAGCACCACCATTGTCCACCCCATGATGGAATAGTTCCAGAACTCTCTTGGCTTAGTGGGGCTAACCTGAGGAGTGAGCAAGGACTGGACCTGAGCTCTTATTCCACAAAGTCTCTCCAAAAGTCTTTCATAAGTTTTGCGGAGGTGGAGTGCATATCTGAAGCAAATGCCAAAGATGAGGCTTGAGCTTGGGTCTATCGACTGAACACAAATACTTAAACCATTGGACTAATGCTCCATTGGTAATAAGTACTTATCTTATGTCGCGCATGAATTTTTTTTTGTCCTACGTACTATGAAATTTGTATCTATAATCACTATTACAAATTAAACACCAACATATACCGTTATATTACTGCATATCATTTTTTTGAAAGCAAGTTATCCACACATTTAAGCCATCTATTGTGTCAATTCATAAACGTCTTAAACGAGACTTAAACCATATTTAATTAAATGAAGATAAAACTGGTGTGTGAAGGTTCGTAGTGAGCTAATATGTCTAATTAAGTAATTAAGTTAGCTGGTTGGAAAATGCCTTTTAAGTCACTAACTAATATCTTAAGATAGTCAACCAAATATTTAGGTGTATAAAGCTAACCATAAATTTAAAATAGATATTTGCATTACGTTTATAAATAAATAAGTCGAACAAATGAGACTAAGCTATATTTAAGTATCAATATCGTACATATATATACGACTATGACGTACTATTAACCACGTTTGAATTATCTATTATCTAATGTTTTGCGAATAATAAATTTCGCATAGAATGTCACACGAACGTTCATAAATAGAAAAATATATATATCCATTAGTCATCAACTTGGCCATAACCAACAGTTGAAAAATCCAGTTTATTTATTCAAAATTGTGTAAAAATGTTAACAAATGCAAGAAAATCAATACTAGACGACTGATATATATATACATTGACATATGTGTATATAAAATGACGTATATCATTAATATGTTTTTTATATGTATACAACTTGCCAAATGTTTATCTACTAGGTTTTGTGCTCGCGCTTCGCCGCGGGTTGTTTGGATATGTACCTATTCAAACCACGGAATGTATACTTGCAGCTGCACATACCGTTGTTCAAAAGAGTAGTTACATACTTCTGTTTACATCGCTACTGTACATATGATTATTTTACAAAGCTGTTGCCTACACTATAAGGCGAACATTTCCAAGCAAGCGGATCCAAACCGGAATAGAGACTGTGAGTGGGGTGGCAACAGGAACAAATCAAGTACTGCAGTTGAGGAATAAATTAATAACTTATCTTGTATCATCGTATTTGTTAAAGTCTGTTGTTGGTGCTTTTCATGATGATCAGTCTCTAATTCAACATCCTCCTACAAATGCACAATTCAAAATAACATTAGAAGTAACAAAAATATCAGATTTGAAGGCCAAGAAATGGGGAATTGATACTCGGATTTAAGAGTTAACCTTGAAATTTTTTGCTTCCGATTCTTTCTGCGTTTCCGCTTTCTTTCGCATACCCATCACACATACAAACATACGCTCACATCTTCAGGAATACATTCCTGTAATGAAAGTGGATGATCATCATGCAATGGCTCGGGCGTGTGAATACAATACTAAAGGTGAACGCTAGCCTTGGCTGCAACTGCTAAATGAACAAAAGAGATGTATAATAACAACCAAAGTATATGTAAAGTACGTGTTGAGAGTGTAAGAAGCGTACTTTTATCTACTGTCCGTGACTGACCTGTAGCACCAGACGGTGGACCGTCGGAAGGCAAAAGTGGACCTGCTGAAACCTCTTTTGAATTAGAAGCTGTGAAAAGAAGATGGTAACGACTGTCAAGAAATCAACGCAATTCAAATATGAAGTTAACAAAGGTGACAACCAAAGACTTACGTGATTGTTCAACTGGCAGGAGAGTGTTTTCATTAACAATAGTAACGGATTTAATAGGATTAGCACAACCCGAACGCTGCTGAGGATGTAAAGCACGGTCTGCAGAGCAGGTTGTTTGAGATCCCACAGGGGCAACTTTCTCTGATGCGCACCCCAAAACTACATATCAGTATCGAGAAAGCAGGACATCAAAATGCAGATATATTGCAAGGATCAGCAATTTCATAGCAGTTATTGTTGATAAATAGGGAACCTTGATGATGGCTGGTCGCTATTGCACAGGCATGAACATGAGCAGCATCAAAAGGTGAGTGGAGGTTGGGAACAATGTTGGCGAACCTTTGTCTTGTCTTGTTCTGTCTTGCAGAGGTGAAGGTGAATTTGTGGGTTTGCGGATCGCGGATGTTTGGTTATCAGGAGATGGGAAGCCAGCGTTTTTAGACAGAGTGTTTGACTTTCTTTTCATTTTGAAAACATTTATATACTCACTGATGTGACGGTCAAAAAAAGGACAAAAAACAGCAACTAACAACATGGTGTAAACAATGGTTATCAGAGAACAAATAGCGATAACACGGTACAGGAAAACTCGGGTAAAAAAAAGGAATGCAGTAAATGAAATAAATCGTGAAAGAATGTAGTCACAACTTCGAGGCCAAAAAAATGGATAAAAGGAATGAAAATATGATTTCCCAAAAAAACGTTTGAGAACCAATGATGGTGGTCCGTTAATGTAAGAAAACGTCGATTGAAACGGAGGCGATAATACATGCTGAACAGTAAAAGAAAGCAGCCTAAAAGCATTGTTGATCATTAGGTGGTAGAAAGCAACATTAGTGTTGAGGAAGTAATTTTAGAAAATACTAATAGATATAAAGTGGCTGAAAAAAAAAACCCGGTGATGCAATGATGAGGCAATAAAGACAGGCAACCACATAGATACAGTTACAGTGCATCCTGAAACAACTTATAAGAAATCGCCAAACAATAACGTCAACAAAAACCATGACAACAGCCTATTAAAATAACGACATGTAAATAGGCGAGTTCCAATAATTAGCAATTCTAAAACAACACGAAATCAATTCTCAAAATATAGTCAATCCTAAGATAAGAATAAATGTACGGCATGAAAATATGTAACTATAAACATGATGAGTTCCTAAGCAACCAATAGTTAGACAACTACTTTGGTGAAGATTGTATATCAGCAAAAGAATGCTACAAAAGCGAGTAGTTCAAGCCTGACAATCGTTAACTTTGAAGCAACCTATAATTAATTGTTCATATGTATAGCTAATTCCAAAACAACCATTCTAACATATGGGTAATTCTTAAAGAACAATTAATTATATATGCTATAAAGAATTACCCATAATCCATTCTAACATATGGGTAATTGATCTTTACGGTAATTCCAAAACAACCAAAGTATGGGTAATCTAAGAATAGCAAGGGCGCCAAAAACCAGGACGGGTGATCAAAAAATTGCAGCCAATAATGAGAATATGTAAATCATAAACACAAAGGAATATAGTGGAAGCGAAACAACAATAACGTAGCGAAACCCGCGCACCTAAGAAAGGCACACGTTTTTGTAAACAGGATACAAACCAAGAAGGAAAAGTGAAGATAACAACAAAGAAAGTATGAAGATGATGTTGGGGAAAAGGAGAAACAGGTGTCATGTATAGAGTGACCGCACGAATGAGACAGCACCAACCATGACGTGGAGTGCACTATTCATAAGGATGGATCCGGTTGACATGTAGAAAGAAGATGGATCGGATCGAGTGGAGCAGAAAAGTAAGGATCCAAGCAATTGGATGTAGGGCGGAGGGGAAAACGTGAGGGATGAAAGCGACATATGGGAGCGGGTAGGATCAAAATCCGGGTTGTGAAAAAGGCGGGTCGAGGATCGGAGCCCCCGGTAAATGTACTTTAGGGGAATGTTCAATGAATTGTAATTTTATATGTTGGCATTAGGGACTTTGTCCTTGTAACATATTTAATTATCACATAATACATGTTTCATTTGATCCTTTCTTGAGATAAATAACCCTTATTAACACATGAGTATCTTATCCAGATACAAATACACTTGCATGCATCTTTGCTATCTTGACATACAAATATGCCTGCATAGTTCACAGGGGCAGAGCCAGAAAGTTATGTTCGAAGAAGCAAACTTTGATAATTTTTAAAAACTATACTACAAATCGGTTCATTAAGGGGACAAATTACAAAAATAATCAGATATTTTAAAAAACTTACACATTATTTTTTTTTATTAAGAGACACCTGCTCACCCCGCCTCCTCCTGCTCCCGCTTGGTTTACTTTAGTACGGAGTATACCCTTTACACATGCTTGGCATGCATGTACTATTTATTCTTCTATAATTTCCTAAACTTTAATGACATAAGACAGTGTATGACAATATAAGGTCATTTTATACCTCTAAATTGAAAACAATCTAATGGGCTCAGCCCATTAATGCTTATTACACTTACCTAGGCCTAAAACTTAAACTTGTAATAGCCCACAATACACATACAGTTTGTTACTTTGTTACATAAAAACGTTAACATGAAATAAATAAATGTGCATAACCCGCCAATACAAAAGATTAATATGATCCTCAACTAACCGTTACCCAAAATAGCAAAAACCATTCTAAAGGACCTCTTTCACGCCTCTAATAATCTTTTGCAACAAAACGATTCCAAATGTTTTATCTTCTGTTGCAGGTACTAATCACCCTTTGATCTTTGTTAATACACATATGTTATTGTCTATAGTCGGTTATGTGTTTTCGCTCGTATGTTTCAATGAGATTTTCATATAAGAACTTTTTTGTTATTGTTTTGAAAGATGAATTAAGGAGCTAATGGGAAAGAAAGGGGGTTGGTTTTCTGCAGTTAGGAAAGCATTTGTTTCTAGCAATAACGATTCCAAGGATAAGAAAGACAAGGTATTTGGTTTTTTGGTTTTTTTTCTGGTTTCGTTAGTTTCATGTTTTTGTTGGTGTCAAGTTAATGCATAAAAAGGTGTTGATACGAAATTGCGGTCTAACAGAAACCTCAAAAATCTGTTTCTAAGAAATCATGGTTTGGAAAGCAAAAGAGCGTCGAAGCAGATTCTTCACATTCAGAATCTGCATTTGCTACACCTGCTCTTCGTTCTCCTCCACCCGAACCTGAGGAAGATGTAAAATTTACAGGAGAACCCGAGACGAGCAAAACCACAGAATTAGAAACTGAGCCAAGTAAAGAAACAGAACCAGAAAATGAGCCAAGCAAACCCGCACAACCTGAGGGTGAACAAAAGATCCCCGTGAAACAAGATAATGAACCGAGCAAACCTTCTTATTCAATGGCTTACGCTACTGCAAGGGCAGCAGTGGCAGCAGCGGCATTTAGACGTTTCTTAGGTAAATCTAAGGAAGAAGTAGCTGCCATTAAGGTTCAGACAGCGTTTAGTCGTTTCTTGGTATAATATTTTTTATATAGACTCAAATTGAAACACCTTCGATTATTGCATTGTGTATATGCTGATACAATGTTTCTTGTTGTGTAAAGGCAAGAAGAAAGTTACGGGTTTGAAAGGAGTTGTGAGGTTAAGAGTGTTGGTTCAAAGCCAATCAGTCAAACGACAAGCTATAACCACTTTAAGATGTATGCAAACTTTGGCTCGTGTTCAGTCTCAGGTCCGAACCAGGAGGATTAGAATGTCTGAAGAGAACCAGGCTCTTCAAAGACAGCTTATGCAGAAACGTGAAAGAGAGCTTGATAATATGAGATCCTCTGTAAGTTTTAGCCACATAACAAAAATCTTGATAGTGGTCGAATTTCTAATGATTTTTACATATTTTTTGTGTTTGATGATATGATTATTTGCGTTATAGTGGTTAATTATAAGGATAAAGATCCTCTCAAGTTGAATATGAACATGATAGATCATATTGAAGTTTTTGTGAGGAGGAAAAAAAAAGTGAGCCCTCTAAAGTGGGACCTCTATTTTATTTCAATTCAAAATCTCACACACATAAACACTAACATGATCTATCATGTTTATATAGAACTTGAGAGGATCTTGATCCTAATTATAATTAGAAGATATAAAGTCCAAGACAAAATCACAAAAAAAAAAAAAAAAGTGTTTCTGATCAACTAGACCCGGACTAAATTTACTTGTTTTACATTATCCGGTTTGACATTATACTTAACGCGCCCACTTTGAAATGTCAAGTTTGATTCTATTTTAGTTACGCACAGCAGTTAATTAACCAACATACGTGATGCTAGTAGAGTCTGATATTAGTTAACAAACGTGTTTTCTTTCCATTTGTTTAAGTTTGCATTGTTCTTGTTTAATGACCACAAATGTTGGGCTTAAATGTTTATTTAGTTGGGAGGCGAATGGGATAATAGTAGAAGATCAAAAGAGCAAATAGAAGCAAGCATGCAAAACAAAGAAGAGGCTGCTGCACGAAGAGAACGGGCCTTAGCTTATGCACAAACTCAACAAGTAACTTAATCTCACTCTCTTTTTATCATGTTATGTAAATCCAATATTATATGATATGTTGTCGCCTAACCGGCCAATTGTTTTGGTACACACAGCAAATGTGGAGGAACCAAACAAAGTCAGGAAACCCGACATTCATGGACCCAAACAACCCACATTGGGGCTGGAGTTGGTTAGACCGGTGGATGGCATCCCGTCCATGGGAATCCCAAAGCACACTCGACAACGAGCAACAGCCACAACCTTTAAAACTAACACGTTCATCGTCAGTTGGAGATGTAAGCAAAAAACTAGAAAGATCACCTTCCATGTCATCACCACGGACCCCATCATCCGCTCGACAAGTAGCACCATCAAGCCCGAGAAGCATAAATGACCCAACAGCGTCCCCGCGAAATCGAAGACATAGCATTTCGAATTCTTCATTAAGTGAAGAACGTGTTTCTTCACCTCGTGTTTCCTCACCACGTGTTAGTTCACCAAGGTCCACTAAGACCAAGTCCATGATTCCAGCCCCGACCCAAACAAGGGCCCGAGCCGCAGCCCAATTCCGAGCCCGTTAGGAACGGGTAAAAAGGGGCACCAGAAAAGAAATCTAGTGTGGGAACCGTCAAGAAACGGTTGTCATTATCAGGTGCAGCGTCCGCAGGTACTGCTGCACGTAGGTTGTCCGGGTCATCTAGGGCGGGTCCTGGTGCGCGTTAAGGATGTTAGTGTTGACGCGTATCAGCTAAAGGTCTTGCGTAATAAGGAATTTGCGATATTAAGTGACCAAAAGAAACTCCATACATGCTCGATTTTCCAAGTGATATGAAACTACATTGTACAAGTATTAATGGTATAGTACTGTCTAGATAATTATTGTAATTATTAATTCGCAACTCGAGTTCGTATTCTTTGTGTAATTATTAATTCATAAAGGAAGGACATATTTAGATAACGGAATATATAAATAAAGTAACGGTCAAGCTCAGTCATTATAAAACGGTCAGACATGGTTATCATCCACAAAGGTCACAAAAAATAACAATGGTTTACATTATATTTACTTGTTTATTAATTATATGCAATTAAAAAAAATTACAAGCATAATAAATCTTGTTGTTTTGTAATCTTTGTAATTCTGTTCAAAAGAAAAAATAATCTTATAAATAACAAACACTAGTCAAGTATAGTAAATAGAAAGAGACAGAAGAACAAAAAGGGTCAATATGTCCGAGTGGTTAAGGAGACAGACTTGAAATCTGTTGGGCTTCGCCCGCGCAGGTTCGAACCCTGCTGTTGACGAATTCTTTTTGCAGAACATTGGCATAGTTTTCTTATTGTATCTTTTATTCCTTCAAGTTAACTGAAATTAACCTCAAACTTACAACATGTGTAACTCTCTAACTCGACTCTCATATTTGAACTTGAAACTTGACTTGAGGGCGATCAACTATCAATTTTCATGCTCGAGCACGGTGATGTAGTCAATTCTCTTGAGCTCGGCTTGGATCAACTTTACTCGACTCGATTATCAATGTTAAAATGCCAGTAAAATAATCAATCGAGGTTAACATTTCTTGACAGCGTATATTAGAGCTTGATTGCTTTTTAGAGCAAAGGGTACCATGGCTAGCCGTTGTGTCACTTCAACGTCACGTCAACTTTTCACTTTTCACATTCACACACCAAAAACACTCCTCCCTCATCATTAGCCAAACCCAAGCCATTGTGCTTTTTTTTCCCAAATAAATTACATTTAAATACAATATCAAAAGTAAAACACACACAAAATAGATGTCATAATATCAAAAGCATGAAAATTTTCGGTTTAAATTTGTGAAATTTAAAAGTGGGTAATGGGGTTTTATAGTTGCATTTGCCCAGGTTAAGGCCATGTCCAACATCATACATTCAACCCTTATAAACATGCCATGCCAACCACTTTTCTTCTTCTTCTTCAATCAACACACACAAAACACAACACGTATACAAGACAAACCAAAAAAGAAAAAAGAAAGAAAGAAACCAACTTTGGCGCCTCACCAAGATGGCAAACAGCAATTGGCGAAGGGGTTCGTGGTGTGGTGGCGGAGAGTTGGCGGCGTCGTTGTGGTACCCACCTCGGATTGGCGAGCATCGTGCGTTACTGGTACCATTCGCTCTTAGGCGCTAGGTATCATTTTGTGTTGTGGGTGGTCTTGGTAGGAAAAGTGGTGCCACTCAAAGACCGCTTTTCTATGGACCACTTTTACTATAGACCAAACCCCATCAATAGCATAACACCGGTTTTTGTGGTGCAGTTATATATATATTTTTTTCATTTTTAATTAAACAATATATATAACTAAAATTTAATTTCATTAATATAAACCACATCACATAAAAATAAAAAGGTTCATAAAATGACAATACAAATTAAATAAGGACTAACGGTGTAAACAAATAAGGACTAACGGTGCATGAAAAACACTAACAAGGACAAATAATGTAAACTTATATAACAACAAGGTTTAAAATGAAAAAAATCTTACAAAATATAAAAATCCTACCGGTCTTGTTCCTCCTTGGCTCATTGCGTCACCCAACCTGCAACTTCAAAAACGAAAAAACAAAACTTTCTCATCACAATACACACTTGCAAAACAAACACAATAACATAATCTGCGTGAGGTGGGATCGAATGAAATATAATTAAGATGAGAAGAATGAGAAGAAATCATGTACCAATATATTAGATCGTCCATTAAAATAGATCGTCTCACTATTATTATTTTCCTTATTTAAAATATGCACACAATTATTTACCACTTACCGTTTGAATAAATCTTACCATTAGATCCATACTCATACCCACATTAAAAAAAAAAAAAAAAAAAAAAAAAAAAAAAAAGTCATGAAATTTGGTGGTCGTGGCGCTAACACCTACCAGCCCAAAGACCAATGTGGGTTCTCGTGCCATAAGGTGGTCTTAGAAACCCATGGCTTGAGCCATGGCGCACCTACCGGAGCTCTTATAATATGAAATGTATGTAAAACATACATATAAGTAAGCTAAAAATGTTTAAAAGAAATACATGTTCGCTAAAGTCGTAGCTTTACAGGCCGAGTATTTTGATACACAGGCTCGGCTTGTTTACTCAAGTTATTTGAGCTCGACTCGGGTTTAATCAAGTTGATTTCCATTATTATTCGAGTTATCTGGTCTAATTAACTATAACTAGTTTTATTGAAACATGCCTTTGATTATAGATCAATTATCACGAAAGACAAATATATATGGATATTTGGCAAATTACAAAGGCCAATTACACACCCACCCAAACATAAATAAATAAAACCTCAAATGCGATATAAATTACAAGATTTTGTTTTTTGTTTAGGTTTTGGTTTTGTTTTGTCATTCTCAACCCATCTGTATTGTAAATATGAACTCAACAACCAACGTATTATTAAATAATTCTACACGCCATAACCGAATCAATAGCACATGCATGGATACATATGATACAAGTCAAAAATTGAACATATATTTTTTTCAATCCCAACATATTTAACCGGTTCCATTTGGACACGTATACACTTTATAGAATGAAAATTCAATGTGTACCCACTAAGAGGGAGGAGTGGGCGTGATCTGCAAAATCGGGTAGGTGTCTGCAGATCGATGCCTGCCGCCGCCACCTAGGGTAAGGATTCGGAGTATAAAATTCGGGATAGGAAGCCGAATGTTTCAGTGGAGAAAGGTTTGAATTTTGAAGCGTTGGGAGTAAGTTGTACATTAAATAAATAAAAAAAAAAAAAAAAAAAAAAAAAAAAATCTGGGACAAATTTTGGAGCGTTGGGGAGGTTGAAGAAGACTCTGCTGCCACTCTTTATGTATGAAAAAAAAAAAAAAAAAAAAAAAAAAAAAATCGGGTACAAATTGGTGACCACTCCTCCACTTAGGGTATTGTTAGGGTAAAATTGGGTAGTTTTGATGTGTAAGGTTTTATTGGATGGAGGTGAGGTGGCCTGCAGGGTATTAGTGACCACTCACTCTCTAATAACGACTTTAAAACTTTATTTATTTGCAATTTTTCAGTGATATATCATTTTCTAGTCGTATAAAACAGACATTTGAGTTGAAGCTTTCACTACTTTGTGGCAAACAATATCTTTTACTTAGAATATGAAAATGAATACAACATGCTAAAGTGTACAACCTTTGATAGTTTGAAGTAAGAAAACAAGAACAAATGTCAATGGCGAAGACAGCACGACAATTAAATTAAAGACAAAATAGATTGGCTTCAGTAATTATTAATTGTAAAGTTTTGGTCCTATCAATATCCATTTATAAACTTTTCACCATGTTCTCATTACCTACCAAAAGAATTTTGGTCTAACGATATTGACTTACATGTCAGTTAAAAACCACTATTACTGTAAAACCTAGTCGTTAAGAAGTTGCAATGACAAATGGGTGTCTTAGGTGAACACAATGGTGATGATCATCCGGTAAATCATCTTGCGTTTTCTTTCTACGACGACGACGCAGATTCTGTGATGGTGTGCGAGATTTTTTTTTTTTTAAAAATCTAAGCGGTTGGATTTTTTAACTTTTTCTTGCTTTTGAATTCGGTCGAATCCACAAACTTGTTCGTCACATGTGCCCTCTCAACCGAAGCCAACCGACCACCGCACAATGGGGCAACCGGTGGCAACCGAGCTCAACCCCTTCGGTTCACCTATCCACCGTGTTTAGCCTTGTGTTGTCATATAAAATTAAAGAACGTATGCCGATGATGCGCCGTCTTTGTGTAAAAAAACTTCTCAATCGAATGGATGTGAATTCAAATTCTGCTTAGAACATGTGAGATATATTTGTGAGGTAAATGTCGTGAGATAGTTAAAACTTGTTGTTTAAAAAAATGTCACATGAAAAAGATTGACTATAATGGCTATGTTTGGCGACACGTAGTGATAACGATGTTGATAGTTGTTTGTTTAAAAAGCGTGTTTGGTAACGTAAACTTTAAAAGTAATTATAAAATGTAAAATTATGAATAAATGCATATACATATTAAAATAAAATAAATAATTAAATAAATGAGGGTATATGTAATTTCAAAAACCAAATGCTTGGAGTAATTTTGGAATCTTATTAGAAGCGTTTAGATTGGGCGATATGTGATATTTAAACATTTGTTGAGGTGTTGTCAAACAAACTTTTATCTAAAATGTTTACTGTTTATTACTTATCATTTCTAAATGCTTTAAAATGCTTGTTGACAAACATGAACAATAAGATACTAGTCGTCTACATGAGCAACATGCATGTAAAAATTATTTATGATATTAGTTCTTTATTTAGAGATATACATGAATCTTTTTGTTACTTTTTCAGTTTTTCACAATAATAAATATAAATGTCGAACATAGATAAATAGATAATATTATTGGAAGGGCACTCACAACCAACCAATGTCACCATGGCACCATGACTTCAATGTTTCATACCAAGTTAACTTGTTTATTTTACGTTGAAAAAATGAAACTAATTTATTTTGGGGTAAATCATCGGCTGCTGTTGCAGAACCAATATATCTGCTGCTAAAAGAAAAACAATTTTACAATTTATATTTTCACCATTCAATATTTTCAACTTTACATAATTGATCCTTATTTTATGTCCTTGCAGTAGATAAGATCCTGCACCAACAGCAAGGATCATTTTCCTTTATTTTGTTAGGTAGCCATGAAGTCCCACAAAGATCTGTTTGTAAAGAGGCTAAAGTGCTAAACTAAAGTCAACAACAATGAGTGCACCAAATAAAGGATTAATATCCAATAACCTTAATGGTGATCTTATGGAAGATAGGATCAGTCTGTCATTTCAGCTTTTCTCTAAAACTAAACACATGACTAACATATCTGTAATTGTGAGTTTGTGACTTTATGAATGACTCATACTTTTCTAATTTTCTTTTGAATTAAAATTTTATTAATAATAAAAAAAATTACATAATAATTCAAATAAAATAAAAAATATTACAACAAAATTAAAACGTAAAATAATAGTCTAAACTATATTTCTCCACTTATTTTACGCTTCATTGCCAATCTCGACACTAGTTATTTTCCGGTTAAATGGTCATGAGGTTCATTGTAGAACATGAGGTCTATGTCCTCTTTATTTCTTGCTTAAATTGAAACATTTGGCGTTGCGACCAAGTTCTTCTCTACGATGTGCAAGCCTCTGTTGTTTCAATTCTTTCTAATGTGCAAGCTTTTGTCTCTCAATTTCACTTGATCCGGACACGCTGCTTCTTCCGGTTTCATTTGTCGCTCCTTTATTCTCAAATACTCAATTGAGACTTCCTTCATTTGGAAAAATATACCCGATGCGACGTTTGCTTATTTATGGACCATATGGTCAACAAGACCAGGTGCACCGGCAGCTGAAGCTTCTGAATGAGCATGGGAGGATGACACTTTCTATTCAGACTTGTCATGTCCCATTGGTCGAACCTCCTGAACCTCTACTTCCCCGGAATCATATGCTTCGTCGTTTAGACTAAAACCAATGTGTGCTCAGTTTGAATGTGAGGTGGTTTCCGATGTCTGCGACTTTTTTGAACCTCTACCTTCTTTGGATTGCTGGTAAAACCTTGGCATTTCGACCGATTCTCATTTGCTATGGTACTTCAAAATTTTCCAGCATTCAGTGTGTGTGAAGGGCTTTTATGGTAAATAACACGATACTCAGCTATCGCTTTACCGTAAATTATTTGGTCACATTCGCCACTCTCAGTGCATTTGTTTCACAGTATCGTAAACCGCACAAAATTGAGTAAATTTAGGACGAAGCCTATTTTTCCATTTGCACAAAAGTGAATCGTATCCTCTTTTCGTTTCCTTCATTTCCTTCTCAGTGTATGTTAGTACTTCTATCCAAAACCCTTGTGCCTTTTTAGCATTTCCTTTAATGCTATTTTTGGACACGTGTATCCAAGCTTAACACATGGCTATCTCTTCCGGAGGGCTCCATGGTTCAGATGTTTCCTTCTCCGTATTCTTGGATTGTTGACGTCTTTTTATACTCTTCCTTTTGATAGGCGTCATCTCTTCGACCGAGACTCATCTTCAACGGGTTCATATGGACCAACCGAACAATGGGCCGTAGAATAATAGTGACTACCAAAAATGGATCCATATCATCAAGATTAAGAGTGTTAGCCGAGAAAATCCTTGAGAACTTTGACCTTGGTCCAACGGTGGTGACATTTTCGAATGATAATATTGAGATTGTTGTTATTGGTACATCGCTTGGTTATCTGAGAGGTTGGAGCGGATAATTTTGTTGTAGTTGGTTATACGGAAGAAAGCGGATTATTAACATAAATAGGATATTGAGGTTGTGGTGATATGCGAAACTAGCGAATCGAAAATTAATAGGTGGTGAGTGCGGTTTAATTGAAAATTGTGGTCGGTTGTTGTTGGAGCGTTTTATTGTCGTCGGATTCTTGGTGTTTTAGTTTTGAGAGTTTTGTGATACATTGTTTGAGTTGGAGAATAGTTGAAGAAGATAATAGTCGTAGAATAGAAAGTGTGAAAAGATGGAGAAGAGAATGTACAATTTATAAAAAAAGGGCATTCTTTGAACAATAATTATACAAACACCCCATGATGGGCACAAATAGCAAAATGGCTATTTTTTCTTTGCACCCATTTGATCGCTTCGCCAACCCAACCAAGCAAAAAAAAGAGTGGGGCGTTGTTCGAGAGGTAAACCGATCAAGGTTTGGTTTCCATTACGATCATCCTTAGTCTTTCCACGAGTTAGGATATAACACACATCTTTATGGATATGAATCACATTTAGTTTAAAGTAGGGTTGAGCAAAACCGACCAAGAACCGAACCGACCCCAACAAAACCGCAAAACCAATGAATCGAATCGAACCGGTAACTTCGGTTCGGTTCTCGCTTAAGTTTTACCAATTTTCGGTTTTGGTTTGGTGCGTTCGAGCCAAAACCGAGAAAATCGGATTAAACCGACCCGACAAAACCGGTTGAACCGAACCGACCCGAGTAGCTTTGTTCGGTTCTCGATTAGGTTTTACCGATTTTGATTTTCGGTTCGAGGTCGTTCGATCCGTTCGACCAAAACCGAGAAAAACCGGCAAACCGAGTAACCGGTTCGGTTCTCGGTTGAGTTTTATCAATTTTGGTTTCGGTTGGGTAGGGTTTCTACCGATGCTCACCCCAAGTTTAAAGTTTTACTATAATATAACAATTTTTCTCAAGATTTGTTGCGCTAAAATACCTTATAATTTTAGAGTTCATTCTGATTATACGTTTCTAATATATAAATAGTGGTTTATAATAAAATATCATCAATGGAGTTTCATCACTAAACATAGTATTAAAGCTCTGATTTAAAGACTTAGGGGGTGTTTGATAGCTTCTTAGTTGGCCAATTAAGAGGACACTTCCGATTCGATCGGCGCATGAGGCGTTTGATAAAAGCAGTGGAAGCTCGACCGACTAATTTTGCTTCGAATCATTTTGAGTGGTTGGAGGTCCCAACCATTCAACATCCTCCTGATTGCCCTTTATTATTATTTTAATATTTTTTGTAGCAATATTTTTTCTTCACATGCTCACTTAAATCAAACATTAATTCTTTTCTCACATATTCATGCCAACATTTACCACACTTCAATATTTTTTAATTTTATATCAATATAACAACAAATGTATTGACACATTCGCACTCTTATATAATATTTCTTCTTGTATATAGAGACATGGTGGCGTAAGAGGCCATATCAATTACATATTTTGGAGTGGTTCCTTTATTCACATTTTATTGTGATATTATTGTTTGTAGAATTAGATTGAATTGAGTAACTAGTACAAAGTTAAAGAAAGAAAAGTGACATTTCACAATTTGAATCTCTCACGGATACCAATTTCACATATTGTTTTATTTATAAATTTGATCATTGTAATAATAAAATGATCATATATTATTCAACTTCAAATCAAATACAAGGTTAGAATGATAACTTATGTCATTCATAATTGTTATTCAAAACGCTTATCAAACGCCCGCTTTTATTCGAACCAAGTTCATAGAGATTCTAAATCATTCGGGATCTTAATTGATTCGATCTTAAATCGTTTTTTTTATCAAATGTACTTAGTTGGCCATCATCGGTCATGACTCTAGCAATACATTTCAAAAAGTTACCCTCTCAAACAATTTCTCATGGAATCTCTCACTATCCATTTTAATAGAGGCTCCATATATACTCCATAAACTTTAATAATTAGTGTTTATTTTTTTTATTGGACATTGTTGACGTTTGCCCTCAAGCCAATTATTAAAATTGTCCTAAACACTTTTGTAGTGTTTAGTATGTTGTAATCAAAGCATGAATAGAAAAGATTATTACAGTAATGATAAAAATGTTGTTTGTTTACGTTTATATAATGTAATAATTCATTCAAAGAATGATCCATTCACCAAAATCATTCCCTAGAGGTCCTCTACTTTTTTTGTTACATTTTGTAATTGAATCAAAATTACATAAAACTCAATCATTAACTAACCACATTAAATAAACTTTCTATCATCTATGGGTATTTTAATATTTTTATTATCGATTTCATTCGTTTTATCATACAAACCAAACATGATTAATAACGACAATGAATCATTACATTCTGTTATTTATTCCATTACATGGTTTATTCCATTTATTTGACGTTTCATTCCGTCTTATCAAACGAACCATTATTCAATTCAACGTAAAAGCGGTTAAATCATTTTTATCATGTAGTTATTAGTTAGAAAAAGTGTAGTAAATGACCTTATTTAATGCTAAAAATGACCTTATTTAAGTCTAGTCTTTTAAACCATAGTTTATATTTTGTCGACATAAGCTATATTTATATTAAAAAAAAAAAAAAAAAAAAAAAACTATTGCTATATTTTTATCATCATTATTATGATTATCTTTTTTCGAATTTTCTTTGCTTTTGTAAATCTAATTACATTTAATTAATATTTTAGCTCGTTATTAATATTCTTAAATCAATCGTATAAGAATATGAGATGCTTATGGTAAGAATTATCGTACAATGCACAAAGTGATGACCCTGTAAAAAATTAAGATGTGGGGGCAAAAAAAAAATTTTACGATAGCAACAAAATCGAAAGAAAAACTAAACATAATGATAAATCGAGTATTTTACTTGGGCATGAAGTATTTATAAAGAACTTTAAAGAGTTAAATGTTGGATTTTAGTATGTGAGTGTGAGATTTAAGATTTTGTGAAATTCGACTTTCGAAAAAGGTGAAATTAAATAAAATTACACTAAAAGCATCAATTTTTAATTTAGCATGAGAGTACACTCTACATGTAATATATAGATCCGTCCCCGTACACAAACATTCTTGTGTTATACACGTTAACACATTTATTTGTACCTCTAATTAGAGGTATGCAAGTCTTTTAAACGAGTAACACAAATTTATGGTACATTACTACACAAATTTATGGTACCTAGGTCTCAACGTTTCTTTTGAAAAAAAAAAAAAAAAAAAATAGTACATATAAAAACTCCGTAAGAAAAATAGTATCACACTTCACACGCAACATATTAAAAAAAAATGCCAAGTTAGACAAATTGTGAAGATAGTTACACATGATTTTTATATATAAAAACTCCCGCCATTATATTACAGTAACTATTAGAAATAATATAAAATATCGAATTGAGAGCTTATGAAGTTAGTAATCCAAATTAGGAATTAGAAATGATGAAAAGAAAATGGGCCATGCACGCGATGTGGACGCGGTTTCCATTTTGCGGTACAAGTTGTTGCAACCTTTCGGATCCAACGCGTTAGGTTATGGGTCATATCTATACGATTGGTTCCCACTTTTCTTTGCTCAATACAGGGTGTTCACGGATCGGGTAATATCGCGATGGTAGCGACTAAACCGAATCGAGCCGAGGCGAAAATAATCGAACCGAATTTGTGATCGAATCGAATTGGTCAAACCGAACCGAACCGAACTAAATATTTGGTTATCGGGTTGGATATGGTTTTAGAATAACCGAAAACCGAACCGAAACCGAATTCATATAAAATATATATTTTTCTATGTATATATATGGAAAAAAAATCACTAAAAGTCTTTTTAGTATAAATATAACATGATTTAAGCTTGAAAAAATATTTTGTGCTAAAAATATATATAATTGAATAAAAATAATTAAAATTATGTAATTGGGTTATTCGGTTCGGTTTTCGGTTATAGGGTTCGGTTTTCGGTTATTCGGTTCGGTTTTCGGTTCGGTTGAATCAAATTAATTCGGTTCGGTTCGGTTCGGTTTCGGTTATACTCGGAAAAAAATTAACCGAACTAACCGAACCGAATAAACCGAATAACCCGATAACCGAATCGATGAACACCCCTAGCTCAATATATACAAATATTTATTAAAAATGTCCTAGAGCAAGAGGTATCATAACACGGGTTAAACCTTAATTTAGTGTCACTTGAGCGCCATATTAGTTTTAACATTTTCACTTTAACTAAAAACACCTCTTAATACAACTCAACTTTAACTAAAAAAACACCACATTTTAGGGGTGAGTACGTAAAATTTTAGGGGCGAATATGAATATATATTTTTTATAATATATGTTGCTTAACGCATTAAAGTGGTAACACACCCTTAACTCAAAGCCTTAACTCACTTGGACGGTGTGGTTACGCACCTTAACTAAAAAAGTTAAGCCTTAACTCACCTTCCCAAGTTAAGGTACGACGTACTCTTATGGTCATTGGCTCGGAGGAGACACATGAGGAGGATAGGGTGGCACGTGTCATTTTAACGAAAAAATTTAGTGTAAAATTTTAAAGTATCGACTATTTTATAACTTCTAATGAACCGATATGTAGCGTAGTTTATAAATATTAGGGATTAAGTCGGAGAATAGATGTCTTTTAAAGTGTCTTGTTTTGGTACATGTATCTTTTAAAGTTGTAAAATATGACGTCTTTTATAAGTGTTCCAATTTGATACGTGGCGATGGCGTGTCACGCTATAAATGGTGCCGCTTGTCGAACATTCGGGTATGACGTATCGCGTCGCACTAAATTCAACAACTTATAAAAGATGTTGTTATTCTACAACTTTAAGACACGTATCAAAAACAAAGACACTTTAAAAATACAACTTAATCTCTAAAAATTATCAAAGTTTGCTCCCATCAACCATGACTTTTTGGTTCCGCCTTGCTAACGGTTCATTATTTCATCTATTTTGATCGGGCTAGATCTTTAAAACAACTATTGGCATAAACTATGAGGTCAGAAGTTTAACCAATCCATTTCTAAGAAATATATTTTGCTTGAGATTTCATAAAATCTTTTGCATTATTCATCTATGAAAATGATTGGTTAGTTAGGTGGTGTTGTTTTTAAGAGCTACGAATCAATCAATCGAGGCGTAAATGTCTGAATATGACCGAGATCTCGAGCGGGAAAAAAACTCGTGTTTGAACCGCATTTCTTTGCTCGTCTAATTTTTTGGTTCTTTTTTGTGTCAAGAGAAGAAGAAGGCGTTCAGACACCCTCTCAAGTCTGTAGGCCGTTAAGATCTTACTGCTTCCGAGCGCTGTGCGAGCAGGAAAAAAAAAAACAAGCGGTGCGAACTACAAAATGTCGTGGCGCCTAAAAGCAGTTCGATTAAGAGGCATAAGAAACGCTTTGAAAAAACAAACACCACCTTAGACTTTTGGCCTTTAAAATGATTCACATGTACGGATAGTTCCTTGGGTTTATTTTAGTCGAAATGAACAAGTAGTAGAACGAATTTCGCAATTTACATTAGTTATTTTATTGTTAGTTTTATTCACTTAAAAATTCGTGTTTCGTCTCATGATGTGACATCCTCGAGATGAGAAAGAAAGGGGATATACCAGATATCTTATATGCTAGTAACTACTTAATACTTATTGTGTATAAGAGCACCCGGTGTGGACGATTTAGATTCCCGCCGTCATTGAAATGGAGGCTCGTCGTCTCGTGCATTAACACATCGGGGTGGTTCGCCGTCGATCGTCGTTGGACTTGAGATCGTGGGGACGACGAGGCAATAGCCGTACTTTTTCTTTTTTTTTTTTTTTTTTTTTTTTTTTTTTTAAGATAATGATATGTAAAGTTTTTATAATAAGGTGAAGGTGAAGTGTTGATATTGATTTGAAGGTTCGTAGAGTCTTGACCGAGCTTCCGTGATTAAACATAAAAAGCGAAACTTGAAAAATTAACTAAAAACATGAAATCATAATAAGCTTAAACATAAAACTACGGAGGGATCCCTAAAACAACATAAAAACATGAAATACATAATAAAACTACTAAAACTTAAAAACGAGTCATCCGAGTCCCAACCATCATCACTGTTGGCGGAGAATAAAACTCCCATTCATGTATCGACTCTCCATTATGTCAAAATAGTTGTCTTGGAGGTCTTGAGCCTCCCGTCTTCTTTGCTCACGACGAGCGACCTCTTTACGTGTCTGCTCTTCCAAGATCTCCCGACGTTTTCTTCATCTTGTTCCAGGTTCGGGAGGAAGCCTCACTTAACCCGCTTGGGTGGTTTTGAAAATCCACGTGTGAATTCACGGTGGACTTGAAACAATTGGGAGGTATGGGATGTTTCAAACCCACCGGAAAGACATTTTCGGTGGTGTTGAGTAAACTTCAAACTCGCGAGTTGGAAAGTTGGTTTCGACAAGTGATTTGGGGACGGAAAGTCGGTTTCCCAGAACTTCTCGGCCGGAATTCTTGAGAAAAGTCTTTCGAGACATTTTTTTGTGTGTGAATTGTGTTATTGTGTGTGAAACTAAGACCGGTAGGATACTATATATAGAAAACTAAACCGTTTGAATTTGAATTTTTAATTTAAAATTTGAATTTGAATTACCCCCAACAATTACTCGGTTTTGAATTTGAATTTGAATTACCCCGCCTAATAGTACTCGGTTTTGAATTTGAATTTCAAATTTGAATTTGAATTACCCTACTCAAGATTTTCGGTTTTGAATTTGAATTTAAAATTTGAATTTGAAAACCACCTTTATAAATAACATCTTATAACCACCATTTTTTTCACATCTACATCAATTCAAAAAACACACAAATGTCTCAAACTACGAAGTGGAACAAGTTCGAAGAAATCTTTGCTTGCAAGTTTGGATAGAAATTTCCCAAGCTATGGATATGCAAAATAACCGTTCCGAAAATATTTTTGGAACGACGTTATCATATGTTCAATAATCGACAACCGATGACCATCGTACAAAAAATTCAATCACGGGTAAATGGACCGGGATTAACGTCGATTGCAAAAGTTCAACGAATTTACAAGCAGTTGCGGCGTAGTGCTCAAAATTACCACACTCATCTCGAAAATGCGAAACTAAGCTTCCAAAGAACAATTTGGTGGAAAAGAGTTCAAGTATGTTCACGTTTGGGAGATTTTGAAAAATTGCCCGTGGGATGTCGAAGATTAAATCGATGGTATGTGTTGTATTTTTTTACTCGTGTTGTTTTTTCCGTATTGTGTTGTTTTTATTATTGTGTTATGTATTGTATTTTTAATTTGAATGAAATGAATTTATTTAGTTTTTATTTGGAAATGAAAATTGAATAAAAAAAAATAAAGTGGTAGTGGTGGGCCCCAAATAAAGAGGTTGAGGTTTGTTATGAGTGAGGAGGGGGTTTGTTGTGGTTAGTTGTGGAAAAATGGGATGCTGATGTGGCGCTGAGGTGGCACGACGACGAAGTTGAGGTTTGTTATGACACCTAAAGCTCTAACAGATTTAAAATGATGTTTGTTACGTAAATTTATAAAATTCAGCATCTCGACTTACTTTTATAGATAATCCTACGCTTAGATTAATGTTAGTGGTGACCACATTTTCACAAAAGCAACCGTTATCTCAACGTCACATCGCCTTTTCTTTCCACAACTTCACCTCAACCATAACTAGTGGTGGTGACCACAAAACGACCACAAATATTTACTCCAACGTTCAAAAATATAAGAGAATGGTTGCAATTCTTTCGATTGGTGAGGCAACCATATTTTTGCAAAATTTGCCATCCAACGCGTCACACAAGTCTTTGCTAGGGGGAGGCGCGTTGCTATTCTCGCTTATGGTTGCCCGCCAACGCCCATTAGCATTAGTCTTATATTTTAGGCTCTTGATAAGGATTTAAAGCGTCACTTTTAAGGGGTCATTTAAGCCCTTAATCGCCCACTTTATATCCGTTCTCGCTTAATTTCGTTCGTTTTCACTTTTAGGTCTCTTGGAAGCAAAATCTTTGGAATAATGCATATTTGACGAAAATGAGTGAATATATTAAGAAAATGGCTAAGTCAAGATCAAGACACTCAAGTCTTGAATTTGAAGTCGGCGTCCACAATCCAAGCGGCGACGCCGTCCCTCTATCGTAATTATATTTGTGACTCGGCCAGACTTTTTGCTAAATTACACCGACGGCGCCGAGCTTTGAAGAGAAGGGCGTCACGAAGACTTTTCATCTCGGGCGGCCTAGATCCGTAATCGACGCGTCACTATCGAAGCCCGGCGTCCACAACTACAACGTGACGCCGTCCCAACTATTACTCGCCAAGACGAAACCCTAATGACGTCGATCGACGGCGTCCCAACTATAAGGCGACGCCACACGAATGTAAAAGTATATATAGAAATCGAATTTTCGAATTTTAAGAGGTAGACTTGTGCGGTAAAACCTAAAACGATTATAGTCCGGTTTGACAAGATATCTTAGGGTTCTCATACCCTATTTTACATCAAGATAAGTGTTTTACTTCATTGATTTCATTATGGCTTCGATTGAATGTGTGTATGCTTGCGTGTTTAACATGTCCGACTAAATTTCTTATGTGTTTGCTTAGATCTATGAAACCTAGTTATTAATTATTGATTGGTTGTCTCTTATCTTAATTGTAATTGGCTTAGGAGTGCATTAGGCCATCATTGTGTTTGAATGCTTGAGTAATCTTTGTGAACCTTAACTTATAAATCACGTAGCGTAATTGTAGGCTAAACATCTAAAGATAACCTTAGAGTTAGTTTATGAAACCTAGAGATTTCGTAGGCAATAACCTTAAGGTAGTCTCAAAGAGTTAGGAAAAACGCACCCCCTACGACCTTAGAAAACACAACGCGTTAAGAATAAGGACGCGACAATTCAACCACCAATAAAAGATAACTAGGGAGTAATAGTATCTAGGTAGACACATTTTAATCATCATCTGACGCACATCAATAGACATAAGACTACCCATGGTTTAGATAATTAGATAGTAGAGTAATCGGTGAAGTACCAAACCCCAAATCCAAACCCCGAGATTTTATCCTTAGCTTTCTAAAAATATAAAAAGATAAAAAAAAAAAAATCTTCCTCAACCTCAACCTTATTGTAGTACACTTCTCACTAGCATTTCTATACCCCTAGAGAACGATATCAATACGAAGCTTACCCAATACTACACTACAAAGATTAGGTTCATCGCTAGGGTGTTGAAAACTTGCTCGACGAAAAGGAAGTTCCTTTGACCCGAGCGCGTTATCGCGCATCAAGTTTTGGCACTACCGCCGGGAATAGAATAGCTAGTTAGATTTCTATCTCGTTTAGGTTCCTTTCTTGATTCCTATCAAGTAATATTTTTCTCATTTTTAGCTTCCTCGTAGTCTATCCCCCTTCTTCGTGCCTTTGTTCATAATCCCATCACTTTTCATCAAGGAAGGTGATAACCCGCCACCACCATCGACCCACCAATCATTGACCCGCCAAGAGGCCGTACTCTTGGTGAATACTCTGACCAAGCCACCAGGCTATAGGAACACTATTGAGCTCCCGATCAAGCTCAAACTACGGCCCTGCGATCCGACACCATCCGGTTGGTGCAAAGCGGATGTGCATTCCATGGACTTCGTTAGAAGATCCTAATCGACATCTCAAGGACTTCCTTAAAATCGTTGATTCCATCGACCTTGATGCTACCACACGGAGGCCACGCGCGCTGCGTCTCTTCCATTCTCTCACGGACTAAGCTAGTAATTGGCTCGAGCGACTTCCGCGGATCTATCTCAAGTTGGGATGATCTCACCACTGTTTCCTTGCCCAATTTTTCCCACCGGGAGAACTACCAAACTTAGGAATGAAATCTTGATGTTCCAACAACGTCAAGGTGAATCTCTCTACGAGGCATGGACTCGATTCAAGGACATGCTCCATAAAGTCCCTCATCACGGCATCGATCTTTGACTTTAAGTCCAAATCTTTTATGATCATGTCAACTTCTCAACTAAGCAATCCATCGACCAAGCGGCCTGTGGCAAACTTAGTGATCTCACCGCGGAAGAATCGTGGGGTACAATAGAGGACCTTGCCCTCTATGACAACGAAAGTTGGAATGACCCCCATGAGTTGCCTAAAACTGTCAAGGCAATCTCCTTGCCTCCCATTGACTCACAAACTTCCGATCGTAGGATGCTCGAACTTGAATATCAAGTCAAATTCCTAATGAGCTCCTACAAGAATCCTAAGTCTTCACGCCAAGTGAACAAAGTCTCTTCCTTGTGTGAGCTATGTAGTGGTCCCCATGACACTCGTACTTTCACGAGACTCCCCGAACAAGCTTCCGTTGACTACGCATCATCGAGTACCAATGGAATGGGAGGGAGATTCCCCACAACACCCGGACCTAGGACTTTCAATGATGCCCGAGAAGCATGGAGGGGCAAACCCGACTACAATTGGGGACAAACCAAAGAATTCACCTCTAATGATTCCCCATGGTCCCACGGCCCTAGCGAACAAAACATAGAAGGGATGTTGCAACACCTAGTTACATCCCAAGAAGCTCAATAGCCAAGCTTTCGGACCGCTTTAACCAACAACAAGCCGAGATGGATAGGAAGATAGGTAACATTTTGAAAGCCATGACCAATAGTGATAGGAAGATCACCGAAAAGGTTAATGCCATCTCGACTCATTCTCTCGAAGCTTCCGGTGAGAAAATTAAGGACCCAAGTAAGTTATCCAACCATGTTCAATTCGTCAATACCATCACCTTAGTGAGACCAAATAGGATTAGTGACGAAGCGAACCATGAGACGACACTTGAGGTTAGTGAAACTCTTAAGGAATAATCGACCAACGAAGTAGACGAAGTAGGTGATGAATACTTCAATAAGTTTCCTATGGAAGAGGAACTCTCTCGCCACCCACACTTAGTACGTGACCTTCGTCACATGTATGTTAGGAAAAGCCCTCGGATCTAATTTGGAAATCCTTGGAATCTCAACACACCATGTTGCATAGGACATCTTTTCGTGGCAAATGCCTACATTGATCGCAACTCCCCAATAAACATTGTGGAAAACTAGAAGGGGGGGTTGAATAGTTTTACCGATTAAAACTAGGTTTTAAACTATTTAGATTAACTTATGTCAATCTTATTTGTGTGTGTGTGTGTGTTGGATGTTGATAGACAAGCGTATAGAATAAAAACTAAGATAGGGAGTAAGAAGCACAAAACCACAACGCGAGTATTTATAGTGGTTCGGCTACAAGGACACCTTCCTTGCCCTACTCCACTCACCGAGTCACCTACTCGAGAGTTCCTAATCACTACACAACACCAACTCCTTGTGGCGGAGAAGCCTTCACAACATTGCCTACTCTTTATCCGGTACAAGGCTAGATACCGAGTTCTTCCACGAGGTAGAACCAAACCTATCACAACGTCGCCTACCCTTTATCCGGTACTAGGCTAGATACCGAGTTCCATTACAATGGAAGAACTACTACCCAATACTACACAAAATCCTATCCCTAAGGAGACCCACTCCTTATGACAACATCAACAAGGATATCAACATCCTTTGACCCAATATAAATTTATCTTGTACATCGACACACCATATCGAATGTACACCTTAGGCACCTTTCACTAATGCCTTTGACTCGACTTCTAGGCACCCTTCACTAATGCCTTGACACGGACGTTTGGCACCTTTCACTAATGCCTTTGTCTTGACTCCTTTGGCATCCTTCACTAATGCCTTTGACACGGACGTTTAAGCACCTTTCACTAGTGCCTTTACTTTGACTCTTCGACACCTTTCACTAATGTCTTCGTCTTGACTCTTTAGACATCTTTCACTTATGTCTTCGATACTATACTTCTAATGAGAAAGAAGAGAACTATCAACAAGAGAACCTCAGTAGTCTTGATGATGACGAAGCATGGCAACTCATGGACTTGACCTTGCTCGACTTCAAGAGGTGGTGATCTCGCCTTTAAGAGGAACCTAGAGAATCACACAAAAACAAAACTACATACAAAGATCACTTGGATCTGTGGTTAAAGAGTTTACAACTTAAAGAGAAAATATATGTGAGAGGGGTGAGATGTAATGAAGAAATGGCTCACTATTTATAGAAGAAATTTAGCTCTTGTTCCATGGATCCCACGGATCCTCTCTGAGGATCCGTCCATCTATTCCTAGGGATCCGTGGGACGCCCTCTTGCCCATGGTTTTTGGGTCATGGGTCCTAGACTTTGGACCATGGGTATCCAAGTAGATACAATGTATCTACAAGATGCAATGCATCTAGTCCATGGGTCATGGGTTAAAACCATGGGTCATGGATAATATCCATTTATAACTTATGCATGATGTCATGCAATGGGTTATGGGTTATGCTCCATGGGTATAGGTCATGGACTTTGGGTTTTACCTAACTATATTCAATGCATTTAGTCAATAGGTCAAATACTTAAACTTCTACCCATTTATATTACCCATTATAATACATACTAGTTATGTATATATTTGCCCAATATGTAAACACTAGTTGTTGTACATATGTATTACTAAATCATAAAATTACTTTTACTTGTTTAGTGTTTTATGTGAAAACGTAAGTGTGTTAGTAAACTATTGGCTCAAACCATTTACTTATTTTATCTGTTTCGTTAAAATGATTTTACGTTTGTTATTGACAAAACATTAGAAGATCGTAAAATATAAATAAACGTTTTTACGGCTTATTTGTATTAACAATCTTTCCCTTTTTGTTGATGATAAAACATAAAATTATTTTAAGGAAAAACTAAAATTCGTAAAAATTTGAATTGGAGTTTTTTACTCTCTTCTCCCCCTTTTTGTCGAAACAAAAAGAGCGTCGAAAAGAAACTAACATCTTGTTTTTAAGAAAAACAAAGAAATAAAATAAGAATATAGAGAGTAAGTGACGGGAAGTGTTCTCGTCTTAGCTCCCCCTTGACGAGTCCATCCCTTTGTGAATGCGTCAAGAAAAAAGAAATACTAAACTAATGTATTGCAAATATGTTTTGCAAATGGTTTCGTCTTTGTGACGATAATGCTCCCCCTTGATGATTGCAACTTTGCAAAGGGACGTCATGTAACGTAATCCTAAAATATATTGCGAATAATTTTGCAATGTATCGCTTTGACACGAAACTCCCCCTAGCTTAGGGTGTCAAAGTCTTCTTGTGTATATTGAAAATCTACAAAACAAATGTTAGAAAACAAGTATATAATGCATAATTTCCTGCAAATAAGATTCATGTTAGTAGGAAACAAATCTTCTGTTGCACGGATCCCACGGTTTCCTCCTTTGAGGGATCCGTCTAGGAAAAATAGAGGGATCTGTCTTACTGTAAGCAAAGTACAGTAATGGTGATGTAACAAATGATGTTAACATCAAAATGAGATATGTATCAAGAAAACAAAGATACTCTCGGGACAATATGGCATATAACATGTAATCTCATTCAATAAAACTAAGAGAATGATTTAAACATGAAATATCATTATCTAGGTTAAGCTTAAAACTAGGACACCACTTGAAACTTTTAAGCTCAAGGTTGTTTAGGTTTGTTGATCTCGTCGAAACGTTCGAGGAGGTGATAAAACATGAAACGTTGATCTTCACGTACTTCATGTATCAAGCTTTCAACATGTTGACAATGATAACATTCTTTGTCATGGCTCGGAAGTGGTGGTGGTAGAAAAGAAATGCCTTGATGTGGAGGATCAAGTGAAGAGGGTTGAGGAGCCTCAAAAGAAGAGGATTGGTGAGGCACATTCGATGATGGCTCGACTATGGATGATGGCGGAGGTAGAGAGGTGTCAACTTCCATGTGGTCGGGTGGTTGACTTTGATCATTCCTCATAATCCAAAAAAGACTATTTGAAGGTGACGGAGAAAAAGAAGCCGGAGCTAGTGTTGACTCAACACCTTGATTTTGTTGCGCTATTCCTCCTAGAGAGGAGAATGTTGGCGATGGTGGAGGATGGGATGGCTTAGGAGGCAAGTCCTCTATATTGTAGAGGTGTGGTGATGAGATTGGAGTGGTGAATGATATGGCTCTAGGCACTAAGGGTGATGGTTTAGTGGAAATAGAGGGTATAGTGGTATTTGGCATTGGTAGTTTTGTGGGAACAATCCTTTTTGGGATTGGTTTTGATAGGTGGAGGGGAGATCCTACCATTTGTGGATTTAACAGGAGATTATTCGGTTGAGGAAATTTTGTGTACAACACGAGCAATTTTCTTGGGTGGTCCTTTGGTGGATGAGTTACCTCTAGGAGCTTTCCTCATGATGAGATGATTAAAAGAGGTTTGTAAAAGTTTCTAAGTGCTGAGAATGAAGATGTAGATGATGACTTTAGGAGTCTTAACAAGGTGGTTTAAAAAGAAAGAGATTTGGCAAGTGCATTCAAGACTTAAGCCACTAAGATCCCTTGGAATGTGATGATTAGCATGCACAAGAGTCAACTTCAGAGTTGCACAGATCTAGGAACTTAATTAAGATAATATGGAGTGTTCAAGTTAGTAAGATGAGCTTGAAATAATTGTTTTAGCTAGAGATAAGATGAATCTGTCACCCGGATCCCACGGTTCCCTCCAATGAGGGATCCGTCTAGGCTAATCCTAGGGATCCGGCTCTCAGGAGCTAAGAAAGGAGAAAAATGATGTTTGTAAGGTCTAATACCTATACCTTTTTTGAGTGTTTCAGTCTTCCTAAGTGCCTTAAATGAAAGGGTATTTAAATGATCAAGGGCAATGAGTGATGTAGCTAATGATTGCCTTTTATGAAAGAAAATGGAACTTTTATGAGTACCAATGAATGACCAAAGATGACACTAAAAAATTTGAGAGTGTCAAGTGGAGCTAAATGATCCTAGAGACCAGATAGTAACTTGAGATAATTTTTGGAGAATATCTGATAACGCCACACGTCGTTGGGTCAAAGGAACTTCCTTTTCTTGAGCAAGTTTTATAACACCCTAGGCGATGAACCTAATCGTTGTAGTGTAGTAATTAGGGTAAGCCACGGTATTGATATCGTTCTCTGGGGAATAGGAATGCTAGTAGGGAGTTACTACGCTAAGGTTAAGGTTGAATAAGATTATTTTTATCTTTTATATTTTATAAAAATGGAAAGGTACTGAATCTCGGGTATTGGATTTGGGGGTTGGTATTTCTACCGATTACTATACTATTATCTAATTATCTAAACTAAGGTTGTGGGAGTCTATGTCTAATTAATGTGTGCTCGATGATAGTTTAAAGATGTGTTTACTTAGTTTGTATTACTCCTTAATTATCTCCTATTGATGGTTGAGTGTCACGTCTTATTCCTAGTTGCGTTGTGTGTCTAAAGTTGTAGGGTGTCGTTTCTCCCAACTCTTTGAACTTACCAAAGGGTCTTGTCTACAAACCCACAAGAGATTATAAACTCCTACTCTAAAGCGCTTTGGATGGTTTAGCCTACAATTACTCGGGTAATTATACTCTAAGGTTCATAAAGATGAATCAAGCATTAAGTACACACGAATGACCTATCGCATTACTAGATCATTAGTCAACTAAGATAAGAAACAACCAATCAATATTCAATAATTAAGTTTTATACTTCCTAAGCAAACACACAAATAAATTAGCCGGACATGGAGAACATGCAAGCATACACACAAATAATCAAAGACATAATTGATTTAATGAAGCAAAGACTTATCTTGATGTAAGATAGGGTTTAAAACCCTAAAATACTGTACAAGACACCTTAGGTTCGGTTTTAGGTTTTTACTCCAAAGACTCTCTACCTAAAGACTGAAAAATTCGGATTCTATATATAAGATTACAATTGCGACGGCCACCTTATGTTTAGTGACGCCGTGTCGCCGCCATTGTGGTTTCGTCTTGGCCACGTTAACCTTGCGACGGCGTCACCTTATGTCCGTGGCGCGTCTCTTGACTTCGCGTCGTGCGATTGCATCTAGGCCGTCACGAGTAGCGACGGCCTACTCTTCCACGCCTAGGCGTCGTCCACTTGAAAATCTGAGTTTTGAGACACAGATCATCACAATATTTTTGGGACGGCGTCGCCAATAGCACTGACCGTCCGCCTTCTACTTTCAACAGCTGTGAGTGTCTCGATTTTGACTTTGGCCATTTTCTTCATATATCCGCGCTTTTCGTCCAAATAAGTGCCATTCCAAAGATTTTGCCTTCACGAGACCTAAAAAGTGAAAAGGAACGATATTAAGCAATAACGGATACAAAGTGATCAAATAAGGACTTAAACGACCCTCAAAATGGTACCTTTAAAACCTTATCAAATATCCCTACACTTGTTATTTGCTTGTCCTCAACAAATGTGCTAACCAATTAATTTATAAGTTAGGGGTCATGAAGCATTAATTCAAAGCGGTCCACAACACATATAAGCCCATAAAGTCATAACAAGCACGAAATTACATACTAGCACCTCACATGGGGTGTTTGGATACTCACATCTCTCGGGTGTATAAATGAAATATAACAATATAGGAAATGGAAGATAAACACTCATTAACCGGTCCTAGTACATAGATTACCATAGGCTTGAGAATAGATCAAACCTCCATCGCTTTGGCGTAAGCACCTAGGAAAGACTATCAAAGAGGTCTTTAAAGGGTTGTAACGTTAGGCTTACGGTAGGGAAATAAGGGTTTGGTGGGATAGGCTATTTGGTGGTGGCAAGTCAAAAATCTCTATGTTAACTGCATATGAAGAATGGCGTTGCTAAGCCAAGACTCGACACTCTAAACTCTAGATAACTGAAATAAACAAACATAAATTTAAAGATAGATGTAGGATGGTAGCCCGTATGTATTTTTTTTTTTTTTTTTTTTTTTTTTTTTTTTTTTCGCTATTTTTTCTTTTTTCTTTTCTATTTTTTTTCGATTTTTTTTCATACACTTTTACTCTACCATCCTCTATGATAACATCAAAATACTAGGGATTTACAGGCATATCCCTACACTTGAGTTTTTATTACTCTAACACTAATTTGACCCGAATTGAAAAGATCAAAACACTTGGGGTACATTATTACGCAAACAAAGGAATTTGAATTTAACGTTCCCTTCCGTCATTTCATAAACTTTAACTTTTCCCATGAATCCCAATCATCCCAAAATCAGATACAAAGGATATGACTCGACTTAGCAACTTATGCAAGCAACTAGATAATTGAACTAAGGGTTTAGGGTGATAACAAACATTTGCACTAAAAGTGAGTGCATAAGGGTTAGGCTAAAGCGATTTGGGTGTATATTTGGGGTGGGGTGTAAACAATGCTCTTCATTGATATTCGGAAAACCGAAACATCACGAGAACCGCGAAAAGGATAGGCTCGAGGGTTAACTAGGGGTATCGTGTACTAAAGATGAGTACAACGCAAAGGGTGTGGGGGAATTACTCAACCAATGTGGAAGAAGTAATTATATTACGGGTATCAAACAAGGGTTATCCTAATGCCTCTTATCATTTAGTTATTCCTAACTACACAAGTGTAGTCTCACTTGCGATCTCGGAATGCATCACAAAACAAGTTCTAGAATCTATTATACTACCGGTTCACACTCTAAGCATTAAAGATGAATGCTTTAACTCCTACTAATCTAAGGGTGATCCTCACATTTTGGGTGGAATTTAGGTGGTAAAGGGTTTTGTGCTAGTCATATAACTTCCTATCCGTGAGACGCTTTTGTTAAGACTAATGGCCCACTCTTATATGTCATGAAAAATTTTAAATTTGGTGCCAAAATTACCCTAACCGACATTTTCTCATGGTTTATTACACAATCACAATTGGACAAAGCAAATAGTCAAGGATAAGTATAGTTTCAAAGTTCCCGCTTTATTTTCCCTCCCTACATTTAAACCGAACATTGTCCCAATGTTCCCGAAAATATCAAAGTTATGATAAAAGAAGGTAATCAAAAGCGAAGAAACTAATACTCCACGATTAGCTCGGTGGGATCCGTGTAAAGTGGTGGTTAAACTCTTTTCCAAGAAGAATTATTGCGTGAAAAGCTCCTTCCAATCTTATGTAACTTCTTCTTGACAAACTAAACTGCACATTTGAAGAAAACAAACGAAACCTTCGCGTAAAATCGGCGGTAATAATATATATAAGACTCGATTTAAACTAGGATATAATGCTTGTGGAATGGATGTTTACAAATTTCTAAGAAAATTAAGACACGAAAATTCCAAAATTTATAAGTAGCTCGTAAAATGAGAAAAAGTAATCGATGTTTTTACTCCTTCACGGCGACGGTCGGTTGCAATCTGACGTCGAGTTATCCCGACAAAAAGCGGTGCGCGATTTTACGGAAAAATTCGGAAAATTTACATCTTTAGAATCTGGAAAAATTTACGCAAAACATCCATTATGACTCGATACAAGCATTTGACTCGAACAAACAAACATAAATATCTTTTAGTTAATTGTTATTCTCATGTTTACGTTTCTTTTGAAAACGCGTGTGTAATCCTCCCTACACTTATCCCTTATGTAAAAATACCTTTATATGCAATTAAGGCGAAGTTAAAAACAAAATAAAGCATTTTCACAAATTTAAACATGAGGATAAACAATTAATAAAAGATATATGACACTAACAAGCAAACAATTAAGCATGGGTTGCCTCCCACGAAGCGCTTTTCTTTATTTAAGAGTCTTGTAGCTAGACTCGTAGTCGTGCCCACGTTGTCCTAATCTTAGAGGCCCATTCGATCTCCTTAACTCTTCTTTCATCACGAATATATTCAGCCCTAGTTCAAGACAAGCGATGTAGTAAACTTTGTTCTTCCACTACTTGAATGCCGGAATGTTATCTACATCTAAATTATCCATGCCCTCAAAATTATTATTTTGTGGGGCATTATATATTTAACATTCTCGGTTTCATTTGAGAACTCGATTATCCTTTCTCATCATCATAAACCATCTTAGACTCTTCTATAAATGGTTTCCCAAGTATCACATCTCCTAAAACCCATCAATGATTCCTTTGACATTTCGAGAATCATGAAGTCACACCTATATGTGAAGTTACCTATGAACACGTGCAATCCCTTAACCCTCCCACATAGTTACTTGCTTTCCTGTAGGCGAAAAGGGTCCTCATGGGCTCTAGCTTTTGCTCATGATCCAATTGTAATAGAGCCTAGACATTATATTCATGGGTGCCTTATAATCAATGTAGGTGTGATCCTCATATAAGTATCCAATCATACACGGTATTTTGATGTTTTAGGGTTTCCCTCATATCTGAGGCTCGAAGGTGGTCTTGGAAAATTAACCACATTATGGTGATAAGCGGTTTCTTTTCTTTTAGGGTATGAATCAAAGTACTCCCTAAGTTCTCCTTTCTCCTTACTACCCTTCATAAATTCTAACATCTTATACTTTCCTTTTCTAGATCATCATCCGAATCACTTGTAGTTGAATCACTATCTAGAGGTTGATCCAGTTCCTAAGGGCTTCCTTAAGTGTATTCTCAATCATCATATTTAATTTCCTAAGCTCTCAATCTCACTCATGATACGGGCTCGAAGTTGGTTAGCGGAGGCCGGGTCAAGCGATGGTATTTGTTTGGTGGTGAAGCGTTGGTTGGTTGTTGGTTATCGAGTGGTGGTTGGTTATCATCCTCCATGATGAAGAGTGATGGGTGTTATGAACAAAGGTTACGAAGAAGGGGGATAGACTAAGAGAAATCTAAAAATGAAAAAAAAGTTTACTTGATAGGAATCAAGCAAAGAAACCTAAACGGTGGACTACTAACTAGCTATTCTATTCCCCAAGTGGCGCCAAAACTTGATAACGCTACACGCGTCGTTCGGGTCAAAGGAACTTCCTTTTCTTGAGCAAGTTTTATAACACCCCAGGCGGTGAACCTAATCGTTGTAGTGTAGTAATTAGGGTAAGCCACGGGTATTGATATCGTTCTCTGGGGAATAGGAATGCTAGTAGGAGTTACTACGCTAAGGTTAAGGTTGAAGAAGATTATTTTTATCTTTTATATTTTATAAAATGGAAAGGTACGAATCTCGGGTATTTGATTGGGGGGGTGGTATTTCTACCGATTACTCTACTATTATCTAATTATCTAAACTAAGGTTGTGGGAGTCTATGTCTAATTAATGTGTGCTCGTATGATAGTTTAAAGATGTGTTTACTTAGTTTGTATTACTCCTTAATTATCTCCTATTGATGGTTGAGTGTCACGTCTTATTCCTAGTTGCGTTGTGTGTCTAAAGTTGTAGGGTATGCGTTTCTCCCTAACTCTTTGAACTTACCAAAGGGTCTTGTCTACAAACCCACAAGAGATTATAAACTCCTACTCTAAGGCGCTCTTGGATGGTTTAGCCTACAATTACTCGTAATTATACTCTAAGGTTTACAAAGATGAATCAAGCATTAAGTAAACAACGAATGACCTATCGCATTACTAGATCATTAGTCAACTAAGATAAGAAACAACCAATCAATATTCAATAATTAAGTTTCATACTTCCTAAGCAAACATACAAATAAATTAGCTTGACATGGAGAACAAGCAAGCATACACACAAATAATCAAAGACATAATTGAATTAATGAAGCAAAGACTTATCTTGATGTAAGATAGGGTTTAAAACCTAAAATACTGTACAAGACACCTTAGGTTCGGTTTAGGTTTTACTCCAAAGACTCTCTGCCAAAGACCTAAAAATTCGGATTCTATATATAAGATTACAATTGCGACGGGCCACCTTATGTTTAGTGGCGCCATCGTGTCGCCGCCATTAGGGTTTCGTCTTGGCCACGTTAACCTTGCGACGGCGTCACCTTATGTCCGTGACGCCGTCCTCTTCACTTTTCGGCGTCGTCTGATTGCATCTAGGCCGTCACGAGTAGCGACGACCTACTCTTCCACGCCTAGACGTCGTCACTTGAAAATACGAGTTTTGAGACCAGTGTCGTCACAATATTTTTGGGACGGCGTAATGATAGCTTTGGCGCCGTCGCCTTCTACTTTCAAAGAATGTGAGTGTCTCGATTTTGACTTTGGCCATTTTCTTCATATATCCGCGCCTTTTCGTCCAAATAAGTGCCATTCCAAATTTTGCCTTCACGAGACCTAAAAAGTGAAAAGGAACGATATTAAGCAATAACGGATACAAAAGTGATCAAATAAGGACTTAAACGACCCCTCAAAATGGTACCTTTTAAAACCTTATCAATATCTTAAAAGTTATAGGAAATGGAAAAACTAGAATTTGACCCATTTTGAGGTAAGGATGACTAAAATAAATTTGCTAGATGTTTTGATATGTGAGAGATGATGTGTAAATATAGGATCGGAAGAATGATGAGTTTTGGTGACATCATAAATCGAAAAGCACATTGAGAGTGATCCTTAATGAGCTAGGAGTAAGTGTGAAACTTACTAAGTGGGAGAAAGACTTAACTGATCCTAAGGCACTATGTTTAGCTAGTGTGAATTGATTTAAGGGCATGGTTTGAAGTATAAAGACTGCAACTGCATTTCTGTTTGCCCGGTTCCCATGGTTCCCTAAGTGAAGGGATCCGTCTAGCACAAACTGAGGGATCCGCTCTCTTAAACAAGTACCTTCACAAAAAGGTTGCATAAGGTTTTGTTTTTCAAACCTAGTGTTTTCTAAGAAGTTTGAACACCTATATAAATGAGACATCAAACGTTAAATGTTTTATTTCATGAGAGAAATCACATTACAATGATTAAAAGATGAAGTCTAAGCATTGAGCCAATTTGAAAAGGAGACTAAGTTCCTTGAGAATTTACGCTAGATGGATCGTCAAATGGATGATAAGTATTTGTAGATTCAGGGATGAAGAAAGACTTGATGAGAGATGTGTTTAGAGGTTCCATCATCTTATTCACGAGTACGTACAACAGACTTTGAAATTGAGGGTGAAAGTACATGATGTGATGATAAAGGCGTGTCAAGAACATTCCATAAGGGATTAGTTTGTTCTTGTTTCCTTGAAGGTTTACAATTCGCCTTGCGAAGAAATACGCGAGATTGTTTGGATGTTGTGTTAGCAAACAATACATTATATGAGCACAACAAGCGGGAAGGATTTCTCGATTTCCCCTAAGACTCCAAACATTTTCACGTAGGATGAGGGCGAGAGGCTTGTACTCATCTCGGATATCCCGTGTATAGATAATGTTTGGATCAGAGTGATAGGGTTGAGGTTTGCATAACATGCGAGTCAAGTCTTGAGGGGAAGGTATGTGTGAGCAATATGGACTATTTTCTTCACGATGGTTGAAGAGAGAATCAAGAGACCAATCTTCAGTGAAGGCACATTATTCATGATTTAGAATTCGGAGAATGTGAGAAAATTCTCAAGAGTTAAGACAAACTTTTGGTTTTTGATCCAAAACCAAAGAGATAGAGATCGATTCTCGTTACGAACGAGTTCAACTTGACGGAAGAATTCCAATACAAACCTCGGACAAATTTTCTCGTTAATTCCGAGAAGACATTCTAGTCCAATGGTTCGAAAAGAGGTATTGATACCTTCTTCGTATAGTAGAGGTGTGTCGACAATACGTCCTTCATGGAAGTGACGAGTTTCAAGATTATTGAACCCACGGACATGATTGCCAGGTGTGTTGGGCTCAAGAGAGATGTTAGGGATGTAAACATAAGTGAGTGAAAAGTCGAACTCATACTCATGTCGAGACCTATGGAAGTGAAAAGAAAACGATGAGACTCGTTTAAAGCACAAAATATGACCACCTGAACGTTTTTACTAGATATTTATTAACAATGAAAATTAACTTACTTAGTATTTAACGATCTAGTGGCGTATTTCTTTTAGGACAAAAACAATTTTTATATTGCATGAGAAACTGTCTTCCAGAATGACGGTTCTCACGGTTCCCTTCCAAGAGGGATACGGCTAGTTAAACTACAAGGATCCGAGGATCTGTAGTGACAGAAAAATGATTTAGACGAGAAGTTGATCTTTGCATCTTATAGGTTTATACAAAGATATGTATTTTAGCCAATGTTTACTTAAGCATGCATTGTCGGTTTCTAGAGTATCTCAAGACCAAGAGTACGAAAGACAAAGAGTAAAAGAAAAATGACAAACACATTTAAAAATAAATAAACTAGATAAACTAGTAATATTTCATTTCAATGCTAAGAATGATACAAACGATTGGGTATAAAACTTGGTTTTAAACTATTTAGATTAACTTATGTCAATCTTATTTGTGTGTGTGTATGTTGGATGTTGATAGACAAGCGTATAGAATAAAAACTAAGATAGGGAGTAAGAAGCACAAAACCACAACGCAGTATTTATAGTGGTTCGCCACAAGGACACCTTCCTTGCCTACTCCACTCCCCGGATTTACCTACTCGAGTTCAGTAATCACTACACAACTACTTGTGGCGGAGAAGACTTCACAACGTTGCCTACTCTTTATCCGGTACAAGGCTAGATACCGAGTTCTTCCACGAGGTAGAACCAAACCTATCACAACATCGCCTACCCTTTATCCGGTACTAGGCTAGATACCGAGTTCCATTACAATGGAGGAACTACTACCCAATACTACAAAAATCCTATCCCTAAGGAGACCTACTCCTTATCACAAAATCAACAAGGATATCAATATCCTTTGACCAAATATAAATTTATCTTGTACATCAACACACCATATCGAATGTACACCTTAGGCACCTTTTACTAATGCGTTTGACTCGACTTCTAGGCACCCTTCACTAATGCCTTGACACGGACGTTTAGCACCTTTCACTAATGCCTTTGTCTTGATTCCTTTGGCCTCCTTCACTAATGCCTTTGACACGGACGTTTAAGCACCTTTCACTAGTGCCTTTACTTTAACTCTTCGAAACCTTTCACTAATGTCTTCGTCTTGACCCTTTAGACATCTTTCACTTATGTCTTCGACACTACACTTCTAATGAGAAAGAAGAGAACTATTAACAAGAGAACCTCAGTAGTCTTGATGATGACGAAGCATGGCAACTCATGGACTTGAGCTTGCTCGACTTCAAGAGGTGGTGATCTCGCCTTTAAGAAGAACCTAGAGAATCACAAAAAAACAAAACTACATACAAAGATCACTTGGATCTGTAGTTAGAGAGTTTACAACTCAAAGAGAAAATATATGTGAGAGGGGTGAGATGTAATGAAGAAATGGCTCACTATTTATAGAAGAAATTTAGCTACTGTTCCACGGATCCCACGGATCCCTCACTTGAGGGATCCATCCAGTGTATTCCTGAGGATCCGTGGGACGCTCCTCTTTGCCCATGGGTTTTGGGTCATGGGTCCTAAACTTTGGACCATGGGTATCCAAGTAGATACAATGTATCTACAAGATGCAATGCATCTAGTCCATGGGTCATGGGTTAAAACCATGGGTCATGGATAATATCCATTTATGACTTATGCATGATGTCATGCAATGGGTTATGGGTTATGCTCCATGGGTATAGGTCATGGACTTTGGGTTTTACCTAACTATATTCAATGCATTTAGTCAATAGGTCAAATACTTAAACTTCTACCCATTTATATTACCCATTATAATACATACTAGTTATGTATATATTTGCACAATATGTAAACACTAGTTGTTGTACATGTGTATTACTAAATCATAAAATCACTTTTTACTTGTTTAGTGTTTTATGTGAAAACGTAAGTGTGTTAGTAAACTATTGGCTCAAAACATTTACTTATTTTATTTGTTTCGTTAAAATGATTTTACGTTTGTTATCTGATAAGTGTTAAGACCCTTTATCACAAATACCTTATCACTTCGTTAAGCAAACCCAACACCAACACGTATAACAAACAATTATGCGTATAAGAAACAAAGAAAGATTAAGAATAGAACGTGGTGACTTGATGTATATTCGTATGTATTTTAGAGAGGTAGAGAGAAGAAAGATGAAAACAATAAGTTGTATATTGCTTCAAAGGAAAAACACACACACACACACTCAAGCACACCCCTCAAATGACATACTTGAGGGGTATTTATAGTAAGAGAGGATGATGCCCTAAGGCTTGGCCATGGGCCTTGAGATGGACTTGGATTGGGCTTGGGTTTCACGAACTAGACAAGGCTAGCTTAACATAACTTATGCCCAATTAAGCTTAGCCCAATCCACGAGCCCGTTGACTATTCTATCACGATATCTAACATACATTACAAAGTTCCTAATCGTGAATGACCATCACTTCTAATAAAAATAATCAAGGCTAACAATCTCCCCCTAAGGGTGGTCATTCAGATGCTCCACTTGAATAGGTCTTTAATCTTTTGAGCTTGAACTTTGTGAGTAGATATAGAATAGTCTTAATTCTTTGTTCCTTCATGCTTTGTGATCGCTTAATGTGGTTGTCTGCGTTGTCAACTTCGTTGGTTAGGTGTCTCCACGTCATTCTCCACCATGCTCACACTTCTATTTGACTTTTGGATACCAATGATGTAGTTCTCGAGTCTTTAAACTTTGTAGATTCTTTGACATTGACGAAGAATCATCTTTGACTTTTAATGTTGCCTTTGATTTTGATGAGAACTTTCATGTGTTGTTGGTATGAGCATGTGGCGCGTCCGCACGATCCATCCGCTCCGGAGCTTCCATAAGAAGAAAACATAAAACAGGTTAGTAATAAGCGATTCCGGCGCAAGTTTGAATTTCGAGGTGTTAACAACATAGTGTGAAAACACATCTCTAATTCTCACAGAGGCCGCTCTCGAACTGGAGTCCCACAAGTGAGATAACACGATATACCGGTACACTCTGATTCGGATGAGTCGCCGAGGTACATCAAGCATCACCCCACGATCGTGAACCGTTTGAGACACACTAAGCGTAATCCACGGAGAATTACGAAGACTGCCGTGGTCGCTTGATGTTGACCTGGCGGGAGTTTCCATTCAATCACTAAAGATCACAAATGTGAAACTTCTCATAAATGTTCGGCAAATTGCTAAGATCTCAGAGGACTCTAGAATATATCACTTGTGTCCTTATTGATGAACAACAAGCGATGTCATGTCATGTGTTCCTATGAGATCTTTTGATGAATCTCGTGGCTCTAGACTCAATTGTGCATTTTGGTTTTCCGAGCGGAGACTAGGGAGAGGTCTCCTCTTCAATACCAACGATCTCTAAGAGAAAGTCGATAGATTATGTAGGGTTCCAGTGAGAATGAAACAAATCTTTTGAGAGGAATTGAGTGGCTAGAAGGTTTAGTGCGGTGCATCACCGGGTCCATGACGTCTTTGTCTTCAATACCAAGTGTCATCTAGTGACAACCAATGTGTATGAGTTGAACCCGGTTTACGCCCTAAGGTTGAATATGGAGGCTATTTCTTTTCACCCTTTCTTTACTTTTCTTTTAATTATTCAACCCTTCTTTCTCCTTTCTCACATTACTCCTTTTTCAATCATTCCTAAGGACTTCTAATACTAACTATTTGTGATGTCCTTGGGTAGATCCTCGACTCATGCGGATCATAGGACGGATTTCCTATCCTTAGTCACCTTATAACTCCATGACCGTCCTATTTTGCCATAAAACCATTTTTCTTGAAAACCTCTCGAGTGTTTTTGATAGAAAACATGTATGAAACACTCCGTCGGTTTATTTTTAGAAACACTCCCCTCACATGTGCTTATAAGTTTTGACAGTAATCGCACATAGAGGGTAGAGTTCGCACGCTTTTGAATTGATCGACTTTAAATGAACTAGACCGATTCGAGACACGTTTACATCACTAGAGAACTAGCTTGAAATTATTACCCGTCCTGGTCAAGTCCATAGAAAGTTTCTCGAGATGGTACATTTATTGACTTTGATTCCCGTCAATTCATTGGTTCCGTCTGAGTCGAGCTCATATTGAGATCCAAACACCGAACATTAAACTTTTTTTATCACATTTTAATCACGTTTCTCCCCCTCAAAAATAGCATATCTGTGATGTTTTTGAAACAAAAATGATTAAAAGATATGTTTTTCGAAAACCATTTGGAGAGAAACTCGATTTAGCATGAATTTTGGAACAATTCGTTTTATACTCCCCTTAACGAAAGCATATTTTTCATACGAAAATTTAGAATCAATTAAGGGTTTAGAGGAGTTATCTTGGTACCAAATGAGAGATTTTGAAAAATCTTTTGAAAATTTCGAATCAATGGTACGCAAGATGAAAAGAAGATTTTGAAAATCTTTTGAAGATATTCGAGAAGAATAATCTTCATTTGTTTTAGGATAAGTGCTCGATATTTATGAAAATCGATTTTGCGTAGCACTTTCCATTCTTTAAAGATCGGGTTGCAATCTGAAGTAACTGCAAGCCATTGTTTTTAGGGATAGTGCTTTGAAAAATATTTAAAACCTTTGATTTGGATAAGCACTTTCCTTTCTTTGAAGCGCGGGTCCTGAACTGATGTGTTCAGAAGCCATTAATTTGAAGTCCGGTTTCAGATCAAGTATACGAAAGCCATTATTGAAGAAATTTTGAGAAACGACATGTTTTAGAAAACAATTAAAGAACTCTCGCAAGCATCCATACATGCCCGTATCATTGTTGAATGACATTTCTAGAAACGTGTAATATCGATTATACAAGAGACATGTCGTAGAAGAATATTTTTGATTTTTGATTTTATATTGTTTTGTATTTTTTGAAAGTTTTATATTTTTATATTTTGTTTTGTTGGTTTTTCAAATTTTGTATTTTGTTTTCAAAAATATTTACTGATAAGCTTTTGGAAAATCATTTTCAAGAAGATTCACCGATTCCGTAACAAACGGGTTTTCAAATAAGTCTTCATTTAACGTTGCATCGTTTTGGTTTTGGTTTTGCTCATCAATTCTTTGGTAGAACGGGTGCAATAACTTGAGTAGATGTAGATGATGTAGATGGAGTTGGTGCATTGGTTTCGGCCGTTGTAGATGCATCTTCTGCTGGTGGTGGAGGATGATTTTGAGCGGTGCAATGGAATGATGGTTTGATGCATTTGTCAAGTTCCACCATAGTATTCATCGAACATTAACTGGGAGAAATTTTCCCATTCTTGTTCTTTAGGATTGTCAAACGAAGTTGATTGAGCTCTTTGAGGTACGAGTCTGAACCGATGTGTCCGTAAGTCAGCCGGTTTAGCGGGTTCTAGAGCGAGTCTCTCGTAAGCCATCGTGTAAGTTCGTCAAACTTCACATTCATCGTCTCCATGATCCTCCTTAGCCTTTTGTTATACACCACAGATGCCCTCGAGTTATCCGAATATCCAATGAAGATTCCAATATCACCTTTGATTTCAGGTTTTCCAAGATCTTCTCGTCATTCGTAGGATAGCACAAAGCGCCAAACACGTGAAAGTAAGAGATATCCGGTTTTTGTTTCACTATTTCATATGGGGTTTTATTGAATCTTGGATGGATAAGGGATCGGTTACGAGTGAAACAAGCAAAGTAACAAGATCGACCCATAGAAATAACGGTTGCACAAGAATAGATTAGCATCGTCATGAGCAGCTTCCACAAGAGTTCTATTTCTTCTTCAACTACCCCATTCTCTGTGGAGTTCTAACGGTGATGTCGATGAGTAATTCCAACATCTTCAAAATAAGCTCTTAACTCCGATTTGTGAATTCGGTCGTTGTCTGTTTCTTACAACCCTACTCGGGTTTGAAGAAGTACTTGAATGCGTTTCAAAAGGTGATGATGATGCACGGTGCTTCGCTCTTTTGATCTCGTAAACTTAACCCATGTATATCTCGAATAGTCATCGGCGATAACAAGAATATACTTTTTCCGTTAATGCTTTCAACTCTCATTGGGCCACATAAGTCCATGTGCAACATATGCAACTTTGCTTCCGAACTAGGTACAGTTTGGGTTTATATGATGCTCTTTTGCTTTTTCCTTGTTCGCATGATGGACATAGGTGATCCTTGGTGTATTTGAACTTTGGAAGTCCGTTGGCGATGTTGTCTTTGGCAAGATTGTTGATGGTGTCGAAATTGAGATGGATAACCGTCTATGCCACAACCAGATCGTGTTCCGATGCTCGTGTCATAAGACATATTGGTGATGAAGAGGCCATTTTGTTGATGTCGATAGCATACAAGTTTGTATCACGATTCCCGCTTAAGAGATCGTGTCATCCAAGTTTCTAACGGCAAGCATTTTCCTAAAAGCAACCTCTAAATCTGCATCACAATCGCCTGATCGAAAACAAATTGTGTCCCAACCTTCGACATAGTAAACCCGAGTGATCAAATAATTTCAAAAGGTAGATCTCCATAACCCATGATAGTCGCTACATGATCATTTCCAAACGTCACGGTTCCTATGAATTTCGCACGAAATTGATCGCCAGACTTGATTCTTGTCATGTACTTGGAGCAACCCGAGTCGACGATCCAAAGACAAATTTCGATAACACGCCAAGAATAAAAGAATATTGTGGAAACCGCTTTTGATTTAGGTTCCTTTGGGTTAGAGGTAAAATCCTTATCACACTCGAGAGGTTTTCTACAGGGATTACGGTTTATCACTCATTGTACCATTCTCGAGTGTGAACGTTTCACCTGGGTTTCAAATATCATCCCTAAAGTATACACATTGGTTCTTGTCAAGAGTGTAAAGCCTAAGTTTTGCAACTAGTCTTCCTACTCGCTTAGCGTAATTACTTTTGGGACGTTCTTCTTAACAGAGCTTATCATTTACATTCTTAGAGACACAATCATCTTGAACATTTAAAGATTTCTTGCAAGTTAAACAAAGAGATTCAACACATTCATTAGACTTAGCAAGTTTCATAGGTTCAAGACATTCGGATGAAATGTCTTTCTTATTCAAAAGTCAGAAATTCCTAGGGTGTTCTTCTACTTTCTTCTCTTTATTCAAGCTACTACTCCTAGAGGCATGCGAGACTCTATTGTTCCTTGTATTGCTCTTAGGCTTTAGTCTGCTGCTCCCAGAGGTGCTTTCTAGTCCTGTAGAAGGTGAGGCACACGATTAGGATTCACATTTTATGAAGGGAGGTGGTTTCATTTATCCTAGTCTCTTTAGATGTGGAGGCGACGCATTAGTGGTACTCATCTTAAAAGGCCAAAGCTAAAACTTTAGGATTCTCAATAACCGCTTTCCCTTTATCAACATTTTGTTTAGGCACCATGTGGAGTGACCGGTTTTGATGAAACATTTTCTCATTGACTTTTAGGAGGCAAAGAAATGACATTTTGGTTTTGAAACCGGTTTGAGAACATTTGCTTTCTCCGCAGCCAATGGTTTTGTAATCACAGCTTCCATCGCCTTTCCTTTTTGACTTTCCAAATGAGTCCTCAAAAGATCATTTTAGCTTATGTCATTGTAGGCACGCTCATACGACAATTTGTCATACTTGCATTCCTCGCTTTTTCGATCAAGTTGTTTAAAATATGAGATATTTTCTTTTCAAGTTTCATAAGAGCTTTTTCATATTTTGAAACAATTTTGAGGTCTCATCCTGAGTCTTTCATGATCTTCAACATAATATGTTTGCAAAATGATGGACATAATATCGTTGGTCGTAACATCTTCAAGAGAGAATCATTTAACTTTTCCAAAACGTTGATGTGTTCAAAACTTTCATTAGCTTGCTTTACTGTGGATTTATGGTCCTTGACAAAGTCGCTTGTTTCTTTCAAAAACGCTTGTTCAAAATGAATTACCCTTGCATCGATGTTATTCAAATGAGGGCACTTTGAGTTTCAAAAACTTCTTCGCTCATTATCAAAACTATTAAACCGTATATTTGTTGTAATGTTGGTTTTAGTTTTAACGCCTCTTGAAGATCCGCACTTAGTTTTCACATTTTCCAAAATACTTCTCGCATCACTTGTGTTAAAAGGATTGTTCAAGACATTTGTTCAATGTTCGAAAGAGATTTGGAGACAACAACCGGTTTTGAAACCGATTTTGAAACTGGTGTTGACACTTTGTTTAAAACACTTTGTGTGGTGGAAAACTTTGATTGTCCTTTTTGAGAAACAAAAGGAAGAACATTAATTTGGTTCCATTTGTTATAATCAATCGCTTTGATTTTGGATGTTTTGTTTCATTTTAGATCTACTCTCCTCGAGATAGTTCCAACGCTTCAAGAGAATCATGCACAATTATGGGTTCATGCAATGGTTTTCCATTGTTCAACACATTCCGCTCTATCTCGAGCTTTCTTGAGAAAACAAGGAGGTGAGTTACCAAGAGCCATTCTTAGCGAATGACCCGTTGTAAGAAGTAAATTGTCCAATTTTTTGATCATTTCATTTTTATCCGTAATCTCATCAAGAAGAGAATCTTCTCGCTTTGCAAAATCGCTTATCAACTTCTTCTTCTCTTTCAAGATCGAATATGTTGCTTTTGTTTTGAAAGTTGGTCATTTAGTTCGTAAATTTCCTTGTTTAAAGATTTGATTTTCAAATTGATTCACATCAAGTGTGTCATACTTGAGTTGCAAATCTTTTCTCTTAAAAGCGTAATCTCGATAACCAATTTCTAATTTTGACATTTTGTTTGTATGAAATTCATAGGCTTTGGCATGCTCCTTGTAACTCTCAAGCTCGCCGGTCAATTTAGCATTCGCGGCCTTAACTTCGCGATTGACCGCTCTAACTTTCTCAACTTCAATGCCACATTGATTGATTAATGATTCAACATAAGCACGTGTTTCCTCATCGGCCTCAAGATTTTGTGCCACTGCCTCCACTAGGATCCACATCCGAGTTTCGAGTTCGTATTGCTACAACCCTGATTGTCCGTATGTATCATAAGAGGTGCCGGGTCACAGAATGATGTTCGCCATGAGTAAACACATCAAATATGACATTGTTATAGCATGGATCAATGATTGGTACCTCGATACGGTATTGGCGCCATAGAGGGAGGCGAGTCGACTCAAGGTCGTACTTAGCTTCTCGAAGATTTGCCATGAAGATGCAGCAGACATTTCCTCGAGGTCTTCCAAATCATCCATAATAGCCATAAAGTCATGTTCCTCAACACTCAACTGAATCCAGCGTTCCTTTTGTACCAACAGATAGCTTTACAAGATACTCAAGATCGTTCTTGTGCGGCTTAGTAGGACAATTCCTTGCCATGTGACCCATTCTCGACAGTTATAACACTTAACTGATTACCTGATTCACATTTCCATGATTCCCAACGATCGGGCTTCAACATTCCGATTCTCGACACCCATCGCTCTATTCCCAACATTCGCCTCATCTGACACTTCGATTTGGAACCGCTGATTACCCATGCGAAATCCAAGAGCATATCCCTGCCGATTCCCAATAACGCCAACCATTTGTCCTTGATTACCCATATTCACACCCTACCGTAATTTGCCTATTGCGGTGTTTGATGATATCCTTTGGTTGTTGTTAGTAGGTGTGGAATAGCGACCTTTGATTACTTGACCCAAGAGAGAAATTATTTGGGACATAGGGTCTTCTTGATCGATTCTAGATCGGTGATTCCTTGTTCTCGTATGCGGATCCGGATAGAATTGTTGTTGTGGTTGTGGAATGTATTCTCGCAAGTTGTTGTTGTTGGAAGATGATGAAGCTTGTTGTTGTGTATTCACCTGGCTCGAGTCTTTGCAATGAGTGCCAATGGATCATGATTCTTTGCCAATCTTTCTTTCCCGACTTCATTCGCTTCACCTTGGTTTTGTTTCAGAAAATCATTCGCTTGATCAAAGTTCACCCGATGAAGGTCTTTTGTTTGGTTGACAATAGTGACATATCGTCCCCATTCTTCTCGGTAGATTATTCAGAACTTGATGTTTTGAACGATAGTTCGGGTGTCGACTTGTTTCGATTAGCTCATTCATCAAAGTGCAAAACCTTCCATAGTAGGATTCAATGGATTCTTCTCGTGTAGATGTGAACTTTCCCATTCGCTTAGCAACTTGTTCTCCATGTCTTGATGACCAATTTACTCCATGACAAAGTCGCTCTAACACGCTCCCACATATCGAAGCGCTTTCACAACCGCTCACCGCAAAGAAAGATGTCTATTGGTAAACCCAGCTTGGATAATATGAATTGCCATGTCATCCGTCGACTTGTTTCGATCCTCTGCGGTGTATTCAGATTCGTATTGAAGACGAGAAGTTGGTGTGGTGGGAGGTGTTGCATCGATTTCCGGTACATTAACTTGTCGGGGCTTGAAGGGTCCATCCGAATGGATTTAATCATGAGTTTGCCATTAGGTTTGGTCTTTATGTAACTGAGCATCGACTTGTCCATTGAAGATAACTACCTTTGCCAACATAGAGGTCTGGTTTTCGGCACCGGCCGCATGAATGTCTTGTTGAGTTGCCATTGATGAAGGTGTGATCGATAAAGTTGATGTAGGATCGATTCAACGATAAAGGAGTTGTGGTTGATGAAGATTAAGCTCACTTGAGGTGTTTAGAAAGTCGTATCAGAACCTTGGTTCTTAAAAATTTTCGCCCAAAATTTGAAATTCACTATAAAAATCAATTCTAAGGTCGTATGAAAATTTTGAGTTATGACAATTTTGACGCCAATTTGACCCTAAAAATTTGAATTTAGGCCCAAAATTTTGAATTTTGACCAAAATTTTCACAGCTTAAACCAAAATTTGAATCTCGGTAAAAATTGAACGTTTAGTCTCCTCAAAATTTAAATTTTACTCAAGTTTTCCCCAAATTATTATTTTTATTTATTATTTTTTTTATTATTATTTTTTTTTAAACCTTAGCGTAGAAAGAGCTTAGCGTAGACCAAAGGAGTTACGAGTAGGATATGGTTACGAGTAGGATATGGTTACGGTAGGATGTAGTTACGAGTAGGATGTAGTTACGAGTAGGATGGCTTAGGCGAGGATCTTATGCGTAGAAAGTATCTTACGCGTAACCTTAAGCTTATGCGTTGACAAAAGTTACTCGTAAACCTTACGCTGCAATTGTGAAGTTATGCGTGGAGTTACTCGTAAGCTTTTAGCTTATGCGAAACTATGGTTAAGAACCAAAAACTTTACACCGCCACAACCGTAAGGGATATCCACAAGTCAGTGTTCCACACTTATCCAGCCAGGAAGCACCGAGTAACCGCTATAGCACGAAGATTCTTCACCAAAAGTTACGAGTAGAAAACTTATGAGTAGTTGACTTTCTTCTAGTAGAACTAGGGTTTGACCTACTCGTAAAAAATTTCCAACGATTCAAACAATTTCGCTTGCACGATATCCTTAAAACACTCGAATAACCCAAAAATGTTGACCTTTTTCACCCAAAGTGCTTAGAAAAGTTACGAGTAGAAAACTAGGTTTTGACTTTTGACTTCTACTCGTAAGAAATTTCCAACGATTCAAATGATTTCTTTTGCACGATAGCCTTAAAACACTCGAATAACCCAAAATGGTGACCTTTTCACCCAAAGTGGCTAGAAAAGTTACAGTAGAAATGACCAATGAACCAAATACGAGTTTAAAACGTATCTAAACCCGTAAAGCTTGAAACTTTTGCGAAAAACTAAAACTTTAACACCAAATAAACCTTAAACCACAAGAATCTTGAATTTTGGTGAAAAATGAAAGCTTTAGCGTTTCAAATATGTAAACGCGAGCTTATAATGTAACACTTCAAAACAAACACAAACACTCCTAAACCATTGTTAGGCGATTGATACCAATTGTTAGGACCAAAGATATATTAACCTTATCAAATACCCACGTTATGAACACAAGTATACCACGTTATACCCAAACTGTTATGCGTAAATAAAGAGAAAGATTAAGATAAGATATGGTGACTTGATGTATAAAATTCGTGTATATGTTTAAAGAGGTAGAGAGAAGAATGAAAACAATAAGTTGTATATTGCTTCAAGGAAAAACACACACACACACACGAGCACACCCCTCAAATGACATACTGAGGGTATTTATAGTAAGAGAGGATGATGCCCTAAGGCTTGGCCATGGGCCTTGAGATGGACTTGGATTGGGCTTGGGTTTCACTTAACTAGACAAGGCTAGCTTAACATAACTTATGCCCAATTAGCTTAGCCCAATCCACGAGCCCGCTGACTATTCTATCACGATATCTAACATACATTACAAAGTTCCTAATCGTGAATGACCATCACTTCTAATAAAAATAATCAAGGCTAACAATAAGGATTTAAAACGCACACCTTAAGTGGGGCTTTTATATCCGCATCGCTAATTTCGCTCCTTTTCACTTTTAGGTCTCTTGAAAGCAAAATGCTTAATGATGCTTATTTGGACGAAAAGTGAATATGTGAAGAAAATGGTCAAGTCAAGATCAAGACACTCAAGGCCGCCGGAGTGCACCCGACGTCATAAATAAAGGGTGACGTCGTCGCTATTTTTGTGACGGCTCAGGAGCGAATTTGTTATTTTGCACCGACGCCAAGCTTTGAAGAGTAGGTCACGAAGACTTTTCATCCCAGTGCCTAGATCTAGACTCGACGGCGTCAGAAGTTGAAGTCGACTTGCCCACAACCACAATGTGACGCCGTCCCAAAGTCGACTCGCCAAGACGAAACCCCAATGGCGATCCGACGGCGTCAAAATTAAAAGGTGATGCCGTCAGATTATAACTCTATATATACAATTCAATTTTCGGACTTTTAAGGAGGTAGACTTGTGGAGTAAAACCTAAAACGATTGTAGTCCGTCTAGGAATGATTTTAGGTTCTAATACCCTATTTTACATCGAGATAAGTTATTTATTCCCTTGATTTCATTATGTCTTTAATTGAATATGTGTATGCTTGCATGTTTAACATGTCCGGCTAATTAACTTGTGTGTTTGCTTAGATCTATGAAATCTAGTTATTGAATATTGATTGGTTGTCTCGTATCTTAATTGTAATTGGCTTAGGAGTGCTTAAAGTCATCGTTGTGTTATTAATGCTTGATTAATCTTTGTTGAACCTTAGTTTATAGTTACTAGTGGAATTGTAGACTAAATATCCAAAGATAACCTTAATGTTAAGTTTATGAATCCTAGAGATTTCGTAGTCATTAACCTTAGGTAGCTTCAAAGAGTTAGGGATAAAAGCATACCCTACGACATTAGAAAACACAACGCATTAAGAATAAGGATGTGACAATACAACCATCAATAAAAGATAAATAGGGAGTAATAGTATCTAGGTAGACACGTCTTTAATCATCATATGAGCACCCTTCAATAGACATAGACTACCCTTAGATTAGATAATTAGAATAGTAGAGTAATCGGTAGAGTACCACCCCTAAATCCAATTACCCAGAGATCGCACTTTTATTTTCTAAAAATATAAAAAGATAAAAAATAATCTTCCTCAACCCCAACCTTAGCGTAGTAATTTCTCACTAGCATTCCTATTCCCCTAGAGAACGATATCAATCCCGAGGCTTACCCTAATACTACACTACAACGACTATGTTCACTGCCTAGGTGGTTGAAAACTTGCTCGAAGAAAAGGAAGTTTCCTTTGACCCCGAACGCGCGTTGAACGCGTATCATTATCGACAAAACATTATATCCTAGTGTAGTAGAGTCATATATAGTTTCACCACTGATTTTACGCGAATGTTTCGTCTATTTTCTTAAAGTGTGTAGATTTTATTTATCAAGAAGAAGAAACATAACATTGGATGGAGCTTATCACGTGTAAATTCTTCTTGGAAAAGAATTTAACCACTACTTCACACGGATCCTACCGAGCTAATCAGGGATTACTAGTTTCTTTCTCTTTTAATTACCTTACATTATCATAACTTTGATACTTTTGGGGAACATTGGGGACAATGTTCAGTTTAAGTGTAGGGAGGGAGAGTAAAACGGGAACTTTGAAACTATGCTTATCCTTGATCATTTGTCTTGTCCTATTTCATTTGTGTAATAAACCATAAGAAATATTTGTTAGGGCAATTTTAGCGCCAAATTTAAAAAATTTCATGACATGTACGGGTGGGACTTTAGCCTTAATAAAGCGTCTCATGGATAGGAGTTTATGAATAGCACAAAAACCCTTTACCACTCAAATTTCACCCCAAAAATGTGAGGTTCGCCCCTAGATCTATAAGAATTAAAGCATTCACCTTTAATGCTTCGAGAGTGTACCGGTAGTATAATAGATTCTAGAACTTGTTTTGTGATGCATTCCGAGATCGCTAGTGAGACTACACTTGAGTAGTTAGGAATAACTAAATAATAATTACTTCTTCCACATTGGTTGAGTAAGTACCCCACACCCTTGAGATGTACTCATCTTTAGTACACGATACCCCTAGTTAACCCCTCAAAGCCTATCCTTTTCGCGGTTCTCATGATGTTTCGGTTTTCCGGAATATCAATGAAGAGCATTGTTTACCATCCACCCCCAAATGTACACCCAAATTGCCTTAGCCTACCTTGCATGCACTAAACCCTTAGTTCAATTATCTAGTTACTTGCATGGTTGCTAAGTCGAGTCATATCTTTTGTACATAGTTTTGGGACGATTGGGACTCATGGGTAAAGTAAAATTTTATGGAGTGACGGGAAAGAACGTTAAATTCAAATTCCCTTTATTTACGTAATAAGGTACTCCAAGTGTTTTGATCTTTTCAATTCGGGTCAAATTAGTGTTAGAGTAATAAAAAATCAAGTGTAGGGATGCTCCTATAAATCCCTTATATTTTGATGTTATCGTAGAGGATGGTAGAGTAAAAGTGTAAGCAAAAAAAAAAGAAAAACGGGCTACCAACCTAAATCTATCTTTATTTATGTTTGTTTGTTTTAAAGTTATCTAGAGTTTAGTGAGTCTAGTCTTGGCTTAGCAATGCCATTCTTTTCATGCTTGTAACAAAAGATTTTTGACTTGCCACCACTAAATCGCCTATCCAACCAAACCCTTTGTTTCCCTACCGTAAGCCTAACATTATAACCCTTTAAAAGACCTCTTAGATAGTTGTTCCTAGGTGCTTACGCCAAAGCGGTGGAGGTTTGATCTTGTCTCAAGCCTATGGTAATCTATGTACTATGACCGGTTAATGAGTGTTTATCTTCCATTTCCATTTACTATATTTCATATACACCCAAGAGATGAGAGAATCTAAACACCCCTTGTGAGGTGCTAGTATATAATTTCCATGCTTGTTATGACTATTGCGGTGCTTTTACTTGTTGTGAATTATGTTAAACTAATGCTTCATTCCCCCTAACTTATAAATTGATCGTTAAAAAACATTTGTTGAGGACAAGCAAATACCAAATGTATGGATATTTGATAAGGATTTAAAACGACACTTTGGTGGGTCATTTAAGCCCTTAATCGCCCACTTTATATCCGTTATCGCTAATTTCGTTCCTTTTCACTTTTAGGTGTCTTGGAAGCAAAATGACGAATGATGCATATTTGGACGAAAAGGATGAATATATGAAAAATGGCTAAGTTAAGATCAAGACACTCAGTCACCGAATTTGAAGTCGACGGCGTCATAATCCAAGCGGCGACGCCATCCTTCTATACGAATTAAATTCGTGACGGCCAAGAGACTTTTGCTAAATTACACCGACGGCATTCGCTTTCAAGAGGAAGGGCGGCACGAAGACTTTTCATCTCGTACGGCCTAGATCCGTAATCGCACGACGCCACTATCGAATCACGACGGCCACAACTACAACGTGATCGTCCCAACTATTACTCGCCAAGACGAAACCCTAATGATGGCGATCCGACGGCGTCCCAACTATAAAGCGACGCCATTGCTAATGTAAAATTATATATAGAAATCGAATTTTAATTTTAAGAGGTAGACTTGTGGAGTAAAAACCTAAAACGATTATATTTCGGTTCGACAAGATCTTAGGGTTCTCATACCCTATTTTACATCAAGATAAGTGCTTTACTCATTGATTACATTATGTGTTCGATTGAATGTGTGTATGTCATGTTTAATATGTCCCACTAAATTTCTTGTGTGTTTGCTTAGATCTATGAAACCTAGTTATTAATTATTGATTGGTTGTCTCTTATCTTAATTGTAATTGGCTTAGTAGTGCATTAGGCCATCGTTGTGTTTGAATGCTTTAGTAATCTTTGTGAACCTTAGCTTATAAATCACGAGCGGAATTGTAGTCTAAACATCCAAAGATAACCTTAGAGTTAGTTTATGAAACCTAGAGATTTCAGAGGCAACAACCTTAAGGTAGTCTCAAAGAGTTAGGGAAAATCGCACACCCTACGACCTTAGAAAACACAACGCGTTAAGAATAAGGACGTGACAATTCAACCACCAATAAAAGATAACTAGGGAGTAATAGTATCTAGGTAGACACATTTTTAATCATCATACGAGCACACATCAATAGACATAAGACTACCCATAGTTTAGATAATTAGATAGTAGAGTAATCGATAGAAGTACCAAACCCCCAAATCTAAACCCCGAGATTTTACCCTTAGCTTTCTAAAAAATATAAAAAAGATAAAAAAAAAAATAATCTTCCTCAACCTCAACCTTAGCGTAGTACACTTCTCACTAGCATTCCTATTCCCTGAGAATGATATCAATACCCGAGGCTTACCCAATACTACACTACAACGATTAGGTTCATCGCTTGGTGTTGAAAAACTTGCTCATTTAAAAGGAAGTTCCTTTGACACCGAACGCGTTATACGCCAAGATAAGCTACACACACCAAATGACCATCAATGATTTTCATTTTCCGTCATCACATCGCTTTTCTCTCTTCATCTAACTACAAACGACTTTTACCACACTAAGACAACCTACACTACAAAAACGCATCTAACAAATTTTTTAATTAATTAACACACACACAAAACATACACCAACTTGGTCGTCCAAACGACCTAAACAAAATAAATGGCCCATCGACCATGGGCGACCTATTTTGCACACCAAGGGCGACCCACACAACCTCCAACAACCTAATGGTCGACCTTAATTAGTTTGAGCAGTCTTATCACAGGTCGAGTCCATTTTTCATCAACGTGCCTACGGGAGAGAGAATTTAAGCCACCAAATGTTTTAAATACATAGAATCATGTAACAAGTATGACAATTGAGTCGTTGATTTAGATCGCTCTCAATGGAGAGTACGAGGAGCAAAATAAGACCAAGTCACGTGTCACCACCACCACCGCCACTCATCACCACACTTACCACCACCACTAATCACCGCCACCACGCACCACCGCCACCCATTACCACCACCACCACCACCACCAACACTTAATCGTCACCACCACCATCATTACCACCACTCAATCACCACCAACACGCACCACCGCCACCCATTACCGCCACCGCCCACCACCCACCACCAACTACCACCACCACCACCGCGCCTCATCGCCACTCACCGCTGACCACCATTGCCACCACCATCCACCACCACCAAACGATGCGACGGCGATGGATCGCGGTGGCGGTGGTGAGCGCGGATGGTGGTGCGGCGCAGGCGTGATGATGCAGAGCGGCGCGGTCGGTGGCGCGGCGGCGGTGGGCGCGGCGATGGTGCGCGCGGTGGTGATTGTCGTGCGAGATTGTGGCGCGCGGTAAGTGGATGTAGCAAAGTGAGGTAATGACAAAGTGGCGGTGGTGGTGATGGTCGCGGGTGGTGGTGGTGGTGGTAATTGGCGGTGGTGGTGGTGGTGCATGGTGGTGGTGATTGGTCAGCGTGGGATTGGTCGCGGTAGCGGTGCTGGATGCGGTGGTGGCGAGAATGGGTCCGGTGGTGGCGGTGGTGGCGATTGGTCGCGGTGGTGGTAAGTGGTGGTGGTGGTAAGTGGCGGTGGTGATTGGTGGTGGGTGGTGGTGGGCGGTGGTTATGTATTTCGGACTAACTGAGGTTATGTATTGGAACCAAACTAATGGACTAAAATTGTTACACCCGACAAAGCACAAGAACAAAAAATGTAGTTAACTTTTAACAAATACAACATTTAACACTAATGGTACATACAATAAGAAATATTAAAAAAATGATACATATAATAAAAAATATTAAAAGTTTGATGATTACAATAAGAAAAAGACTAAAATACACCGTTGGTCCCTAAACTTGTTCCTGCGCATCGTAATGGGACAAACTTGGGCGTTATCATCGTTTTGAGTCCAAAACTTGAGTTTTATACTCTGACATGTTTCTTGACAAATTTTCATAATAACGTTTGTTAATTTCCCATGTGCCTCGCACACGACGCAAAAATGGTGATTTTATTATTTTGGTGGTAAGACTCAGACAACCTCAGTGACTAACGCAGATTTAATCAATAAAATTATATCATCACCACCACCACCCTCCCTTTATCTTTTTTTCCCCGCTTCTAAAAATTAATACCATCACTATTCTCAAATCTCATAAACTCCTCCACAAAAACATAATCTCAATCAAACACCATCACCATTCTCTCTCTCAAATTAACATCATCACCATTTTCAAATCACGTAGGTTAGATTAAAGACCCAAAAATTAACTTCGATTAAAGTCAAAATAATTAAAGTTCAAACACAATTAATTGAAATGTCCAAACACAATTCCTTGATTGGATTAAACATAACCAGTGAACACGTTTATTTTTGGCAAATCTTATATTTACTTTATTTGGAGTAAATTGCAAAATCGTTCTTGTAGTTTAGCTAATTTACATATTCCATCCTTATGATGTGGAAACTGCATGTGGCCTCCTGTGAAGAAACATTGGTTTCATTTACGTCTTTGGCAAAAATGGAATGACTAGTTTGCCCCGTTTTTTTCCTCTCTTGAATTGATTGTATTTTTCTTTTGAGTTTTCAACCCAGATTTTAATTAAACTTCAAAACAACTTTAGCTCTTCATTACAAATGCAACAAAAACAAAAATCAAAACCAATCTTATCCGCACAATATAAAATGGGTTCAAGTCTTCATGGTACATACACACATTCATAAAATAATAATAATAATAATAATAATAATAATAATAAATAAATAAATAATCATTTTACATCACATTCAAATAAAACACACAGACACAACCTGCAAATAAATCTCCACCACCAACCGTCGTTGGTTACAGCTACTGCGACAACCACCACCAGCAACGACCAAATATAGCGGGTGATGATTGTTGCTGATTTTGATGTCAGGATTGTTGTTAACATGTTCTTTTTTGCTGATTTTGGTGGGGCCAGTAGTGGGTCACTTGAGTTTTGGGTGTCGCATAGAGCAAGAACTAAGTTAGGTATCTGATTTCTACATTTTATTATGAGTTTGATTATTTTGTTGTTTAGGAATTGAAAATTTTAGTAGAATGTTCACGGCGTTCTTAACAACCTTCAAATGTTCTTCCGTTTTTATTTAGAAATAAATAAATATTCAAGTGAAACTTTAAAGGGAATGAAGTCAAGGGTATTTTTGTCATTCCATTTTGATCAAGGACGTAAACGAACTCAAAGTTTTTCTACAAGGAGACCGCCTGTAATTTTCAAATCATAAGGATGAAATCTGCAATTTGGTCAAACCACAAGTATGGTTTTTGCAATTTACTCTATTATTTGACAAAAAATATGATAGTTTGTTAATTAAGTGGTTTGCCCTTAAAGAACCTTTAACAATCACTTGTAAATCGTGCCAGATATATATCTTCCGAACGAAATCGATATATATCCAAAGACGATAAAAATCATCAGACTTTGTGCCAAAAACTTGTATAAAGATATATACGCAATTATTCACTTTGGAGATATATATACGATTACTTAAATTGTTGTAATATGATATGATATTTTATCAACTTCTTGTCTCATATTTTGAATGTCTTTTCATCGATTATTAGAGGATATGTCCTGTCAATATTGGGTTACATGATGATACACGATGAGATTTATTACAAAATTATGAAAAATCGAATGTATTATTAGAAGATTAGATTCCCATCAATTCATCAAATGAAGCTAAATTGAATCATGCCTCACAAGTCGCAACCACGCTCATGAGCTCCTAATCGAGACATTTGATACAAACCACAAAAGACACCAAAAGAAAAATGAAGTCTACTAAGAGCACCCGGTGTCGGCCTCGTCATGACTCGCCGTGACACCGGACAAGCTCATCGTGATTCGTCGTGTGATGCCTCGCCACCGCACGCATGGCGATAGATAACGCTACTTTTTTGATTTTCGAACGTTACGCAATGTTTATAATTTTTTTTCTTTTTAAACACACTTATTTAACACTATAAATACTACACATTTCAATCAAAATCTACACAACTTTTATTTCAAAACACTTATATATATAAACATGAATAATCATCTTTTCCCATGAAAGTGACATTGAATAGATAATGGAGCTAGAGATGATTCTTAAAGAGTTTAAGTTCGAGCAATCGTTGTAACAATAACAAGACGACCCTTCATTACACCAGATACATCCCCTGAACGTGAAATTATCAAGACGCCTACTTATCGATTATTTTGGTGACAACCCAAAATATACTAAGAAAATTTTAGGCCGTCAGATGAAATTGTAAACTATTTTAAAAATAGTAGAAGGTTTTGAAACATATATTTAAACTCACGATCCTCTTCCCAAGATTTTGATTTTTTTAGTCCCGATTCGATAGAGGGTGTAATGAGTTTTAGCGTGATTATGAATGCACATGCCCTACGCCAATTGGCTTACGGATATCACCTAATGCATTAGATGAGTATTTACAATAGTGAACACTACGCACGCAATCGCTTGATTTTTTACTATGTGCATAATCCATTTGTATGCGGCGAGGAGTTTTAAGAAAACCAGATGAGAATGACATTCGCAACTTATACAAAGCACATAACATTGTTCATAAGATAACGGAATGTTGGAAGCATCGATTATATGCACCGGAATGGAAATTTTGTCCAAAGAATGGCAAGGCCAATTTCACGTAAGTGATAAAAAGTATCCAACTATAATGCTTGAAGCCGCTGTTTCACACGATTTGTGGATTCGCATGCATTTTTGGGGTGGCGGGTGCGAATAACGATCTTACCGCTTTAAATAATTTTCGTTATTCGACGACCGCTTGATGACATCGCCCCGAGGTTCGGTTTGAAGTATACGGTGTAAATTTAACCATGGGTATTATCTAGTCGACGGAATTTACCGGAGAGGGGCATCTTTGTTAAATCATTTACAGCTGCAAGTAAACCAAAATGCCGATTCAAAGCGAAACAAGAAAGTGCTCGAAAAGATATCGAAAGAGCTTTTGATGTCCTCCAAGGACGCCGGCATATCATTGCCCAACCGGCGCGCATTTACTATTGGCAGTTACTAGAATCACGTACTCTGCATCATAATGCATAACATGATTTTGAAAGATCAATAATTTGCGATATCCGACGCTGGCGAGCGTGTATTTCTCGCAACCAAATATATAATGTATATGGATTGACCGTCAGCAAGGCAAAGAAGAAAAGTCAAAGAACTACATGATAAACGTAAACACGCAAAACTTCAACGATGCCTCATCGAGCATGCTTTTTATCATATCTTTATTTTACGCTTCGTATGTTTTTATTGTGTTGTATTGTATTTTTATTTTAATAAAATGAATTTGGTTTTATTGGAAATTTGAATAAAAAGTTAAGTTGTAAGCTGGTGAAACGATGAGTAAGTTGGCGTTTGTTGTGAGCTGGGAGGAGGAGGGAGGAGTTAGTTGTGAAAGTTTGTTATAGTGATGTGGAAGTTTGTTATAATGATGTGCCACTCGTGAGCCTCAAATGAGTAGTTTAACCTTGTCATCTCACCTTGCGTCAAATCATTATCAATTACATTAATCGAATAATCTTCTTGGTTTATAAAGAAACCTTGAGTTTATAAACTTTTAATGTAATTGATAAGCACACTCAAGTAAAGGTACACCAGTTAATTTTTAGTGAAGTCATTGCTAGCACAATGAATACCCCACCATCTCCTTATTCCTTGCCATATAAATAAGTCTATACTCCTATCACTAAACGGCGAGCAATACTCCAAGCCAAGTTCCCATTTCATGACACTTTAGCTTTAGCTTTTTCCCTGTCTTCTTTACAACAAAAAATACAATAATAATAACCGTACACCATTTAAAAAATAAAATTTCTTCTTCATTGAGAATCTAAAACCAGAAGTATAAATATACCACCAACACATATGTAGAAAACAGAAAAAATATAGAGTATTAAACAACGCTATTTCATTTCTCAAAAATATATATTTTTTAGAATGATAATTTTTAGTTATCTCACAAGATTTACATTACAAAATCTATCTCACGTGTTATAAGCAATACTTGAACTCACAATAATTCTAGTCTCAACATATATAAATAACGAGGAGGATTACCAACATGTTGCACCATGGATTTTAACAAACTTTAGTGTGCCTTATTACATTATATTTGGGATGAATTAAATCTACAACTGACATCGTTTTTAGTTATTACCACATGCATGTGTAGTATAACTTAATTGGTTCAATAAAAATAGTGTAGCTTGAAATAAAAAATTTATTTTAGTTGTTAGAGAAATTTAAATTAACAAATCTATCACCATATAAGTGCATATCTATCCAAGTGATAACTCAAATTTAGATTAATCAAATTACTAAAGTCAAGAAGCCAAGAAAAATAAGAAAAATGATGTAAGGAAAAAAATTAAAAAAATGCAAAAGAAATATTACTAGTAAAACAAGAAATGCCAAGAGTTACACATATGTTTGCTTATTTAGAAAAGACATTAACCACTATGCTAAGTAACATTTTTCTTTAATTCTTCATCTAAATGTTATATATATTAACAGATTAAGGAAAAATCACTATTCATTCTACAAGGAAACACTCATGTGTTTTGTGTTGATTTGAAATTATAACCTTTTTTTTGAACGCGAATTTTATAAGAACAAACTAGCTAGGTGAGCTGTAATATTACTGAAAGAAATAAGATGAGGGTTTTTGAGCCACCAATCCAACTAAACGAAACTTTACATCTAAAACGACATCAATAAAAAGAAGTAGACACCGCTTCATCAAAAATATTCTCCTTGAGAGAAGCTCACGACCGAAAATCTTTTGTTGCGAAAACTCCGATATACCACCACAAAACGTAACAAATACCTTCAAAGATCTGAAATTATAACTTGCTTATCATCTACATACAGTAAGTTGTCAGACTTGAAGTCGTTCCCGAGTGTCTTTTTGTTATCATCAAGATATAATAAATATAAGATTAGTTATATTAAGTCAAGCAAGTTTGAAAAAAAAAGAAAAAAACTATAAACATTTCGACCAAACAATGTTTAGGTCACCAAATAAGTTTTAGTTCAACAATAGCTACAAAGACATTTAACTTCATTTACTTTCCTCTTTTCATTACAAATCAATATAATGCAATATATTTGGTTGCACATTGATAATTGGTGTATTAGATAGATGTAGTATAGTTTCTTTATGTCAACTATCTTATAATAAACATACACATACTTAATTAATCAATATCGTTTAACTTATATATCTTTTTTTACTATAAGTTCCGTGCAAGCACATAATTTAGACATAAATCAAATGTAGTTTAAATTTCACGCACAAGTTTTGATAAGTTGTGTATTTTCATTAAAAACAATTTTTGACAATGATCTATTTATTTGTATTTTTTTGGTTTCAAATTCAACTATTAAAGTTTTGTAACACATTTGACACAATAAGTATTATTACATAAAACTCAAAATCTTGTAGAGAAAGTGTTTCGTTTCATAAACGTGACCTCACCAATACAAAAATTATCCATTTTGACCTATTACCTAACTTGTTCATTTTCCGCCTCTAGGAAAAATGGGTGAATTGGACAAGCTTAGGTAATGAATCAAAACGATAATTTTCGTATCGAAGGAACAAGTTTGATGTGCCATATTTATTTTTACAAAGTTGGTAATTGAAAATGTTATCTATGATATTCATGTATTGCTTAGAAGTGCTCTTAAATTTCGTCGCTTGTTGGCATTATTCTTGTAGAACTTTCATATCTTTTATTTTAAACTCGGTGAAACACCCTATTTGTTTTAAAGTTGTACCCTCACGCCGAGGCCAATGTGTCTCTACACGAGAAGGGTCTCTACGCCGTAAAGAATAACAAGTTTGTACGTGTAGGCGTATGAAGTCCTAAAACCTACACTTTTCACTTTCTATAAAACTAAACTTATCCAATATTTCAAATCTACAAAACTTGAAAACTAACTTCATTTACCATTAAACATGAATACCATAGTACATAGTTTTTTGAAATCGCACAAAGCGCTTTGTTCTATAAAAAATTGGGTATTAACCCAAACTTTGTACATAACACATCCACATTCAAACTAGTGAAATAATTGACTTAAAAACATTTGAGTGAACCAAAAGAAATCACATTACAAAGACACGAGGATATTTTCTTGTCCTAGCACGGTTCTCAAGACTTACTCGTCTTCTGATAGAAAACATGACGAGTATCATTCACTTCAACTTCTAGTCATCACATACCCTTATTCTTACATTTGCATACTTAAGAACCTACAAAACGCTTAACAACTAAAACGTAAGCTTTCACTTAATAAATAATGGTAATAATTTAATATAACATAACGACCATTCAACCATTTCATTGTTTTAAAACATAACCATTTATAAAAGCTTATAAAACTCATTTAAACCACGCCAATGACTTAAATAGACCACTTAGAAATATTTTTCCATCGTGATAGACCATCTTCTTTATTTGGAAAAAATTCCAAATATAGATCGCTATCACATGCGACTACTCGACTCAAGCTTCATTTTTGCTCGACTTCATATTTTTCTCTCGACTCAGCTTTATTTTTGCTTGACTTCACTTTTGGAAAAAAATCGCGAAGTCTAAAGGTCGAAATCGAGTTTTGTTTAGTCCGTTTGGTTCATTAACTCTTTAAAAACTATATTAATTTTTTATCCTCAAGTAATAAATCTCTTACCATATACTTATCTCATCCACAACTTTACTTACCACATCGGAACTATATATTATCCCGAGGGTACTTTCACTACCCCGAGGGTGGTTTCACTTACCCCAAAAGATACATTCCATTACCCTAAAGGGTACTATTACATATAAACAATCATGCTTCCATAATTAACCACCTTCACACTTTAACATATTAGCTTATCATAATTCAAGCATATTCTACTATCACACTTAGAGGGCTAGGTACAAAGTGGTGCCGTGAGAAAAAAGTTATGCCATCTTAACACTTTTTTCCTAAGACACGAGTTTTGCCTACATGGCACCAAAACATCCCTCCCTAACATAACACAAGTTTTCCAAGTGCCATGCACCTTTGACCCCACATATAATATATATATAATTCCTTTTTTCTTCTTCTTTTCATTTATTTAAATAAACGACTTATTAATACACTTAGTACACGGTTACCTGAAAATAAAATGTTAACCAAAAATGCATTTCCAATTCCCAAATGCAAACCCCACACCCTAATATATTCATATACCCAGCCCAATATATAAGCTAATAAATATGGCCCAATATAAAAAAGAGTAAACCTAATACTCTATTTCTTTTCCTTCCATCCACCTTCTTCCTGCCATCTTCTTCATCCTGCCATCTTCTTCCTGCTGTCAAACCTGCAAACACACAAAAAACACAGCCCAAACATAAAACACAACACGCAAACACAAACACCATCATAAAGAAAGAAACCCAGCAAAACAATTAAAAAAAGGAAAATCCTTTGCTGAGCCGGTAGCCACTGCGCTGTGGCTACCAAACCCAACACAAAGTGGTATGTCACGCATAGGCTCGCCGAGCACCATGGCTCGAGCCACCACCACCGCACTCCTAGCCTCTTAGCATAAATCATTTATAGCATACAAACATATAACTTTACACTTTAACATAACATGTTAGCCTTAACACATCTCTTTCACGCAACCTCTCACACACACACACACACACACACACACACACACACACACACACACACACACACATATATATATATATATATATATATATATATATATATATATATATATATATATATATATATATATATATATATATATATATATATATATATATATATATATATATAGAGTTAGGATCAAATAAGAAGAATAATAAAAATAAGAATGATAGGAAGAACCACAACCACTCATTCTAGATGCACCTACAAAATGGATGCATCTTCATTCAAATTTTCCTCCCATATTAAAATGTGTGGCTAGAATTACTTCTTACCCTTCTCATTTTAATTATTCTTCTTATTGATCCCTTCCTATATATATATATATATATATATATATATATATATATATATATATATATATATATATATAATAATAAACTTACTTTATACTCATCATAAATCCAAATACCGCCTCAAATATCATACTTAACATATAGACTTCACACACAAGCCCTTACTAAACACATATATAAACTTAACACATTACTTTGACTCTTTATTTATACATAATTTCAACCTTATTCTAATGTGAGTAACGAACTAGTTGAAAAGCATAAGGGTGTTTGTGGAAAACTAGAAGGGTTAATAGTTTTACCGATTAAAATTTCTTTTCAAAATTAGTTAGATCAAGTATATGTGAAACCTTTAGATAGTGAGGTATAGATAATTCAATAATATAAACAATAAAAACAAATAGGGCTAATAACCTATTAAAGCATCATACTTGTCACAAATGTCAGTTCGACGTAGCGAACAAAAAAATAGCTCTTCTAGACATTAAACTTGACATGTTTGTCTTCAATTGAGTATTATGACTATTTTACCCTTCCAAATTACATAAATGGTCCATGTGGGTTTGCGAAAATTGCATCCATGGTCCATAGGCTAAATTACATAAATGGTCCCTGTCGTTTGAAAAAAATTGCGTCCATCATCCCTTACAACATATTCTAATTATCTTAACATTTTATTCGGATTAAAATCATTCAAGTCACAATAATCATGTCCACTTATATCATGTTACAACTTATATCATGTTCTTGACTATAACAGTGAAAATAAAAACCTGACCAAACAAGAACTAGACAATGGTTGGTTTGTGTACTATAGCAATCTATTAAACAATTTTCTAACTTCAAAGTAGAAGAACCACAAAACATCCCGATAATTATTTTGTCATGGTGAAAGTAGAAGAAATCCACAAAATCAAACCGACATACAATTTTCTAACTTCAAAGTAGAAGAAATCCACAAAATCAACAATTGGTGAAAGTTTAATGGTTAGCCCTTTTTTGATAAGAGCAAAAATTAGAGAATAAGTCACTATTTACTTCAATAAACCTATTCATTAAGGTCTAACGATTGATATAAAGGTAGATATGTCTCTTGACACTGAAAGTGAACCAAAATGACCGATTTAAGTGATACTTACATCATCGCCACAATATCAATGGGTTGGATCGCTCTTCTTCTAGATATATTGCTTTGCCTCGTTGTCTCGACGCTGATATTCCAAGAGATGCCACAACTTCGGGATTGGTTGAACTGGTTTTGATGTTCTCGTGAAACCGGATCGATTGGATGAAGAGATTGATATCATTTGTACGATCGAGAGTAATGATTGATTGTATGTCGCTTTTGTGTTTTGCTCAGTATGTGACGGTTTGATATGTATTGATCCGAGATATTGAGATGCGGGTGATGATATTTTCGATGATGGGGTGATGATTAGTGGGAAGAGATTGATATCATTTATTGGATCGATTGATGCGGGTGTGGGTGAAACCGGATCGATTGGATGAAGAGATTGATATCATTTGTAAAAGAGGGATCATTTATATAATTTACCTTTTGGACAATGGATGCAATTTTTAAAAAATCAAGGGTAAAACGGTCATCACAATTTTGTATTTAATCTTTATTACTCAATTGAAGACAACAATGTCAAGTTTAATGTCTAGAAGAGCTAATTTTTTTGTTCGCTACGTCGAACTGACATTTATGACATGTATGATGCTTTAATAGGTTATTAGCCCAAACAAATACTATATGTAAAGTAAAGAAAAGATAGAACCGTGACACGAGTATTTATAGTGGTTCGGCTACAAGGACACATTCCTTGCCCTACTCCACTCCTCGAGTACCCAACTCGAGAGTTCATAAACGCTATGTCAATAAGATCATTATCCAGCGGAGAAGCCTCACAATGTCGCTTACACTTTATCTCATATAAAACTAAATACTGAGTTCTTTACAATTGAAGAACCAACCCAACAACACAAACTAACACTATAAGTTTATGGTACAATGTATGAAATAGATGGATTCTTGTAATGATGATGAAAGCTAACAACACTTCTCTTGAAGCTTGCAAGTCTTGTATGCAAAAACGGATCTCGCCTTTACGAAGAACTAAAAGAATCACAAAAGTAAACTACAAGAATGATATGAGATCCGAGGTTGTAGATATGATAATATAAGAAGAATTATATAAGAGATAGGTAAAAGACAAAGAAATGGCCTTTTATTTATAGGAAAATTTGTCTCTGACCCGCCGGATCTTGGCGGATCCCTTTCAGAAAGGACCCGGGAACCTGGATCAGACAGTCCGGATTTTGGATTACCAAGTCCTAGTTTTGGGTCATGGGTTCCGGGTTTTGGGTCAAAAATACCCAATAAATCTTTGGAGATCTTGCAAATCTTTCAAGTATCTTGCTAAGTGATGTAATGCATGATGTAACAATTGTATTTACTTAAAACATTTACTAAAAACAAATGTATAAGTCACTTACAAATAATGTATAGTCTAGTAAAATAATTGTGGTGACTAGTTTGATTTCTACTTGTGATAATTTTACGATTGTTATCAACAAAACATAGAGAGATCAAGAATATAAGTAAACGCTTTTACGGTTTATTTGTATTAATAGTGTCACACACATGTATCTCGTGTTCATGTTATTTATGTCATGTTAATGTAATCACACAATTTCATGTTTCATGTTGACCCATGTGGTCATAGATCATGTTTACAACCCCTCAGTGAAACCGTGCTTTATGCACTCATAAACCTTCATGGAAACCTTGCTTTATGCACTCATGATCCTTTGAGGAAACTGCTTTATGCACTTATGATCCCGGTGGAATCGCGTGCTTGTAAAGCACTCATGGACAAGTAATGACTTATGTCTAAATGAAGCAGACTATAGTACATGTTTTATGCTTTATGTTTTAAGGTATTACGTTTTCGTTTACTCACTAAGCATTGGCTTATGTTGCTTCATGTCATGCTTTTAGGTGAGGCTAGCAGAGATCATCATATTAAAGGCAAAGTGTGGACGTATGGTCCGGACTGGGCCAGAAATGGGTCATGCCCGGCAGATGCGGCCCACTCTATGCCTAAACCCTAATCCATCCCCTATAAATACATGACAGTTATCTCTAACCCTAACTTTGATAGATGCTACGTCGATATTAACTTGACTCGTTTGAGGTGGACCCGGGCTACGGCCTCGGATCCACTCCTAACGGGTTCTCTTTGTTGACAGTCTACTTAGGGCTCGAGAAGATGACAAACGCCAAGGGAGAGTCGTCGAATCCAAATTTCGCAGATTATGCATCAACAAGTTGGCGCCATCCGGACCACGAATAAACTATGTTTCGTGTTCTCATATTACCGAAAAGCGTAAATCAATTTCTAAAGTCGGTAACTCTAAAACCTTTGCATTCTACCATGCGTAAAACTTTATTAAATTGGACGATGCAATACGGCTTTGGTAGAAAATATTCTGACGATGCTATATATTGCTCCTTTTTTTTTTATCAAATCTGACGATGCTATATTAAATTGAACCATATGCTATATATTGCTATAATTTAGATGCGTACAGCTTTGGTAGGATAGTCCGCACGATCGGACCTATTTTATATTTTAGTCCGCACGATCGGACTTAAGAAAATATCCGCACGATCGGAGTTATTTTATTTTTTAGCCGCGAATTAATTCGCGCATATCGCTTTTTACGGTTGGTACGCTGTTCAAGCCGAACAACGCAATGCTGAGTAAATCTACCCGCATTAGGCCGCGCGTTCGCACATCTTCGCAGAACGCAGACGCCGAACACCACGATGCTAGTCAATCGCCATGATGCGACCGGACCAAAGGCCGTGGTATAAACATCTCGCGATCATCCACAAACGCTCGAGTCTACGCGGTTACGATAAATCCATCTGCGCTCTATTAGTCGCGGTCACCAGACGTCCATCCGGGTTTTAAAATTAAAAAAAAAAAAAAAAACCAACAATTAATTATTTCGCTGCACGCATCCCACGACGGCGCGCGACCGCCAATTTTCTTATATGCTATGCGCTATATATTGCTTCACTTCATTAGGTTTTATATGCTGCGATTCGCGGCATATACTTTTAATATTTGCATTAAGTGTTTTCCGCAGGCATAATTAAGTTTAATGCTACTACACGAGTAGCACCATCAAACTTGGGGGGCTACCTCTAATCCATCCCCTATAAATACATGACAGGTTATCTCTAACCCTAACTTTGATAGATGCTACATCGCATACTAACTTGACCGTCGGAGGTGGACCCCGGGGCTACGACCTCGGATCCACTCCTAACGGGTTCTCTTTGTTGACAGGTCTACTTAGGGCTCGAGAAGACGACAAACGGCCAAGGGAGAGTCGTTGAATCCAGCCCGCGCTAGATTATGCATCAACACAAAGAGTTTATGGGTAACTAGTGGTGAAGCTCGGGTTGGTAACGTGCTCTCTTCATACCCCCTTATGATACAACTCGTAATGCGCAAAATGTCTTTTGTAATCATGTAAAAGATTTTTCAGAAATGTTTATGTTTTTATGAAGAACTTGTAGTAAAGGAAGAGAGTGTTCGCCTAAGACCAATACCCATTTTGAATGTAATGGAACTAAACCGTATGAAACAAAAATATATCGCTTAGTTATGTTAAATAATATGTATGTTCGCTTTATGTAAATTTACATGTTTTGGAAAAGGCCGAAAGTGCGACTTTAAAATGCGGGTCAAGTTACATAACCCCTATACGGCAGATGTGAGTAAATCCTATACGGGGTATAGAGGTATACGGCGTATAGGACTAAGTCTTGTACGGAATACATGACTAAGTCCTATACGGCGTATAGCGCTAGTGATTATAAAAAAAATCTTGGGCGTTTCATTGATCCACTAAATTATAGAATCATCAAATTTAATTTGATGGAGACTTTGTTGCATTGTTGTAGTCAATTAATAGATGAAGAATGGATGGGGTTTGATAAAGGATTGATGATTTGAACGCTGCTAATTAGGTTTTGTTTTTACATAGTCGATACTAATGTTATGGCTGTAAAATTAGGGTTTGAAGTGTTCTTGTGGGAGAAATTTTAAAATTTAACATATGGGAATCCTTTTTCTAATAAATTTTACAATTTAATCCAAAACTATGAGAAAGTAGCTCGGTAGTACATGTATATTCTATGATTTTTGTTGTATTTTATGAAAATACGAATTTATAAATGTTGTAAATAAGGAAATATTTTAGCTTTTTTAATAAAACATATTTGCAAAAAATAATAATAATTCATTATTATCTAATAAGGCAAGATTTGATTCTCTTATGTACAAACCCTCAAATAGGGTTTTCTTTTATCTCTACCGCATATAATACAAATATATTTTTTTCTTAATCTTTAAAATACTTAAAAATGAGTAACGTTTAATCCTCAAAATACTCTTTCAAATTAAAATCTGAGTAAACTTCAAAATACATTCTTGTGGTTTACAATTTCACACAATACATCACATTTCTAAAAGTTTGGACATATACATCACTCCGTTAATTAAAGTTAAGCAATATACACCCCTTCGTTAATTTGAAGACTAACGGTGCAAATTATTTCTCCATTATCTTCTAAGGTGAGAGAACATATGTGCACCTTTAGTCACTTCTGTTAATATTTTTTGCACCGTTAGTCCTTATTTTCTAAAATAAATTAAAAAAGAGGCAGGGATCGAACTTGAGTCTTTTGCTTCACAAAGCAACGCCCCAACCACTGGACGTCCAGTGGTGTAAACATACCATTTCACATTCGTTTTAACTTCTTTTTCATTGAGTTTACTATGCGTTTTCATACGTTTTTTTTTTTTCTGTTTTCATAAGTTTTTGTCCGTTTTCATACGCTTTTATACGTTTTTGTCCGTTTTTATACGTTTTCATCCGTTTTTATACCATTTAATCCGTTTTTATACGTTTTCGTATGTTTTTGTCCGTTTTCATACGTTTTGCTGATTTCATATGATTTCGTCCGTTTTTATACGTTTTTTTTACATTTTCATACAATTTTATCCGTTGTCCGTTTGTATACATTCTTGTAAGTTTTTATACATTTTCATCTGTTTTTATATGTTTTTCAACGTTTTTATACGTTTTCGTTCTTGTTTATACGTTTTAGTCCATTTTTATATGTATTAGTCCGTTTTTATACGTTTTTCTCACGTTTTTATATGTTTTTCTTGCGTTTTTATCCATTTTTATATGTATATGTATAAAAAACTTATATATGTACAAAAACTTATGAAAATGTATATACGTTTAAACCGTATAAAAATAAGACAAAAATAGATAAAAACTTAAGAAATACTTATAAAAACGGATAAAAACATATTAAAACGTATAAAAAAAGACTAAGACGAATAAAAACTAATGAAACGTATAAAAATGAACAAAACGTATGAAAACATTTAAAAACGGACGAAAACGGATATAAACATATGAAAATGTAAGAAAAACGTATAAAAAGCGTATAAAACCGGACTAAAATGGACGAAAAGGTATAAAAAATGATAAAAACATATGAAAACGTATAAAAAGAGACGAAGACTTATAAAAATGGACGAAAACGTATAAAAAGGGACAAAAACGGATAAAAACGTATAAAACTATATAAAAACGGACTAAAACGTATAAAAACGGACGAAAAAACGTATAAAAATTGGAAGAAAACTTATAAAACTGGAAATGCGTATGAAAACGTATAAAACGGACGAAAACATATAAAAACGGACAAAAAAGTATAAAAACAGATGTAAACGTATAAAAACGGAGAAAAATGTATAAAATCAAAAATAGAATGAACGAAAACGTATAAAAATGGATATTAAACCCAACGAAAAAAGGTTAAAACAAAGTGAAATGGTATATTTACACCACTGGACGCTTAGTCCAGTGGTTGGGCCATTGCTTTGTAAAGCAAAAAACCCACATTCGATCTCTGCCACTTTTTAATTTATTTTAGAAAATGAGCACTAACGGTGCAAAAAACAATAACTAGGGACTAATGGTGCACATATTTCTTCGCGAAGATAACGAAGAAATAATTTGCAACTGCTAGTTCTCAATTAATGGAGTGATGTATACTGGTTAACTTTGATTAACGGAGGGATGCATATGTCTAAACTTTTGGGAATGTAATATATGGTGTGAAATGGAGTAAACCACACGGATGTATTTCGAAGTTTATCTTTTGTTTATTTTCCCTCATAAAGACGTTTTTGAAATAGTTTACGAGGAGAGTTATTTTACATACCAAACTTTTCTCACATACCAAGGGACTCATCCCTACCCTTCATCTAAAAAAAATCAATGGCTAAGATTAAAAACATTTTATTAATTCACTTATTTTTTATAATTTAAATATCTCTTAAACCGTTAACCGTTAAACGAAAATAATTACACCATCGCGATTAGCATTGAATTATCTTTCTATAGACGGACACTTTGATATACTTTCGAAAAAAGAAAGAAACATTGTTTTTTCACGTTTTTTTGTCTTTTTTTTTTGTTTTTTTTAAACTGGAATTTGCATGAATATCACATGTGATTAAACACTAATTTGAAGATCACATGTGATATTAGTGTTAAATCACATATGATATGTAATATCATATGTGATATTAGTGTTAAATCATATATGATAAATCACATATGATGTACATATCATATGTGATTTAACACTAATATCACATGTGATATTCAAATTAGTGTTTAATCATATATGATTTTTTTATGCAAATTTCAGTACCGAAAGAAAAGGGTGAAAACACCTAAATTTTTTTTGTCAAAAGTATATCAAAGTGTCTATCTATGTAAAGATAAATAAACGTCATTATAATGATATATATATATATATATATATATATATATATATATATATATATATATATATATATATATATATATATATATATATATATATATATATATATATATATATATATATATATATATGCTTAACGATTAACGGTTTGAAAGATATTTATATTTGAAAAAAATGATGAAAGTGGTTTTTTAATTGTTGGGATTAATCCCATCCATTAGATCTAATAAAGATGGAGGTGAAAATTGATCTCTTAATACGTAAAAATATTTTGTCCTCAAACGATCTTAAATTATAGTTTACTTAAAAATAGTTTTTGTTTCTAAAACTAATGTTGTTTCTAAATTACTTAATCTTTACTATTTTTTCTTGTTTTTAAATTCTTCCGAATTCTTATCTATATTTCAATCCCAATTTGTTAAAATTGAACCGGTATAATGTTGTTGTTATCTTGGATGATGATGAAGACTTGTCAACGTTCATTGCTAACCGTTATACGAAACACTTAACAATAATATCTCAGTTATAAATATTTGTCGCTATAAAATCTTATCATTATGCACGGAGAGACGCTAATTATATAAAAAATTCCCATTTAATTAAGGGATAAACAAGTACATTATGATTAAGTTTTATAATTTCTCATACGCTACATATGATAGTTTGTTAGCATATATCTAGTGTCACTAGATCATAAAGCCTATTGATCTCCTCCAAGCGAGCTTCTAACGGTATCAAGTCTTGAAGTCAAGTCCAAAGGGCTCAAGACTACTTAGATTACGTTATCGTCAAAGAAACTTAAGCTCTCATAAACGCTTTGTTGTTGTGGTGGATGTGAGATTGGTGGTGGTTGTTGTTCCATTTGCATACGATCAAAGTTAGAATATTGGATTGTCGGCATTGCAAATTGACCATCTCTGCTTGTGCTTCTTAACTCTCGCTTGAGCTCACTTACTTGCTTTTGAAGGTGGCAAATTGTGCCTGCACAACCATATACGGGTCTCTAAGCCTTGCATTTGCTTCAGACACCATGCTACTAACAGCATCTGCTCTACAATACTCTGGAATTTCCTATAAAGACATCGCACCAGCATCTCTATTATTCGGACGCAAATAAAATGCAAGTAACTCAGTAGTTCATAGATCATGAGGGTTGTTTAACACAACCACTACTAAAAACTACTTCAGTTAATTTCATAAAAAATTGCAACACTACTATTTTCAAAATGTACAAGTTTTTCAACTAATCAAATATACGACAAAATTCTAAAAGATCATAGAAATACTGAATAAAAGTAACAAGACAATGGTCAAATATATAAAAGCAACGACTTTATTAACAGAAAGCAACGATTTAACTGCTTCAAAAGCCTATTCAAACACTTATTGCTCACACTTCAAAAAGTCAAGTTTTTCGAATTATATTAGCAATTTTTTCATCTTTTGAGTCACTAACATTTTTTTACCCTTTACTTTATATTTTGAGTCATTAATCATATTTTACCCCTTTATAGAAAGAAAAATCTTATTATCATTTCCACATATATGGTGGAGCACTCCGGGGTATGTCTGGACTAATTAATTACTTTTATTAATTTATCAAACATGTAGATATGAGAGTTATAGCCCCCTAAATTCACCATTGTAAATAAATAAAGCATGGAAGAGGTGTTTCGCGCGCAAACTTAATTTTTTTCATAGACAAATGTCACGACAACTTAGAGCGCAAGGTGTTGTGTATGAAACAAACTATGTCGTGTGCAAATCACCTCTCATACGGCCATACTGAACAGGTTATCATGTATATAGTAGTTATTACTAGTTCCATGTATAATGTGCAAATACTATATTCCTTGTCTAAATTAAGAACAAACATCATCTGTATATAGTTTACAAAAGCACGATAACAAATGATCAAATAATGACTAATGAGTTTGAGTGTACCTGTAACAACTTGATAATGTTACTAGCTCCAAAAACTCTATGAGCAATGGTGAACTTATGCGGGTCAGTTGGTGGAAAATAAGGAGCCAACATGCATTTTTCGATACACCGGCGTCTTAAGATCTTGCAAGCGGCACAGGGACTAAGCACCACAGGATGAGGAGGCAGAGGAGCAGCTAGAACACTTGTGGGACTTAACTGAGACGACGGTGGTGAGTAACTTGTTTCTTCAGTAGGTGTGGAAATGGTCATTGGTGAAGCAGTGACAACAAGTAGTTTTTGACCGGTTTCCATTTTTTTCTTTCTAAAGAAGGAAAATAGGTAAAGGGTAAAAGATAAAATGGTTATGGGGATTGAAGTGGGGTTAATTTGCTTAAAGAGTGTTGTATATATAGAAGTTTGTGATGACCTCGTTGATTGTTAATTCTTTGGATGCTGGCGTGACTTTCTTTTGGTGGGGATGTTTTTATCCTGTAGCGGCGATAGATGTTCAAAGTCAACACAAATGTCCCCACTTGATTTATAGTGTAAACTGTGATATTAGTATTATTGTATACTCTAATCACATATATATGTCTCACTATATATAAAGATTAAATCTAACATTTCCGCTTGGCTCAAACAATGTGTGTTTTACCATTATTAGTTTTATAGTTATTACGGTTTGTACGTGATGCATGGGAAGAATTATTATTGTTTGAGTTTGACCGAGAAGTATTATTTCCACGAGCACTGCTAGTGTCATGCACAAATTTACATATATCACTAAATCGACAAAAGCCACGAGCAAAATTATGACAAACCTTAGGCTCAATGGAGCGGGTGTTGGGACGAGAGTCACGCGAGTCTCGTGAGTCACGAGACCGAGAACTTTGATTTTCAGCCATGAGCACAGTTGGTGCGGATGAACTCCCGTTATTAGACACAAGTTGTTGTTGGTTGTTGAGACGCATCTCATGTTATTAGACACAACTTGTCTAAGTCATTAATGGCGTAAGTGACCACATCATCATTGCTCAAAGGTGAGTCAAAGAGTGTTTAGCAAACTCACAATACACTCAATCTTTTGAAAATAAGTGTCAACACTTTGATCACCACGTTGAATGACTCGTAATTTACCTTTAAAGCAATGGTATGAATTCGTTTGTTATCAAGAAAGATTACCTCAGGTGGATCTCAAGCCTCCTTAATCGCCTTGGGATTAGCCATGACAAGACTCGACATAGGGTGTTGATGTTGATGAGACCTTTAGCCCTATTGTTGCCGCGATACACTATTTGACAGCTTTGTTTGGCAATTTCGACATGGGTCGCCTATAGTGATTTAGCCGAGATAGTTTATATGAATCAAGAAACCTCGGTTTCGTATTCAACATCTTGATTATGTTTGTTTATTGCGGTTGTCTCTTTATTGGCTTAAGCATGCTCCTCAGGCTTGGTTTTAGCGTTTTGCTGCTTATATTACTCGGGTTGGGTTTAGTCATAGTTGTTGTAACTCTTTATTATTTATCTATAAATAGGGGGCGGACACTGCTTATTTGTTAGTATATGTTGATGATATTATTCTCACTGCTTGTTAGCCTTAATAGTTTTATTAAAAGTGATGGTCATTCACGTTTAGGAACTTTGTAACGTGTGTTAGATATCGTGTTTGAATAGTCAACGGGCTCGTGGATCGACTAAGCTAAATGGGTACTAGTTATGTTAAGCTTGTCTTATATCCAATCAACCCATGTCCAAGCCCACGAGGCCCATAGAAAACCTTTAGGGCATCAAGTCACTTGACTATAAATACTCCTCAAATGGTCATTTGAGGGTGTTTGAAAGTGTGTGTGTGTGTTCTTCATTTGCAATAAACATCATCTTTATTGTGTTTATCTTTTCTCCACATACACGATTTATATATATCATTCAAGTCACCATCTTTCTCATCTTTATTTCTTTCATCTTCACGCATAGTTTGTGTTTGTGGTTAACGTGTTTCTACGCGTAGCGTGGTAACGTGTTGGGTTTGTGATAAGGTTGGTATAAAAGTAAGGTCCTACAATTGGTATCAATCGCCTAACAATGGTTTAGGAGTGTTTGGTTGACGTGTTTGTTTGTGTAAGTGTTATGCGTAAGCTCTCGTTATTCAAAGTTGTCACGCATAAAACTTTAATTTTTGCACTTAAATCTTCAAGATTCTTATGGTCTAAGGTTTATATAGTGTTAAAGATTCTAGTTTTGGAAAAAAGTTCGAAGCTTTATGTGTTTTACATCGTTTTCAAACTAGTTTTTAGTTCGTTGTTCATTTCTACTCGTAAGCACAAAAAGCATTTTAGGTATTTTTGGTCAAAACTTTTGTGTTATTTGAGTGTTTTTAAGGCTATCTGTGCATCAGAAATCGGTTGAATCATTGAAATTTTTTTACGCGTAAGTCAAAACCCTAGTTTTACGCGTAAGAAAGTCAAAACCCTTTTTCACGCTGAAGTTTCTACGCATAACTTTTGGTGAAGAATCTTCGCAATAACAACTGTTACTCGGTGCTTCCCTCACTTGGATAAGTGTGTGGAACACTTCGACTTTCGGATATCTTTACTGCGTGATGTTGTAAAGGATTTTGGTTTTAAACCAACTCTTACGCATAAGCGTAAAGCTTACGAGTAAGCACTCTACGCATAAGTTAACTCTTACGCGAAGGTACTTTACTTCACGCTTAAAGTTTACGACAAGACTTACGCTTAACCTTAGGTTTACGATAAGAATCCTACGCCTAAGATATTTACGATAAGGACTCCTACGCATAAGCATTCATTCCACGCATAAGAACTCGGTTTACGAGTAAGATTTTGAGCAAAACTTCAAACGACTATAACTTTTGAACCAGAATCCGCTTTCAGATCTACCCATCAAACGATCAGAAGAACGAGGAGAATAGACCGAATGAACTAAGGTCAACCTTCAAGTCCTAAAATCGTCCGAAAAGAAGTTATTGAGGTTTTAAGTTTTAGACCAAATTTTCACTACAACAACCGAGCTTAATCTTCATCCAACACAACTCCTTTATCGTTGAATCGATCCTACATCAACTTTATCATATCATACCTTCATCAATGGCAACTCAACAAGACATTCATGCAACCGGCCGAAAACCGTCCTCCCATGTTGGAAAAAGGTGGTTATCTTCAATGGACAAGTCGAATGCTTCGTTACATCAAGACAAAACCTAATGGAAAATTGATGATCAAATCCATTTAGGATGGACCCTTCATACCGACAAGTCCAAGACCACGAAATGCCGATGCAACACCTCCCGTCCCACCATTTTTTCGTCTTCAAAAGAATCGAATACTCAAGAGGATCGGCAAGTCAAGCAGATGACATGGCAATTCATATTGTCCAACTGGTTTACCAAGAGACATCTTTATCAGAGAGACAGCCAGAAACCGCTTTTCGATATGTGGGAACGTGTTAGACGGCTTTGTCATGGAACCGAATTGGTCAACAAGATACAGAGAACAAGTCGCTAACCGCTGGGAAAAGTTTACATCTACCCGTGGAGAATCCATTGAATCCTACTATGGAAGGTTCTGACTTTAATGAATGAGCCGATCGTAAACAAGTTGACACCCGAACTATCGCGAGCAACATCAAGTTCTTGAACAATCTACCGTAATAATAGGGACGATATGTCGAGATTGTCAACCAAACAAAAGACTTACATCAAGTGAACTTTGATCAACTCAACGATTTTCCGAAACAAAACCAAGATGAAGTGAATGAAGTCGAAAGAAAATTAGCAAAGAATCATGATCCATTGGCACTCATTGCAAAGACTCAAACTCAAATGAATACACAACAACAAGCTTCATCATCTTCCACTAACAACAACTTGCAAAGAATACATCCTCAACAACAAAACTATCCACCGAACAACAACATTACCAGAACAAGGAATCACCGATCTTGAAATGGAACCGGAAGAAGCTTTGTCTCAAGTATTCTCTTTATCGGGTAAAGATTCGAGGTCGCTATTCCACACCAACTAACAACAACCAAAGGATTTCATCAAACACTCGCAATAGGAAAATTGCACACCAAAAGGTGAACATGGGTAATCAAAGACAAATGGTTGGAGTTATTGGGAATCAGCAGGATATGCTACCGGATTTCGCATACGGTAATCAGCGGTTCCAATCGTGGTAATCGATGGGTCGAATGTCGAATAGAGCGTTGGTAATCGAATGGGAATGTTGCGCCCAATCGTTGGGAATTATGGAAATGTAAATCGTGGTAATCGTGTTACGTGTTATAACTCACAAGGATCGGGTCACATGGCAAGGAATTGTCCAACTAAGTCAAAAAGAAGGATCTTGCGATCTTCGTAAAGCTATCATGTTGGTGCAAAGGAACAACTGACTTCAATCGAAAAGTCCGAGGAACATGACTTTATGGCTATTATGGATGATTTGAAGACCTCGAGGAACTCAATGCAAACCGCATCTTCATGGCAAATCTTCGTGAGACTAAGCACGACATTGATTCTCGACGCACTCCTCGCCTATGACGCCAACGCAATATCCGAGGTACCAATCACCGATCCATGCTATAACAATGTCATATTTGATATGTTTACCATGACGAACAATATTCGTGACATCGCACCTACTTATGATACATACCGACAACTCGAGTTGTAGCAATACTAACTCGAGACTCCGATGTGGATCCTAGTGAGACCGTGTGGCACAAAATACCGAGACCGATGAGGAAACACGTGCTTATTTTAAATCATTAATCAATAATCGTGGCATTGAAATTGAGAAAGTTAAATCGGTCAATCGCGGTTAAGGTCGCGAATGCCAAATTGACCGCTGAGCTTGAGAGTTACAAAGAATCGAATTAGAAATTGGTTATCGAATTTCAGAAAAACAAAGAATCATAATTAGAAATTGGTTATCGAAATTTGGTTTCTAAAGAACAACTTTTGCAAATCAAGTATAACACACTTGATGTGAATTTGAACTTGAAAATTAAATCTTTAAACAAGGAAATTTCGATTTAAATAACCAACTTTCTAAACAAAAGAAATGTTTTCTAATCTTGAAAAGAGAAGAAGCGTTGATTATCGATTTCAAAACGAGAAGATTCTCTCTTGATGAAATTTTGATAAAATGAAAAATCCTAACTTTGGAAAATTTGCTTTTAAACGGGTCATTCTGCTCAAACAATCAAGATGCTTTCTAATCAAGTAAACCGCTTTTCATACTAATAATAGAATGGCACTTGTAACCACCTTCTTCGCTCCTCAAGAAAGCTCGAAACCTCGTAATGTGTTAAACAATGGGAAAGCTTTACATGAACCCATTATTGTTCGTGATTCTCTTGAAACATTAGAACTATCTCGAGGAGAGTAGATCAAAATGAAACAAAAGAATTCGGAAATCAAACCAATTGATTATAACAAATGGAACAAAATTAACTAAATTACTTTTGTTAATCAAAAAGAAAAGTCAAAGTTTTCCATCACACCAAGTGTTTCAAACAAAGAGTCAACACTGCTTCAAAATCTGTTTCAAAACCGCTTGTTGTCTCAAATTCTCTTTCGAACATTGAACAAATGTCTTCAAACAATCCTTTTAACACAAGTGATGCGAGAAGTATTTTAGAAAATGTGAAAACTAGAATTGTGGATCTTCAAGACATCGTTAAAACTAAAACCAATATTACAACAAACATCCGTTTAATAGTTTTGATAATGAAAATAAAAAGTATTTTGAAACTCAAATTGCCCTCACCGAATGCCATCGGTGCAAGGGTAATTCATTTGAACAAGCATTTTTGAAAGAAACAATGACTTTGTCAAGGACCATAAATCCGGTAAAGCAAGCTAATGAAAGTGTTGAACACATCAAAGTTTTGGAAAATTTTAATGATTCTCTTCAAGATGTTCGACCATCGATATTATGTCTATCATTTTGCAAACATATTCTGTTGAAGATCATGAAAGACTCGACCGAGACCTCAAATTGTTTCAAAATATGAAAAGCTCTTGAAAAACTTGAAAAGAAAATGTCATATTTTAAACAACTTGATCGAAAACCGAGGAATGCAAATATGACAAACCGTCGTATGAGCGTGCCTACAATGACATGAAAGCGAAAAATGATCTTTTGAGGGCTCACCGGAAAGTCAAAAGGAAAGGCAAGGGATACCGTGATTAAAAACCATTGATCGGAAAAGCAAATGTTCCCAAACCGGTTTAAAACCAAAATGTCTGCTTTATGCCTCCTCCAAAAGTCAATGAGAAAATGATTTATCAAAACCAATCACTCCACCGCCTTGCCTAAACAAAATGTTGATAAAGGAAAAGCGTTATCAAGAAACCAAAAGTTTTAGCTCCCGGCCTTTTAAGATGAGTACCACTAATGCGTCGCCTCCACATCTAAAACATATGGAACAAACGACATAAGTTTAGAAAAGCACTCTAAAGAGACTAGGAAAGCTGAAACCACTTCTCTAGATAAAAATGTGAATCCTAATGAGTGTGCCTTACCTTCTACAGACTAGAAAGCACCTCTAGGAGCAAAGCAGACTAAAGCCTAAGAGCAATACAAGGAACAATAGAGTCTCGCATGCCTCTAAGAGTAGTCGCTTGAATAAAGAGAAGAAAGTAGAAGAACACCCTAGGAGTTTACCGCTTTGTAATAAGAAAGACATTTCATCTGAATGTAATGAACCTATGAAACTTGCTAAGTCTAATGAATGTGTTGAATCTCTTTGTTTAACTTGCAAGAAATCTTTAACTAATGTTCATGATGATTGTGTTTCTAAGAATGATATTGTTAAGCATGTTAAGAAGAATGTTCCCAAAAGAACTTATGCTAAACGAATAGGAAGACTGGTTGTGAGACTTAGGCTTTACACTACTGATAGGGAGCATAATGTTTACTTTAGGGATGACATTTGAAACCCACGGGTAGAACTTTCACACTCCGAATGGTAGAATGAGTGATAAACCTGTCTTACCAATAGATAACTTCTATGAGTGTGATCGAGGATTTTACATCTAACCCAAAGGAACCAAAATCAAAGCGGTTTCCAAAATCTTCTTCTTCCGTGATTGGCGGGTTATCGAAATATGTCTTTGGATCGTCGACTCGGGTTGCTCCAAGCACATGACCGAATCAAGTCTGCCGATCAATTTAAATCGGCAATTCATGGAACCAGACGTTTGAAATGATCATGTAGCAAATATCATGGGTTATGGAGATCTACCTTTTGGAAATTATTTGATCACTCGGGTTTACTATGTCGAAGGGTTGGGACATAATTTGTTCTCGGTCGGGCGATTCGTGATGCGATTTAGAGGTTGCTTTTAGGAGAAATGCTTGCTTTTTAGAAACTTGATGGCACCGATCTCTTAACCGGGAATCGTGATACAAACTTGTATGCTATCGACATCAATCAAATGGCCTCTTCATCACCAATATGTCTTATGACACGAGCATCCGGAACACACCCGGTTGTGGCACGACGGTTATCCCATCTCAATTTTGACACCATCAACAATCTTGCCAAAGACAACATCGCCAATGGACTTCCAAAGTTCAAATACACCAAGGATCACTTATGTCCATCATGCGAACAAGGAAAAAGTAAAGAGCATCATATAAACCCAAACTCCACTACCTGTTCGGAGCAAAGTTTCATATGTTTCACATGGACTTATGTGGCCCAATGAGAGTTGAAAGCATTAATGGGAAAAGTATATTCTTGTTATCGCCGATGATTATTCGAGATATACATGGGTTAAGTTTCGCGATCAAAAGATTTAGCACCAGAATCATCATCACCTTTACAAGCGTATTCAAGTACTTCTTCAAACTCCGATAAGGGTTGTAAGAACGAACAACGACATGTAATTCACAAATCGTGAGTTAAGAGCTTATTTTGAAGATGTTGGAATAACTCATCAAACATCGCTTGTTAGAACTCCACAATGAGAATGGGGTAGTTGAAAGAAGAAATCTAACTCTTGTGGAAGCTGCTTTCGCACAATGCTAATTTATTCCAAAGGCAATCGTTATTTCTATGGTGATGTTGTTGCCTTTGCTTGTTTCACTCGAGAACGATCCCTAATCCATCCAAGATTCAATAAAACCCATATGAAATTGTGAACAACGAAAACCCGATATCTCTTACTTTCACGTGTTTGGCGCTTTGTGCTATCCAATGAACGATGAGAAGATCTAGGTAAATTGAAAGCTAAAGGTGATATTGGAATCTTCATTGGATACTCGAGATAACTCGAGGGCATTGAGTGTATAATGTAAGAACTAGGAGGATCATGGAAGCGATGAATGTGAAATTTGATGAACTTTCACATATGGCTTCGAGAGACTCGCCTAGAACCCGCAGACTTACGGACACATCGCTTCGGGACTCGTACCTCAAAGAGCTCAATCAATGCAGATGACAATCCTAAAGAACAAGAATGGGAGAAATTCTTGAGTTAATGTTCGATGAATACTATGGTGGAACTTGACAAATGCATCAAACCATCATTCCACCGCACCGCCAAAATCATCCTCCACCACCAATGTAAGATGCATCTACTACGGTCGAAACCAATGCACCAACTCCATCAACATCATCTACATCTACTCCAGCTTATTGCAACCGTTCTACCGCAGTTGATGAGCAAAACCAAACCGTAATAATGCAACGTTAGATGAAGACTTATTTGAAAACCCGCTTGCTACGGAATCACCGAATCTTCTTCAAGTTTACGAAACCATCTAACTCGCACACGATAACCAACGGTATCCTTCACTCAAGTGGACAAAAGACCACCCAATTGAACAAGTTATTGGTGAACCTTCAAGGCCAATTCGAGACGAGACGCCAACTTGCCACCGATTGTGACTTGTGCATTTACCTTTGCTCAATTAGCAATATTGAACCGAAAAACATTAGGGAGGCAATGGCGGATCCCGCATGGATAGAAGCAATGCAGAGGAACTTCTCAATACCGCTCACATGAATCTTGGGAAATGGTTCCAAGACCCATTGACGTTCGCGTCATTGATCTTAAATGGTTATGGAAGAACAAACGGGATGAAGAAATGACGTCATTCGCAACAAAGCTCGTCTTGTGGCCAAAGGATACGACAAGAGGAAGGGATAGACTTTGAAGAGTCATTCGCGGTAGCTAGGCTTGAAGCGATCAGATATTCTTAGCCTATCATACCACAAAAACATCACGGTTTATCGATGGACATTAAGACCGCGTTCTTGAATGGAACTCGAAAGAAGAAGTGTACGTGAGTCGGCCGAAGGCTTCATCGACTTGGAACATCCGGACTCGTCTACAAACTCAAAAGGCAATATATGGTTTGAAACAAGCTCAGAGCGTGGTATGACTTAACTTTCCTCTTTCCTTATCCAAAACAATTTTACCAAAGGCACGCTTGATCCTACCTTGTTTACACAAAATGCAAAACGACATTTTGATTGTTCGATTTACGTGGGCGACATCATCTTTGGGTCCACTAATCCGAATCTTTCAAAACATTTTGAAAATCTCATGAAAAGCAAATTTGAAATGTCCATGATGGGGAACTAAAATTCTTTCTTGGTTTACAAATACATCGGTCCTAGTGGAATTTTTATAAATCAAGCTAAATACACAACCGAGATTTTGAAAATCATGGTATGGATAATTGTGATTCGGTCGAACACCAATGGTAACTTCACCAAAATTGCGGCCGATTTGTTTGGGAAACCTATTGATCCAAAGAAATATCGAGCATGATTGGTTCTCTCATGTACCTCACTACTAGTCGACCCGAGATATTCATTTCTTTGTTTGCTTATTAGCACGGTTTCGTGCAAAGCTCACGAATCGCACCTCAAAGAGGTTAAACGGATCTTCGGTGCACCAAGACATCCATTCACATGGGACTTTGGTATCCGGCGAACCGGATTGATCTAATTGCCTTTTTCGATGCGGACCACGCAGTGATCAATTACGACAAAAGTACATCCGGAGGAGCACAATTTTGGGTGAAAAGTTAGTCACCGGTCTTCAAAGAAACAAGATTGCCTTGCACTTTCAACCAAGTCGAGTAGTATGTGTCTCTATCTGCGTGTTGTGCTCAAGTTCTATGGATGAGAACACAACTCACAGATTATGGCTTTACTTTCGATAAAATACCTATGTATTGTGACTCGAAAAGTGCCATAGCCATATCATGCAATCATGTTCATCACTCAAAGACTAAGCATATCCGTGTCCACTACCACTTCATCAAAGAGTGCGTCGAAAATGGTATCGTTGAATTATTCTTCGTGAAGATCGATTACCAACTCGCCGATCTATTAACTAAAGCCCTTCCAAAAGAAAGGTTTGACTATTTAGTTCGACGAATTGAATGCGATGCTAACCCTCGAGGAGTTAGAACGTCTTCTCGAATCTTCGTGAAAATGATTTTCCAAAGCTTCACTGTAAATATTTTGAAAACAAAATACAAAATTTGAAAACAAACAAAAAAAATATAAAATATAAAACTTTCAAAATACAAAAACAATAGAAAATCAAAATCCAAAATATTATTCTCACGACATGTCTCTCGATAATCGATATTCAGACGTTTCTAGAAATGTCATTCAACAATGATACGGGCATGTATGTATGCTTGAGCGAGAGTTCTTTAATTTGTTTTCTAAAACATGTCGTTTCTCAAAATTTCTTCAAAATGGCTTTCGTATACTTGAAGATTTAAACCCGGACTAAAATGATGACTTTTGATTATTTTCAAATCAAAACTCGTGTTTTAAAGAAAAATCAAGTGTACGCTTGATTGCACTACATTTTAAATCGGTGAGAAATCATCATCATCTTGAGCACCTTTCAAGATTGTTCAAAAAGATTTTCAAAATCTTTCAAAATATTTTGTGCTCAAGATAACTCCCTCTAAAACCCTTTAATTGATTATGCTTTATTAAAGGGGGAGTATAAAACTAAAATGTTCCAAATTCATGCTTAAATCAAATCCGTTTGTCTCCCTAAAAAGATTCTAAAATGTTGTTTAATCCGTTGATATAAAAAATATCACTAATATGCTATTTTTGAGGGGGAGGAGACGTGATTAAAATGTGATCAAAATGTTTAATGATCGTTGTTTGAATCTCAAAATGAGCTCGACTCAGTTGAAACCAATGAATTGACGAGGAATCATGTACCATCTCGAGAAACTTTCTATGGACTTGACCAGGACGGGTAATAATTTCAAGTTAGTTCTCTAGTGATGTAAACGTGTCTCGAATCGGTCTTGTTCATTTAAAGTCGATCAATTCAAAAGTGCAAACTCACCTCTATGTGCGTACATCAAAACTTTTAAGCACATGTGAAGTGGGGAGTGTTTCGAAAATATAAAACTCACTGAGTGTCTCAAACAAGTTTTCTATCATAAACACTCGAGAGATTTTCAAGAAAAATGGTTTTATGGCAACAATAGAGACGGTCATGGAGTCATAAGGTGACTAAGGATAGGAAATCCGTCTATGATCCGCCAGAGTCGAGGGATCTACCCAGGACATCACAAATAGTTAGTATTAGAAGTCCTTAGGAATGATTGAAAAAGGAGTAATGTGAGAAAGGAGAAAGAAGGGTTGAAGAATTAAAAGAAAAGTAAAAGAAAGGGTGAAAAGAAATAGCCCTCCATAATCAACCTTAGAGGCGTAAACGGGTTCAATTCATATGCTACCGGTTGTCGGTTAGTTGACACCGGTATTGAAGACAAAGACGTCATGGACCCAATGACGACCGCACTAAACATTCTAGCCACTCAATTCCTCTCAAAAGGGATTTGTTTCATTCTCACTGGAGCATCTTTTGAATGACCACCCCTTAGGGGGAGATTGTTAGCCTTAATAGTTTTATTAAAAGTGATGGTCATTCACGTTTAGGAACTTTGTAACGTGTGTTAGATATCGTGCTAGAATAGTCAACGGGCTCGTGGATTGGACTAAGCTAAATGGGTACTAGTTATGTTAAGCTTGTCTTATATCCAATCCAACCCATGTCCAAGCCCACGAGGCCCATAGAAAGCCTTTTAGGGCATCAAGTCACTTGGACTATAAATACTCCTCAAATGGTCATTTGAGGGGTGTGCTTGAAAGTGTGTGTGTGTGTGTTCTTCATTTGCAATAAACATCATCTTTATTGTGTTTATCTTTTTTCTCCACATACACGATTTATATATATCATTCAAGTCACCATCTTTCTCATCTTTATTTCTTTCATCTTCACGCATAGTTTGTGTTTGTGGTTAACGTGTTTCTACGCGTAGCGTGGTAACGTGTTGGGTTTGTGATAAGGTTGGTATAAAAGTAAGGTCCTACACTGCTTCATCTGAGTTTTTGCTACAACGGATTATTGCTTCTTTATATCATGAGTTCTCTATAACAGATTTGGGTTCTCTTAATTACTTTTTGGGTATCTATGTTACGCGTGATTCTACAGGGATGTTTTTATCTCAGTCTAAGTATGCTACTGAGATTCTTGAGCGAGCTCATATGGTTGGTTATAACCCCAGTCGGACTTCTGTTGATATTGAGTCTAAACTGGGTGATGATGGTGATCCGGTTTCTGATCCGACATTATATAGGAGTCTTGCGGGTTCTATTCAGTATCTCACTTTACTCGCCTTGATATTTCTTATGCAGTGCAGCAGGTTTGTCTTTATATGCATGATACGCGGGAGCCTCATTTCTCGGCTCTTAAGCGGATTTTGAGGTATGTGCAGGGTACTTTAGACTATTGGTTACAGTTGTTTTCATCTTCTACTTCCTCATTGGTTGCTTATTTGGATGTTGATTGGGCTGGCTGCCCTACTACTCGGCGATCAACTTCTAGCTATTGTGTATTTCTTGGCAAAACCTTACTCTCGTGGTTCTCTATGCGTCAACCGACACTTTCTCGTTCTAGTGCATAGGCATAATATTTTGGTGTTGCCAATGCAGTTGCTGAGACCTGTTGGTTGCGGAACCTACTACGAGAGCTGCATACCCCTTTGTCTTCCGCTACGCTTATCTATTGTGATAATGTCAGTGCAGTATATTTATCTTCTAATCCGGTTCAACACCAACGTACGAAGCATATAGAGATTGATATTCATTTGTTCGGGATTTGGTTGTTGCTGGTCAAGTTAGAGTTCTTCATGTTCCCTCACATTATCACTATGCGGATATTTTCACTAAAGGCTTACCTTTAGCTTTGTTTGACGAGTTGCGAACCAGTTTGAGTGTTCGGTGTCCTCCCGCTCAAACTGCGGGGGAGCGTTAGTCGTAATTTAGCATAGCCTAATTATAGTTTGTATGGGCTAAGGCCCGAGTATCTCTTGTTATGGTTTGTAGGCTATATATGTTTTATCCGGTTTCATTAATGAGATAACGAACACTTCAATAACTTACAGTCTTCCTTGAAAGGTTTCCGAGAGTGTCAAAAAAATCAAAGATTTTATGATATAATCGACTTTAAGCCATCCAACCAATTTAAGGGGTAGAAACAACAACACTTGTAGAATCACATTTGATGTGCGTTAGAACATCAAAAAAAACAACACCATGAGGCATGGTTGGCCTTGTCGACATCAAGTTTGATAGGTATTTGATTAGTAATGGAATTGACTCCATAAATTTTATCAGTGAGGGAGGGGGAGGTCTATTATTATTATCGTCAGTCATGATTAAGAAAACGTATTAAGGTTTTCTTGGTAAAAAAGGTTCTAAAAAATAACCGAATTTGCTAAAAAAGAATTGAGGAATCGATTTAGGCTCGATACCATGTAAATTGTGATATTGATTATTATTGAATAATGTGATTACATATATCTCAATATATATAAGGACAACCTAATATTTGTGTTTGAGCTCAAACAGTACTAATACAAGCCTAATACAAATAACTCCACTAACAGATGTTGTTAAGGACAACCTAATATCTGATGATGATTGTTGTGCTCAGAAGGAGCGGAGCCCTGTTGAAACGAGTGAGGCGAAATGCCCCAACTATATTCCTACCGAAAGACGATATTAGTAGGAAAAAAACTCAAATTCGTAGAAGAAAGTTTCAGTGCCCTCGGTTGAGAAATCTGAGTGCAACAATATGTCAATCTTAATGCTAAAAAGATGTGTATTTCTAATCTCCTCTAGTTTTGCCGCTTACCATACGCGTCTTCTACTATTCTTTTTGGGAACAAAGATTAAATATATATTCTTTATTTATATTTTTCTAATAGCAGCCCATTCAAGAAAAATTGGCAAGTAGCAACCCATTATTTGTATTTTTGTTTTTATCCGTTTTAGTCTTACCTACAATTTATCGTTCTTTCTTTGTAACTACGTATATGTTCAATTTGCTAATAACGTATATCAAGGAATTGTGGGATTTATAATGATTTATTTATTTTGAATTGGGATTTTTATAATTTAATATATGCATGTAAATTTTTCACTATGTGTTTTTTCCCAAGTCTATAACTTTTTAGTTTGAAAACTATTTAGAGCATCTTTGGTTCATATAGAGCTTGTCCATAGTTACATGAAGCTTATGTAAAATTCATACCCATAAATAGCACAAAGTTTATAAAAAAAGAAGACGACAAAAAAAAAAAAAAAAAAAAGGAAAAAGCATAAGCAAGTTTATGTGTATAAATCAGAAAGAGATAAATAAATATGGACCCACTGATACTAGTTCATATGAATTTAGAGATAACATAAATATAATAAAATGTTATTGTGGTTTACTTAGAGCATTGACAACGGAATGTTATAACGTCATTAGTAGGCGAAATAACGCCTTTTGGCGTTAAACATTTGGCGGCGTTATTGCGCCGTTGGTTCTGGCGTTAAAGAGATAGCATTATATTGTTTTGTTTGTTTGTTTTTTTTTTTTTCCTTTTCTTTTTCATTTACGCCTTAAATGAGGGTTGTTTTGTAAATTGTTGGGAATGTTATTGATGTTATTGTTGTGGGTGTTTTGGGATGTTGGGTGAAATGTTAAAGGCGATGTGACGCGACGGGCGGTGTTATTGATGTTATGGTGTTATTGTTGTCATGCTCTTAGAGTTGTGGGTATGGTAACGTGGGAGTCATGTTAAACTTTAACATTTGGGTGTTAATCACACCGTGTGACGTGTTAAAGGTCAAGTTTTAACATTGTGTTAAGGGAATAACGCACGTTAAAATTCATTTTCGCTTTTTCTTTTCTTTTTTTTTTTTTTTTTTTTTTTTTTTTTTTTTCATTTATGCTTCCTAAATGAGGGTTGTTTTGTAAATTGTTGGTGAGTTAAAGTTTAACTTTGGAATGTTATGATAAGTGGTGTTTTTTTGTTAAGTTAAAGTGAAATGTTAAAACTGATGTGGCACTGACGTGACATGGTGTTAAAGTTTAACCTAAGTTACTGTAATGACATGTTTCAAACAGTTTGCACCGAAAATGACATGTTTCAAACAGTTTTGTTATTAAGTGCGCCCTCTGATACCGTTTTCTGGTTCCATTGCTAGTTGTGCTTAATGTATAGTTGGATGGAAAACATATTGCACACTTCCAATTTGTTTGCATAATGAAAAATCATTTCGACCGTCTATTTTATTAGACATTGTCCAACATGATATCTTAGCTTTAGATCTAACAAGGATTCGGCCCCGCCGCGTTGCGGCGGGTTTGGTTCTTTTGTGATAGGCGTTGTTCTAGTTTTTAAAATTTCCATTGTGGCGTGAAGGAATTTCTACGACCCTTTGTTTTTATCGTTGCTGGTGCAATTGCTATCAAAATGTGTGCATTAGCTTGTTTCTGGCACATTTGCCTTATGAGGCTTACATAGTTTGTTCTTATAACACTACATTGGCCATGGCTACAAGAGCTTTTACATAAGTGTGTTTCAAAAGTGTGACGATCATGTAGAAGCGAACGAATATACATCTTAAAGCAGAAAGAAATAATTCACGTGTGTTCCCTGCACTACAATAACGCGTTGGAGTTCTCATACGCCCGAGATATAGTCGTCGAAGCCGATGTAAGCAAACGACATATCCGTGTCGATTATTCACCTAAAAAGGTAAAGTTAATAGGAAGTCCAGTGCGAAATTACACAATCGACACGGACACGAGAGATAATCAGAAAACCGTGTGTACCTTAAGCTCGAGCGCCACGAAAATTCGAACATCGTTTATAATAGCCTAGCATCGAAACTTGAGTTTGTTGCTTTTGGTTTTAAGCCGCTTAATCGGCACACAAGCATATGGTTGCAACAAATGCAATGGCACGTGCAATCTGATTATCTAAAAGTATTTGGATGAATATCGGCGTTATATACCGACAACATAAAGCAAGAGTGTCGGAAGCGACTAAGGTACAAAAATAGAGTAAATGTATTGAACCTCTGAAAACACTTGATGTCGATTTAGTCTATCATAAAACTCTGTTTTGTGCATTGTTAAATCGAGACGGGGTTCCGCATGAACAACGTAATGACACTCTCTGTAGCCATGGCTGTAAAGTTAGTAACTTGTTGTGCCAAGATCCGGCAAATTTTAACTTTGTAAATTTGTGGGGAATAACCGTCATGAATTAACTTGTTCATATTCATCACAACCTGAAATAAATGCATCTATGAGGCTCGGTGAAAGAATCTTTCGTTGTCCGCGAAGCTTGTAGCTGAACAGGTTCTCTTCTGTGAAAGTTCATTCTGTTCCATACCTAAATATTGTTGTGGCATCGAGCTGAATCTTTCCACTCGGAAGTATAGTCCAATCGTCAGTCGATGATGTTGACACGCGATGTTCACGATAGCAAGACCCGTCTAGTCACCCCCTCAAATCCCTTTTGTTGTTTCAAGAATCTTTGTGCAAAGGTCTGCACCAGACGTATTGCTAGACCATTGTGGCAACGAAAGGAATTCGAGGGGAAGATGAAAACAGGGCAATATCTTAAACATCCCGTATCAATATTAGTAAATGAGGATTGCAACTCTACCCGACTGCATACATGTGGACAATTCCAAACAAACGTTAGTTACAAAAATGTAGCTACCCATTATTCTAAAAGGTGAGATAAGCGCATATACAATATGAGGATAGTGGCATTCCTAATAGTATTATTACAGTATTAGAATTAGAACATACTGAGACAGGAACACATACATGGTAGTTGGCAGGTAACACTATTTGCTGTGAAACCTTTTATATGCATTATTCGTGGGTCCTGATTTAGCATACTGACAAGAATGTCGATGTGTTAAATCGCGCGCCAAACACTACGTGAGCATACAGCGTATTCCTTACTTAATCCACGATTTCACTAACACGTCAAAACTAATAGAAAAACATGAATAATGATAACGAATGCGGCTCAGATATATGTATACAATAGCGATACCAGGCAACCAACATGGCTGCAGTCACAAATTCGATGTGACTGCCGTGCTACGTTGCGGGCCAAGGAAATGTATACGCGTTGGTCAGCATATTATCATCATCGCCTATAGATTGGTAGACGGCTAAAATTCAGGCATACAATAGCACCGCCAGGCAACAAACAGTACCCGCAAGACTTGTTGCTGCGTTATAATAAAAGGCCCGGCAAGATAACACCATTTTAAAGGTAACCGCTGCTATTCAAAAGCGTTTAGGGTATTCAACAATAGGATGTCTGCGCCACTTGTAACGACTATTACCTCGGAAAGTGGTGATCGGTGATTCACCAACAAAAGCAATCCCAATCGTCGGTAGTAGGATTATTTTGTCTTATTAAAACCGACCGATCGATGGCTCGTTCCAATGATAGGCGAAACCCAAAAAAAAAGAAAATTGTATGTTAAAGTTACTTAAAAAGGAAATCGTGGCGCTTACGACCGAAATGAAAGAAAAAAAAAGCAAAAAAAGAGACTAAACTTGAAGAAAAACCCATTAAGACCATTTGCCTCCTAATAATGACCCATTTTAGCAACTAAATGGCTCTTGATCATTGCGATGTAATACTCGAATATTGTTGTGTTATCGGTGGAGTCTTCCTACACTGAAGCACATTTCAACCTTCGATCGCTAATCTTAACATGTGATGTTCAGAATGGCGAAACCCGTCGATCGCCCCTCAAATCCTTTGCTATTTCAACAATATTTGTGCAAATATACGCAAACGTGTTGCTAGACCATTGTTATAATGAAAGGAATTCGGTGGAAGATCGAGCAGTGATACCTTAAACATCTCGCGTCAATATTGGCAAATGAAGATTGCGATATTCTTCCGAGTGAAAAGATTCCAATCGATGACACGACTATTAAGTTCGATAAGAAATACTATGAGCCGTTTCTTTAGTGCCTAAACTTTTTAGAAAGATCATATCTGACATAGTTTCTAATGTTTTTAAAACGATGCCAAACGGCACGAACATGGTGTTTGATACTTTAAATGTAAACCATGATAGCTATCGTAGTCCATAAATGTCAATCTCCTGTTTTCACCCCAATACGTTCTGGCTCGTAACCGATGTTGACCCAAAACCCAACCCGGTAGCTAATCTGGAAAGTTAATCCCTTTTTGCATACAGTTCTAAATATGCGAACCGAATACTACGTAGACATACGTGTATTTCTCACTTAATCCACGATTTCACTAACACGTCAAAACTAACCGAAAAACATGAAAAATGATAACGAATGAGGCTCGGATATATGTATACAATAGCGATACCAGCAACAAAGAAAACTTTCAAACACGAATATAAATAGCGGGCTAAAATAATGGCGATGAAAGAAGATCATAGAAGGATTTGTGCGACATGTTGGCCGGTTGGGTTGAAAGATGATGGAATTTTACACCAAGCCACTTTAAGCGGAATTATGTGCTCTATTGGTTCCTCGCCGCCTTGTCATTTTGTCATTAGCTTGAGCTACATCATTTGCTATCTCATATCTCAGTATATCTTGAGGCGGTAGTAAAGGCCCTTCATGGTCGCAATAAATTAAAGACATGTGAGTTTCGGAAAAAGGTAGACCCTAACATCATCAAATATACACAACCATGAGACAGGTTCCAGAATCAGTAAAAAAAAATACATAATCGAATTACCTAATGACGTTGAACACCGTCAGCTGACATTTTTATGTAGACCCTCAAAATGTACTTCTGTCACTCCATTTATACCTTAAATAACAGTAAAGATGGTTGTGTCAGTATGAGGCAACTCGCAAGTGATATCTTTCTCTAAATGGAAAAAAATACGGATATTTATAATGCAAGAATTTTATTACAATCCACTGTATAGATTCACATACCTGTATTAGATGATGATGCGTGTGATCTATTACAAACCCTTTCTTACGTGCATGTTCAAGGAGGATATCACCATCGACTTGGTGAAAGAATCTTTCGTTGTTCGCGAAGCTTGTACCCGCATAAGTTGTACTATGTGAAGGATCCTTTTGTTCCATACTTGAATATCGTTATGTCATCGAGTTGAATCTTTCCACTCGGAAGTATACTTCAATCGTCAGTCGATGATGTTGACACGCCGATGTTCGGGATAGTGAGACCGTATAATCGCCCCTCAAATTCCTTTTCTTTGTATGAAGAGTCTTTGTGCAAAGATGCACGGGCGTGTGCTAGACCATTGTCACAACGAAAGGAATTCGAGGGGAAGATGAAAACCGGGCAATATCTTAAACATCTCGTATCAATATTAGCAAATGAAGATTGCACTATTCTACCGAGTGGAAAGATTCCAATCGATGACACGACTATTTAGTTCCGTAAGAAGCAACTCATTCCGACTGCATACATATGGGTAATTCCAGACAACCCTTAGTTACAAATATGCAGTTGTCCATGATTCTGAAAGGTGATGTAAGCACATATACAATATGAGGATAGTGGCATTCCAAATACTATTATTACAATATTAGAATTATAACGTACTGATAGAGGAACACATACACGGTAGTTGGCAGGTAACATTATTTGCTAGCAAACCTTTTATATACATTATTTGTGGGTCCTGATTCAGCATACAGCAACAGTAATACGTACGTGTTAAATACACGCGTTGAATACTACGTAGACATGCGTGTATTTCTCACTTAATCCACGATTTCACTAACACGTCGAAAGTAACAGAAAAACATGAATGATGATTACAAATGAGGCTCGGATATATGTATACAATAGCGATACCAGGAAACCAACATGGCTGCAGTCACACATTCGATGTGACTGCCCTGCCACGATGCAGGCCAAGGAAATGTATACGCATTAGTGACCATATTTTCATCATTTCCAAACAAACAGTGCTAGCAAGACTCGTGGTCGCGTTACGATAAACGGCCAGACAACATTACAGCTTTTTAAAGGTTTAAATTGTCAATCAGTGCGCTAAGAATACAAACCTTCTTTGCATGAATTATAACTTGTGTGCATCAATTATAACTTCTGTGCATACAACATTACACCTGAAGATTGTTGCGTCACCTACTGGACTCTTTCCACTCGGAAGTACATTTCAAGCGTCAGTTGCTAATGTTGAGACGCGATGTTCAGGATAGCGAGACCCGTCTACTCGCCCCATTGAATTCCTTTTGCCATTTCAATGGTTGTTGTGCAAAGGTCTGCACCAGACGTATTGCTAGACCGTTGTGAGAACGAAAGGGTTTCGAGGGCTGAATTAGAACAAGGAAATATCTTAAACATCTCATATCAATATTAGCAAATGAAGCTTGCAATACTCTATCGGGTGGAAAGATCCCAATCAGTGACACGACAATTCAGTTGGATAAGAATTTACTGCTACCGACTACAAACGTATAGGCAATTCCAATCACCCCACATGAATAATAATTACGAATGCGGATCAGATATATGTATACAATAGCGATACCAGGCAACCAACATGGTTGCAGTCACACATTCGATGTGACCGCCCTGCCACGATGCGGGCCAAGGAAATGTATCGCGTTGGTCGGCATATTATCATCATCGCCTATAGATTGGTAGAAGGCTAAAATTCAAGCATACAATAAGCGTCGTCGGGGCAACAAGCGATTGCTCCCAAGACTTGTGTCTGCGTTACAATAAACGCCCGGCAAGATAACACCATTTTAAAGGTTTAAATTATCGGCCGGTCTTGTGAAGACAAACCTTTTGTCGTCAATTATAACTTCACGTACACAATATCGCTAACTTGTTGTATAGATTATGCATATGCTTACGAAACTGTTCAAAACTTTTGCATCAACACGACCTATAAACAAATTTAAGTAATTAGTTTAGCTACTAAAGAGCATAAAATATTACATAGGCAAATAATAATATACCATCCTTTATTTTAACTTAATTTTTTCAAAACCATTATAATACCTAAATTCAACGATATCATAAAATTTTCACATCAGCTATTAACAATACCAAGTAACGCTATTCCATTAAAATAGCAAAACATTAATATAATTGTTTGGCAATTACCATTTTAGGTGAGAGCCAGTTGCGAAGTTTGTGAATTTTTTCAAAACCATTATATTACCTAAATTCAACGATATCATAAAATTTTCACATTAGCTATTAACAATACCAAGTAACGCTATTCCATTAATATAATTGTTAGGCAATTACAATTTTAGGTGAGATCCAGTTGCGAAGTTTGTGCTAGCCAAGATATATATATATAAGGAAATCGAGACAGCCCCAAGTAATATTATTCAGTTAAATACTTAAAATCTGAATTGGATCTTAATACATGTATCCGTAAAGATTGAAATCTCGTATGAAAGACCAAACCTTGTGGTGGATACATTATGGAAATCATAAGCACTGATCAATATTCGACCAAGAAAAAGCAATCCCAGGACATCAGTAGTAGGATTAGTTTTCTTAGCGAATCTTGGTCATAACATCCATTTGCCGAATACTGATCAGGAAAAGTTGAGACCAAGGAATTTCAAGACTGAGATCAGATAGTAGTCATACAACTAAAAAGGCTCAGGTCAGCAATTATTGAAGTGGTACTCAAAACCCCATGGCTGTAACCGTGAGGTCGCCACGCCAAGATATGGGTTTCGGTAAACAACACTTACAAAAACACCAAACGCTGACAAATCCCATCATTGCCTACAGTTTAGTCAAACGTCGTCCTTTAACAACATACTCCTTTTCGGAACACGCATTATGTACCATGTTTAAATATAATAAGAATAACTGAACGAATACATCCTAAAAGCGACATAAGCGATAAGCGCACCCTTCAATAATATTCGGTTTTCGTGCAACTACCTCTAACAAAGTTTCCAAATTCCACAAAAAGATGAAACAATGTACCTAAAGAAAATATCATTGTTCGCACATCCAGAACCAAAAAAATTATCACCATTGCCGCTGGTATTCTTACCAATAGCAGCTTTATTTATACATAATTATCTATAAATATTAATCCCCGTTGTCGGTGGGGTCTTAAAATTCTTTCCCAACTCATGGTCGGGGGCTTCAGCTAGTTTTTGATAAATAATCAAGATATAATAGTATTCTTAAAAGTCAATTATCAATGAAATACTAAATTACAAATCACGCAACTCAGGGTTAAATAGCCTATATTGTTGGCCACAATTAAGCCTAAAATCGTAGTCAACTACTTTATTGATTAGAGTCTTGTTGTCTCAAGCGGACATAAGAAGCTACAGTTTGCGAAAAATAAGGCTCAGACTGGAAAATATTCAAGCAGTACCAAGCACCCGTCACGGCTGCAACCACAATCCATGTGTGGCTACCTCGCCAACACACAGATCAAAAAATAAGGCTCGGAGCTGCAAATATAAAAACAGAACGACGAACCCCCCATGGCTGCAACCACAATCCATGTGTGGTTACCTCGCCAAATTACATGCCGCGTTCCATTATTTTTCCGAAAGAAACTAAATATAAAATAAGATCATCACATATTTTGGGCCACAAAGGCAATAGTTAACCCACAACACCTACCATTCAATAATCTAACCCTTTACATTGTCGGTCGGCAATTATTGGGGTGGTGCTCAAAACCATGGTTTGCAAACCGTAAGGTCGCTCATGAAGATACGGGTTTTAGTGACAACACCACAATAGACATGCAACAACAAAAGTCAAACATAAAGGCCTAATATGCAAGCTGTTAGGAATTAGAAATTCCGGTATTAAAGAGTCGGTCACCTCAAGTATATGTAATCGTTAAAAGCTCGTAGTCGTAGTTCTTTTAAGTTAAGTAGTAATTTAGTTAAGTAACACCGTGGAGGACAGACGGGTCTTTACCCAGCTGTATGCACGATCCACGCCAAGTGTGGCGAATTATGTAAGACTATAAATACTCTCTACCTTCCAAGGTAGAGTTGGAGCTCATAATAATATCTTTCACTTTCTCTCACTAAGTTCCCTAAACCTCTAACTTTCTCTCTAGAATTCCATCTATATGCTACTTTGTGTTATGGTTTGATGTGTATGTGAAAAGGAATATCTAACAATTGGTATCAAGAGCCATGGTTAGATCATATCTTGCACATCTTTGGATTTATAGTGGTTTTAGGTGGTTTTGAGTTTGAAAAGGTTTAGTGGTTTTGCATCATTTGGTTGATTTCTTGTGTTAAAGTTTGAATTTTGTTGGTACTTTTATGTTTAGAATCATCAAAAGTGTTTAGGTTTTCATTTGGTAAGCTTGAATCATCTTGGTTGGGTTGTTTTGGATTGAAAAGTGAAGTTTATTTGGTTTTCAAGCTAGCGACTTAGCTCTCGGACTATTTTCTTGGTAGCGACTTGCTTCACAGTTTTGTAGCGACTTACTGATGTTAAAGCTAGCGAGTTAGATCTAGCGAGTTAAAGTACAAGTAGTGGACTCTCCACTACGGGTAGCGACTTAATGGTAGCGACTTGGTCGATGTGAGTTGCTCTTTAGCGACTTGTGTTTCTAGCGACTTGTGTAGCAATTCTTTGCCAAAATTTGGTTAGCGACTTGGTCCGTAGCGAGTTACTACTTAGCGACTTGCTTTTACTGTTAGCGACTTGGGATTCTAGCGACTTGGCTGTCTAGCGAATTAACCGGGTAGCGACTTAGTGCATTTGTTTCTAGCGACTTAGTGCATTATCATCTAGCGACTTGAGTGATTGTTTACGGTTTTCTCTTGATTTAGTAAAATCTGTGAAAGAATCTATTTCCGGTTTAATCATAGAGTTATAAAATCCGTATAATCTGTTAACATGTCTACCAACGTCCCTCTTGTCATCTCCACTTGTTGCCGAGGATGTACAAGCGGTGGCTCGAGATACTCGTCCACCCATGCTTGCGAGCCGACTACGACTCTTGGGCTCAGCGAATCAGTTGTATTGCCTTGGAAAAGAAAATGGTGTCAACATCCTCAAATCCATTGATGAAGGACCATATCGAGTTGAGACGACTAGAGACATACTTGATACTAATGAAGATGGTACTCTGTTTACGGAATGGACGGACCTAAGATGTACGATGAGCTTGATGATAAGGAGAAAAGAGATTCGATGCGAGATATCGGGGCTTCAAACATTGTTCTTCAAGGTCTTCCTAAAGACATCTACAAGTGATCAATCATAACAACGATGCAAAAGCGGTTTGGGATAATGTTAAGATGCTTCTCTCGGGTTCGAATTAACTATGGAAGGCAGAGAATCCCAACTCTATGGCGAATTTGAGCACTTCAAGATGAAACCGGATGAGAGTGTCTATGAGTACTATGTGAGATTCCATAAGTTAGTGAATGACATGAGGAACATCGAATGACTATGCCTAACATTCATTTGAACTCTAAGTTTGTGAACAACATGAATCCCGAATGGCACAAGTTTGTCACAATTGTGAAACTCACTAAAGGATGAAGAACACAAACTATGAGCAACTCTATGCCTTCCTCCTTGAAATGAGAGACATGCTATGTTTGAAAAGCGATTCTCAATCGGTTCAAGACCAACCAGGGAGAGACAAGCTCGTCTAATGACTCAACGACCTTCTACTCAAACATCGGAATCACAACCAAAGCATCACAAGTCATACCCTTGGGAATGGTAATCACAAACTCATTCCCGATCCCATGTTCAAACAAGGCGATCTTTGATGCACACGTGGGTAACATCATCAATCAACTAGCTCTTCTCATTAGTCAAAACATGAATTCTCTCCCAAACCAACAACAACCTCGAGCGCATCTAACCCACATAATCAAGCCATTGTTAAAGATGGAAGGATCGTGGTGCAACCAGTTCGGAAAGACAGTATGATCGGGGAAGAGGTGTAGGCGGGAGAGGTTATGTTGGAAACGAATCGAGGAAGAAATGGTAACCAAGGTCAACCTAAGCCAATCAAATGCTATAGTTGTGGTGGTGAAGGACACATTGCAAGGCGCACATCTCCAAAGCGTCCACGAATCTTTGATTACTTGAGAGATAAGATGTTCTTGGCACAAGCTCGGGACAATGGTGTTGCGTTGGATGAAGAGGAATTGTTGTTTCTTCTTGAGGGCAATGCCAAGACCTATGATGCGAGATGTGGATGAGCGACCTATTCGGAGATAGGTCACAATCATCGAACGCCTTTCAAGTCGGCGATGTGATGCATACGACTACGATGTAGATGATGGACCTCTGCACATACAATCTTTATGGCTAGCATCTCTCCAATGGTTTCTCCCAAGATCTCTTCTTCACCACAAGTGGCCCATCCAAGGACAAACTCATATCGGAGGTATTAAAGCTATCGATGATGACGATGTGCAACAGATGCATGACAAAGTACAACCAAGCGAAACTATTGAATCAAATATTGAAAATATGGGTAATATCAATATTGTCCCATACGATCAATACGTGAAACAAAGTGAAAGTGAAGTTGTACCAAGTGATGCATCTTCTGCGATCAACAATGACTATGTCTTTGATGAATACACCGCATGTGCTTGATGATTCCATAATTTACGAACTAAATGCCTATAAGGAACGTGTTGCTATTTATGAACAACGTGCAAAATTTGAGTTGACCACTCGTGAGCGGGAAATGGATGTCCAAGTGAGTACGGTAATTAGAAAAAGTAAGTTTAGAGAAGAAGTATTGAAACAAGAATTAAATTCCTTGCAAGAAAAACTTTCTAAAACAACTAAGCAAAACAAGAACTTCAAGAAAATGTGAAAATGCTTAAGCAAGAATTTAATGCAAAGGAATCAAAACTCTTGAGAGATTTTCTAATCTAAAAACTTTGAAAACAAACTTGAAAACAAGTTGTACTTACAAGGAAACACCATTCGATTGCTCACATGGTCACGAAACATCGTGTCTTAGCGATAAGCATAGCATTCCCCTTGTTGAGGAACCAAATCCAGAGGTAATTAAAAGGCTAGAAATGCTCATAAGGTGCTTTATGATGGTAATGAAGTCCTTAAGCCTAGGCGAAACCTAGTTGCGTTGAGTGCACCGAGGAAGATAAGATATTAAATGAAATCACTAGGGAAAAGATGAATAAAAGCAAAATGATCCCAAATGCAAAGAGAAAACATAATCATCTCTCCTCATGATTACAAGAAGGAAAAGCTGGATTTCCTTGAACAAGTTTAAGCCTCGAGACTTTGTTGACTCCGAACAAGTCTTACGGAAAAGGATTTAGATAAGCGAAAGCGGAAAACATTATTGAAACAAACCCTCCCTTTGAAAATGCCTAGAGCGATTGTGTATCCTCCTAATACACCAATGCATCTTGTTCCTAGAACAATTGCCACTAAAAGCAAGACATTAATTAGCCAATCGTTATATTTCAACTATTTGTTGATTTTGAGAAAACTTGCAAGAAAAGGATCACACCCACTGGTATAACCGAAGGAGAGAGGTTTTGAACAAATGAAAGAATGTTATCTAATCGAGGTCATGCCCTTCTTTAAACTTCTAAAGATCACTTTGAGAGTCTTAAAAGGGGTAGAAACGATATTAAGGGTATGGAAAAGGAATTTGATGCAATGGTTGTTGAAGTTAGTGACTATGAGCGCACTAAAATATAATGAGATTGAGAGAAAGAACACGCATACATTAAATGAGAATCTTATTCTTGAATGTGTTGCTCAAGATGTTTTTTCACTTCAAATTGCTCTATTAATGCTTCCAAATTTCATGAATTATCTGTGGCCTGAAAGTCTCCCATGATCGTGTCATTGAGCTTGAAAAACTAATTCCAAACTAAACGAGAAAATTGAACCGGATGATCACGACAATTTGGTTAAACATTTTTCTAAACTAGAAGTTGAGTACTTTAATTTACAACTAAAATATCAACATCTCAAAGAAAATGTCAAAACTTCAAATATCAAGACATCTTCAGATGCTCCAGAGTTTGATGCAGTTTTTCAAATCAACAAACGTGATGAACAGATTCAAGCTCAGTGCAACACGATCAGAAAGTTGAAAGCCCAAATCTCTCAATTAAAGGGTCAAACATACAATATGACAGGCTCCCAGATGCCTCCTTCTTTAGATTCTCAGAATTCTCAAACGTTTCATCTTCAAAACCTTGTAAATGCTTTACAAAAGGAAAACGAAAGTTTTCTAGAAGAAAATGAAAAGGTTAAACGTCACTTCAATGAGTTGTTTGAATCAATTAAAGTCACTCGTAATAAAAACAACGAACAAATAACTTCATTGCAAAAGGAAATTGAGAATCTGAGGAGTCAGGTAAAAGGGAAAATGCCAATGATCAATGAGGAGAATGTTGTATCTAAGGTTCACTCTGGTAATAAATCTGCTTTATCTGTGACATATGTCCCCCCTCACCTAAGGAACAACAAACTTGCCATTCAAACATATTTCTCATCACTTAAGGATTGCTTAGAATGTCTGCGTGAGATTGTTGAAGAGGATAAGCTAGAGAAACCTCATGATAATGCAATTGGACATGCATGCTCATATGCCAAACGATCTCAAGAAATCTTAGAATGCTTGATCACTATATGCCCAAAGACATTAGGTGAGAGAGTTAACCCTTTGATTCCATGCTCAATGCCTAAGGCCAAATATGATATGCACTCTATTCCCAATGTTTTGAATGAGAGCCGTAGTGTACCCTTGAGTAGTTCGATTCTAGATCCATCAATGCTAGGAAAGAGAACTCGAATGTGCCTTCTAGGAGTACTAATCTCGGTACATCTAGCTTTAAGAAAGTGAACCGTAGTGCACACGCATGTAGTTCGGATCGGCACATCTAAGCAGGTAGTACAAAGAGTAGTAAAACAAACTAATGTTCCCATTCCCTCTACAGAGTAATCGGTGACATTAAAGGGAGCGGGTCAAAGTCTCAAGACAACACAAGGAATGATAGGACCTCTCAAGCTAAGAATGTGCCTTTGGAAGAAAGTAGAAGAACAATCTAGGAACCTTAAGTTTGAATCGAATAAAGCGAATCGTGTTGATTCTAGTATTAGCCATAGGCGTCTTGTAATTAATTGATTCGATACCATTTGCAAAACTTCAACCGATGATTGCTTGAATTACATTTCTAATCATGGTTGTGATGTCAATGTTTTGCCTAATGATGTTAATTGTCCGATTAATATTGTTAATGCTAAAATTCATGCTAAAAAGGCTAAAAGGCAAAAGCGAAAGAAAGTTAGAAAACAATGGAAACCCACGGAAGAACATTCATTGAGAATAGGTTTTATTGGATACCGTTGGTCATAAGACCAATCGAGATAATGCCCTCTAGAAAATGGATGCCTCTTGGTAGAACTATTCCCAAGAAGTGGTCACACTATAAGCAGGGCTATCTGAGACACTAGTATTGCATCTACTCACAATGATTCCATTACCTCAATGTCCGATATGAATGCTTCTATTTCGATGTGGGTGTTCCAACTGTTGCTACTAACCAAATGGAACCCATTCTTGCATGGGGATCCCAATTATCCGATTATCCATTCTTGTCATGTTCAACCGCAGATCGTTCAAATCGTTCGTGGTACCGGACTCAGTTGTTCCAAACATATATTGGAGACCGGTCGCGGCTCATGAACTTCGTGAGCAAATTCATCGGGGCTATTAGATTTGGTAATGATCATTTCGGTGCTATAATGGGTTATGGAGATTATGTTGTTGGTAATAGTGTCATCTCGAGAGTGTATTATGTGGAAGGTTTAGGTCATAATCTTTCTCTGTTGGTCGATTCGTGATTCCGATCTAAAGTAGCCTTGAAAAACATACCCTTTGTTAGAGATCTTAACGGTGAGGAACTGTTGAAAGGAACTCGTGGCTCAAACCTTTACACCATCTCTATCGATGACATGATGAGGGCATCTCCAATCGCTTGTTATCTAAGGCTTCAAAAACAAAGTCATGGTTATGGCATCGTCGTCTCAATCACTTGAACTTGGCACCATCAACGATCTTTCGAAAGGACTTAGTTGTAGGTCTACCTAGACTAAAGTATGAAAAGGATCATCTTTGTTCGACATGTCAATTGGGAAAAAGCAAGATGTTTGCCCATAAATCCAAACCTACTAACTCATCACGAAGTTCTTCATATGATTCATATGGATCTATGTGGACCAATGAGAGTCGAGAATATCTTTGGGAAGAAATATGTGTTAGTTGTAGTTGATGATTACTCTAGATTCACACGGTCAAGTTCTTAAGGACAAAGGATGAAACTCGATATCATCATCAAACTCATCAAACAAATGCGGTTCGACTCAACAAAACCGTCGAATTATCGAGCAGACAATGGGCCGAGTTTGTCAACAAACAACTTAGTGAATTCTATGAAAGCGTTGGAATCGACCATCAAAGAAGTGTTCCACGAACCCTCAACGAGCGGTGTAGTTGAAAGGCGAAATCGTACTCTTGTTGAAGTGCTAGAACAATCTTGATCTACTCAAAGGTTCCAATGTTTCTTTGGGTCAAGCTATTGCCACCGCATGCTACACACAAAATCGTTCCCGATTCACACTATTCATGGAAAAACTCCATATGAACTTGTCCACAACAGAAAACCTAATCTATCTTCTCTTCGTGTGTTCGGTGCATTGTGCTATCCAACTAATGAGGTCAAGACTTAGGCAAACTTAGGGCCAAAGTCGACATTGGAGTATTTGTAGGATATGCATCAAACAAAAAGGGATACCGAATCTACAACAAAAGAACCCGAAATATCATGGAAACAATTCATGTTACGTTTGATGAGTGACGGTCAAATGGCTCTGGACACTCCACTCGGGACCCGCACTTCAAAAGCAGTCCTATTGGTTCATCCCTTGTTCCAAACTCCTCTCAAAAACTCCATATGTACCTCCATCCGAAGATGATGTAAAGAAATTGTTTGATCCATGTTTGATGAACTGTATGAGTCTACTTCTAATGAGGTCTTGATCCCTACAACAGAGGATGCTCATATTCCGGTGAATGAAGTCAATCCATCGGTCTCAATATCATTAGTCACAAAGCACCGCTTGCGATCCTTGATCTCATCAACAAATCATCATTCTTCAAATGTACATCATGGAAATGTTTCGGCATCAATGATGAAGTTAATCCCTTTGCGACTCTGAAGATGCTCCATTTGAAAACATATTTGCTACTCACGAATCATCATCGAACCATCTTCTTGAGGAGACATCGACTCTGCTACCTCGGTTCCTCAACAACCGCCACATGAACACCTCGGAAAATGGACTCACGATCATCCATTAGACAACATCATTGGTAATCCTCTCGTCCTGTATCAACCGGAAGCAACTCGCAACCGATGCCTTATGGTGCTTCTTCAACTCCGTACTATCTAAGATCGAACCAAAAGATGTTAAAGCGCTATGAATGAAGATAGCGGTTCAATGCTATGCAAGATGAAATTCATGAGTTTGATCGTCTTGATGTATGGGAGTTAGTACTGCTCGAGGCGTGCTATGATTATAGCTCTAAAATGGATCTTCAAAGTAAAACTTGATGAGCATGGTGATGTGTTGAAGAATAAGGCTCGATTAGTTGCTAAAGGATATCGTCAAGAGGAGGTATAGACTTTGAAGAATCTTTTGCTCCAGTTGCTCGAATCGAGGCAATCGAAATCTTTACGGCTAATCTTTGCTAGTAAGAACATGGTAGTTTATCGATGGATGTAAAGGCGGCATTTACGAGCGGAGATCTTAAAGAAGTCGTCTCGTCGGCCAACTGAAGGATTTGTTAATCAAGAGCATCCTACTCACGTTTATCGTCTAAAGAAGGCTCTTTACGGTTTAAAGCAAGCTCCAAGGGCATGGTATGATACATCATCAAAGTTTCTTCTATCAACCGGATTCATCAAAGGAGCGATTGATCCTACATTGTTCACCGGAGGTCGTGCAAACATTTGATTCATGTTCAAATTTATGTTGATGATATTATCTTTGCCTCGGTGACCTAATGGAATGTGATCGCTTTTCAAATGAAATGAGTTCAAAGTTTCAAATGTCAATGATGGGACAAATGTCATTTTCTTGGGATTACAAATTTCACAAAGTCCGGAGGCATTTTCATAAATCAATCTAAATATGCAATGAGATTTTAAAGAAATTTGGATTTGATTCATGTGACCTGTTGACACCCCATGATTGACCGAACCAAACTAGATGAGGACCTCTCGGGGATCATGATTGACCAAACGAAATATCGGAGTATAATTGGATCCCGATGTATCTCACTTGCTAGTAGACCGTACATCTTGTTCTCTGTGTGCATGTGTGCTAGATACCGAGCTAAGCCTACTAAAAGCACCTTGAAGCGATTAAGCGGGTCTTCGGTATCTCCAAGGAACCATCAATATGGGACTATGGTACCGAAGGACACGGTATGTCACTAACGGCCTATGCGAGATGCCGATCATGCGAGTTGTCAAGATACACGTCAAGCAAATGCGGAGGTGCTCGGTTTTGGGTGATAAGCTTGTGAGTGGTCTTCAAAGAAGCAAATGAGTACTTCTATTTCCTCTGAGGTGAATACATAGCCATGTCATCTTGTTGTGCTCAAATCTTATGGATGAGATCACAATTATCGACTATGGCTTTGAATTCAACAAAATCCCTCATCTTGTGATAATAAAAGTGCTATTGCTCTCTCATGCAACAACGTTCAACACTCAAGAGCAAAGCATATCGACATTCGACATCATTTCATCAGGAACAAGTAGAAAATGGTGTGGTGGAACTATATTTTGTGAGGTCCGAATATCGCTTAGCGAGACATCTTCACCAAAGCTCTTCCAAGAGAACGTTTTGAGTTTATTCTTCCACGACTTGGTTTGAAAAGCCTTCAACCAGAAACTCTCAAACGTCTTCAGGAGGAAGACGAGGAGTAAAGGTCTCTCTTCATCTATCTCTTGTACATATATTTTTGAAAAACAAAATACAAAAATATAAAACTTTCAAAATCCATAAAAATTTGAAAAATTCGAAAAATTCTTCAAAAAATATTGTCATTTTTGTCATGTTTCTTCCGGTTCGATAATATCTACGGTCTTTGTGCTGTCATTCAAAGAATGACACGGGACTTTAGATGTTGTTCGAATTTAAAAAAAAAAAAAAAAAAAAAAATTGGGAGAAAGAGAAATGGTTTATTGTCATTTTCGAGCAATAACCGGTTTTAAAAGAAAGAACGAGCCATGTTTCACCATGTTTTCAAATTCCATGCTCGATTCTATAAACATTTATCTGCTTGAAAACCAAATGCTTTGAAAAATAACTCGATCTCTATTTTTGATAATCATCTGGACTTATTTGTCAAAATCTCTATCTCTCAATCAACAACCTATGTCATTGATTGAGGGGAGAATGATTTCAATTAAATTAAAAAGTTATTTGGCATTAAATTGTTTTCAAAAGATATACATGCATTTTATCAATGGAGTTTAAAGTCTTAAAATCCTATCCTTATCGGTTCAAACGCTTTCACAATCAAGTCACAATTCTCCTTAAAAGCCTTCAAAATCAATTTAAATCTATACGAGATCACAAATCTCAAATGATTTGATAATTGTGATCGGGGAGAATGTGTGATTTAAATTAGATTTAAACCGATAATTAGGTAAATGGTTATAAGCGGATGTACATGCTATCCCGCCACATGTGACAAACGATTTCAAACTTTCAATGCACATGTTGAGGGGAGCATCTATCTTAAACCTTTGACTTGAAACGTGATCATTCATCCTAATGTGCGAGTTCCTCTAGTATGTGCAAAACTCTTTTCAAACCTCGAGGCACATATTGAGGGGAGCGAATTATGGAAACCTCATCCTCCCGGAAATGCTATATTTACTTGATTTGATATGGGAAGTGATGTTGATATCTTTTAGAAAATGGTAATCAAAGAAGTTAATTCTTTCTCTTGCCTCCGTGCTTAACAGTTTTCAAATACTTGATGCACATGTTGAGGGGAGTTCTCGTTCTAAAATATCAAAAACAATTCGGTACAAAATGCTTTGATAATACATCACAAGTATCCGAATTGATTTTTCAAATGGTTTCAATTGGTTCCAATGGCGGATGAACAATATCAAATAGACCGACCAACTCTACTTTATATACGGTGATATAAGGATGATAAGGCTAGGTATGTGTTCCCATGATCCGCCGAACCGGAGGGATCTACCGAGGATAATCCACTAGTTAGTGTAGAAGTCCATAGGTATGATGATAAAAGGAGAAAAATGAGATATGGGAAGAGTGCGGACTAAGTCCGAGCTAGTCTTGGAATAAACCCAACAAGGTTCTAGCTATGAAGTCTCGGTAAGCTTGAAGGGTTGAAGAATTAAAAGAATTGAATGAGAATAGGGTGAAAACAAATAGCCTCCATTTATTCAACCTTAGGGCGTGAACCGGGTTCAATTCATATGCTACGATGGTAACATCGGTATTGAAGACAAGACGTCATGGACCCGATGGACGCATTGCACTTCAACTTTCCAAACCACTCAAGTTCCTCTTAAAGGGCTTGTTTCATTCTCACGGGAACCGACATTATCTATCGACTCTCTCTTAGAGATGGTTGATATTGAAGAAGGAGACCCTCCCTAGTCTCCGTTATAGGATCCAAATATGCACAAATTGAGTCTAGAGCCACGAGATCATCAATAAATCTCATTAGGACACTTTCAATGAAGACTCTCTGCTTTCACACAATGTGGAAAGAGAGATTATATCTTGAGTCCTACGCATTATCCTTGTGGTATTGCGAACATCCGAGTAATGTGTTTACATATTCACTATGAAGATGGAAAGCCTTCGAGCCAACATCATACAAGCTCTGGTAGGTGGCATGTGAGATCTATTTTATAGATCAACCATGTGACAACCGAGCGAAACAATGGGGCGATTCAATCTCTTGAATCAAACACGGTTCGAGTTATGGATTGACGGATACCTTTGAAAAACCGGTCATTGTGCTTAAAACTCTTTTCTTTAGCACATCGACCGTGTACTAATTTTTAAACCAAAGGTGTTTTATGATTGATAATTGATTTTCATTAAAACCTTCGTTGTATTGCAAAAACAATTTCTATTGAGCAATACTCGATTGTTTTCAAATCTCTTTTCATCAATCGATGGACTTAAAATTATTTGGTTCACTCACTCCGTGTTGTCTTCTTTGAGATGTTCGGTTTGAGAACGGCTAGAACATTGCGAAACCCCATCAAGGAAATTCTTAGAATTATACGATCACGAGCGATACTTGTCTTGATCAACGGGAACCGTGGGCGTGTACCTCAATTCAACGAAGTGATCAAAGACACTTTCGTGCGATTTATTAACTAGCTGTTGTATGCGGTACACCCGACATTTGCGGTGATCGAATGAAGCGGTCAATCCATAGCCGCATGCTCACTTAACACATTCATCTCAAAAGAAATCATGATTAGTGCATCAATGACTCGATATTTTCACACCAAGCTTACGCTACGCTGCGCCAATATCATGAATCAACCAAAGCTTCCGCTACTCGATGAGAAGATATCATGATCCGAATGTGAGCATGTCGGTCCCAAAGTCACAACACCACAATGGATGTCTCGAGATTGTTGATAGTGATGATCTCAAGTGATGGCTCAAAATTATCATCACGTGGATCGGTAAAGACCTCCACTTGAAATAACCAAACATGCAATGAGAAGAATCAATGACTACGAGCTCAGGAGCAAATGACTACATCAAGAATGCAAGATCAATTGTTAAATGTAATATCGGTTGTATTCAATGTAATTTTGGTACATGATTGAGGTGACCTCCCTTAGGGAGATTGTTAGGAATTAGAAATTCCGGTATTAAAGAGTCGGTCACCTCAAGTATATGTAATCGTTAGAAAGCTCGTAGTCGTAGTTCTTTTAAGTTAAGTAGTAATTTAGTTAAGTAACACCGTGGAGGACGGACGGGTCTTTACCCATGTATGCACGATCCACGACCCAAGTGTGGCGAATTATGTAAGACTATAAATACTCTCTACCTTCCAAGGTAGAGTTTGAGCTCATAATAATATCTTTCACTTTCTCTCACTAAGTTCCCTAAACCTCTAACTTTCTCTCTAGAATTCCATCTATATGCTACTTTGTGTTATGGTTTGATGTGTATGTGAAAAAGGAATATCTAACAGCAACTGTGGAACGGTGGAAAGAATGATCGCACCTACTCCGATAATGAAAGAAAAACCAACACACACACAAACCTTGCTTTGAAGAAACGAAGCGCCAATATAAAGAGGTAAGAGACCTGTAGAAACATTCGTTTGGGCAACATATTTCGGCCCACAAAGGCAATAGCTAACCCACAACACCAATTCCCCATCTTATAATACAATATAAATATTACTAAAAAAGGTTTAGCAACTAACCGACATTCGGAATTCATTGCCTACAGTGCAGTCAATTATTGAAGTGGTGCTCAAAACCCCATGGCTGCAACCGTGAGGTCGCCATGCCAAGATATGGGTTTTGGCAAACAACAGTTACAGAAACACCAAACGCTAACAGATCTCATAACCTGCATCATGTACCATGTTTAATAGACATGCATTATGGAAATCATAGCGGTGATCGATTCGACCAAGAAAAGCAATCCCAAAGACACCATGGTAGGATTAGTTTTCCTTGGCGAATACCGGTCGCAACATCCATTTGCCGAATACCGATCAGGAAAAGTGGAGAGCAAAGAAATGCAAGACTGAGATCAGATCGCAGTCATACAACTAAAAAGGCTCAGGTCAACAGTTATTGAAGTGGTACTCAAAACCCCATGGTTGCGACCGTGAGGTCGCCACGCCAAGATATGGGTTTTGGTAAACAACACTTACAGAAACACCAAACGCTGACAGATATCATCATTGCATATAGTGTAGTCAAACGTCGGTCCTTTAACAACATACTCCTTTTACAAAACCTGCATTATGTAGCATGTTTAAATATAATAAGAATAACTTCAAACGAATACATCCTAAATCAAATCACAACCAATAAGACCTTCAATCAAAATCATATTTAAAATATTGAGAAAAAAAACTAAAATAAACTATGAATATCTAAAACAATGACCTCAAAATTGTTCGTACCTTTGGTTTTACCAAATCTACCGCCTCTTCGCAGTGAAAATGATTATGCGGTGGTGGATCTTGTTAATACAAATAAACCGTAAAAACGTTTATTAATATTTTGCGATCTCTTTGTGTTTTGTTGATAACAAATATAATGTTATCTTAAGTATAATTATAAGGATACATGTTATTTTTGTAAAGCATTTACATATAGCCATTTAAATACAAAATTGTAGTAATTAAGCATTTGTTGTAATAGTTTATTAGGATGGGTAAAAATCATAACCCATGGACCATAACCCATGGATCTTAACCCATACCCAAGTTGGCTAGATACAATGTATACTTAGATACATTGAATCTAAAGAAACCCATGGACCAACCCATAACCCATGACCCATAACCAAAAACCCATGGGCAAAGAGGAGCGCTCCACGGATCCCTAGGATTACACTAGACGGATCCCAAGTGGAAGGGATCTGTGGGATCCGAGGAACAATGAAGATTTTTGCCTATAAATAGAGAGTCATTTCTTCATTCTAACTCACCCCTCTTCTTAATAAATCTCTCAAACACTCTCATTCTCTTCTATCATATAGATCACTTGATCTAGAGAGTTGTTCTTCTTTCTTTCTATTGTGATCCTCATATAGGTTGATAACGCCACACGTCGCTCGGGGTCAAAGGAACTTCCTTTTAAATCGAGCAAGTTTTTCAACACCCAGGCAATGAACCTAATCGCTGTAGTGTAGTATTAGGGTAAGCCACGGAATTGATATCGCCTCTCTGGGGAATAGGAATGCTAGTGAGAAGTTACTACGCTAAGGTTGGGGTTGAGGAAGATTATTTTTTTATCTTTTTATATTTTTTAGGAAATGGAAAGGTACGAATCTCGGGTTTGATTTGGGGTTGGTATTTCTACCGATTACTTCTACTATTGTCTAATCTAATTAACTAAGCTAAGGTGAGGATAGTCTATGTCTATTGTTGTGTGCTCGTATGATAGTTAAAGATGTGTTTACCTAGATGCTACTACTCCCTAGTTATCTCCTATTGATGATTGAATTGTCACGTCCTTATTCTTAACTCGTTGTGTTTTCTAAGGTCGTAAGGTGTGCATTCCCTAACTCTTTGAAGTCACCTTTAAGTGTAGTAAACGAAATCCACTAAGTCATTCATAAACTAACTTTAAGGTTATCTTTGGGTTTAGTAAACGAAATCCACTAAGTCATTCATAAACTATCAAAGATTCGTCAAGTATTAAACACAACGATAGCCTAGTCGCACTCCTAAGCCAATTACAATTAAGATAAGAGACAACCTAACAATAATTAACAACTAGGTTTTATATATCTAAGCAAACACAAAAGTAATTTAGCCGGACATGGTAAACATGCAAGCATACACACAATCAATCAAACATAGGATAGACATAATGATAAATCGAATATATGGATTAAAATATAATCAACAAACCATTACAAGATGTTTTTGGAGTGTTTGAAACCTTCAAAGTTGCTGGAAAAACACCTATCTAAGCCCTGGAATCGGGGTTAGGGTTTAGAGCCTACAAAAAGTGAAGTTATAATGTTCTATTTATAGGCGATTTTACGTCGGCAAAGAGTAGACGGCGTCACACTTATAGATTGACGACGTCCACGACCATTTTTCACCAAATTGTAGATTTTCTCGTTCGGTCGCGTGGGCTTTTGAACCACCTAAACCGAGTTCGTATGCAAAAGTTATGGCCAAAACAATATCAACTACTTGGCGCCCATGCCGTGATAGTCTTGATCGACTTGTGACGGCGTCACCTTGTGGTTGTGACGCCGTCCCTTCGATCTCTCGACCGTCTGGATCAAATCTAGGTCGTCTCGAGTTGCGACGGCCTACTCTTTTAAAGCCCCGACACCGTCACTTGAAAATAAGAAATTTGGCTCTGCAGTCATTAAAATGCTCCGACGGCGTCATGAGCTAAGCAGTTGACGCCTGCCACCTTGTATTTCAAAGCACTTGAGTGTCTCGATTCTTGACTTTGGCCATTTTCTTCAGATATCCGCGCTTTTCGTCCAAATAAGTGCCATTACAGAATTTGCCTTCAAGAGACCTAAAAGTGAAAAGGAACGATATTAAGTAATAACGGATACAAAAGTGATCAAATAAGGGCTTAAACGACCCCTCAAAAAGGTACATTTTAAAACCTTATCATAGGTCCTTCTCTAAGGCGAGATCACGAGCATTCTACAAGTCATCCAAGCAAGGGGTCCTTGATTGATTTGTCACTCCGCAAGATTTCTGTAGCAAAGATCTTGTATTTGATATTTCACATATTTGTTGTGTAATAGTCGTGTTGGTTTGGTCCACCGTGTTACGGACTCGGTATCTAGCTTTGTACCGGAAAAAGTGTAAGCAACGTTGTGAAGGCTTCTCCGCCAAGTGAAGGAGTTTGTTGACATAGTGCTTGAACTCTCGAGTAGGTGACTCGGGGAGTGGAGTAGGGCAAGGAAGGTGTCCTTGTAGCCGAACCACTATACATCGGTTGTGTCTTTTCTTTCCCTTCGCTTTACTTTATTTACTAGCTTTATCATTATATCTATACTTTCCCTTCATCCATAAGATCTCACATATTAACGAATCTAAAGTTTTTAAAACTAACGTAAAATCGGCAAAACTATTCAACCCCCCTTCTAGTTTTCCACAATTGGCATCAAGAGCTAAGTTTATAAAAGTTTTAAAGTAAAATTGTATTTTAAAAACTTTTCAATCACTATGGGTTCTGAAAATTATAAGGAAGGGCAATCTATGCAACGACCACCACTACTTGAAACTAATGGTTTTATATATTGGAAAAATAGTTTCGAAACATATGTGAAATCTAAAGATATTGATCTTTGGTACATTATTGTTGAAGGCGATTTTGAGGCTACCTCAAAAGATGATAAAGGAAATGTAGTTAACATACCTCATAATAAACTAAATAACGAATTAAAGAAAAAGCTTTCTAAAAATAGTGAAGCAAAAATGGTTTTATATAATGCTTTACCGAAAAAGGAATTCGAAAGAATTTCTATGCTTAAAACCTCTAAAGAAATTTGGACTTCTTTAGTTGTAACTCATCAAGGAAACAAACAAGTTAAAAATAATAAAATTGATTTATTTGTTCAACAATATGAACAATTTTCAATATCGGATGAGGAAACTATAGATCATTCATTTGCTAACTTTAATACTATTATTACATCTTTACAAGCACTTGATGAATCTTTTTCTAGCCGTAACCATGTTAGGAGATATCTAAGGGCACTTCCATCGAAGTGGAGATCCAAGGTGACGGCGATCGAAGAGTCAAAAGATTTGACAATCCTCACCTCGATGAACTCATAGGCAACCTAAAAGTCTGAGCTTGTCCTTGCCAAAGACTCCGGAGCCTCAAAGGTAAAAGAGAAACATAAATCTCTTGCCCTTAAAGCCAAAAAGGCTTCAAGCGATGAAGAGAACTCCTCTTGAGTAGTGACGACGAGGAGTACGCTATGGCGGTAAGGGACTTTAAAAGTTCTTTAGAAGAAAGGAAGATACGTCAAACAACCATATGACGATAAGAAGGCTTTAGGAAAAGCAAAGAGGACGAGAAGCCAAAGGATGATCGTACTTGCTTTAAATGTGGGGACCCAAACCACTTTATTAGTAAGTGTCCCAAACGGGATGATCAAAAGCGTTCGTGAAGCGACACGTAGGGAATGAGCGACGAGGAGGACGAAGACATTTGTCTCATGGCAAATGACGAGGTATGTCACGAATACTATAGTAGTTCATCACTTGATGACGACTCTTTGCATAATGAATATGACAAACTATGCAACATTAGCTTAAAACTAATTAACAAAAATAAGCTTTTAAAGAGTCAAAACCAACGTTTAGATAAAGAAGCCATAGAATTAAAAGCAAAACTAAAACGTTTAGAAAAGGGTAAAATAGCAAGTGGTGAATGTGAATGTTGCGTTCAACTTCAAACACTAGTTGATCATCTAGATTCTAAAATTGCTAGAATGAGTACGAACACCTTAGATACAATACTAGATGGTGTTAAAACCGGTAACAACCTAAAGGGCTTAGGTATTCAACAACTTGATCCATCAACTAGTGAAAGTAAAGAAACAAAATTTGTTAAGGCGCTAGAAAAACCGACCCTTTGTTGTGGCGGATCCCACGGATCCCTAAAAGGGAACCGGCTAGTGTACGCATTGGGATCCGTGGATCTGCTGTAAGCAAGCAATAGTAATAACGTAGCGTCTTCATCTAGAACTAGTTTTGTTATCATTAATAGGAAGAAACCAACTCACGTCACCACTAGACAACCACCTCCAAAATATAATCCTACTTTTGCAAGAAACAAAGCTCCATCTTTTTCAAAACCTAACTCATTTAGGAGACCTAATAATGTTTATCCAAGAAGTAACCATCAAATGGGATGGAACCCAAATATGCAAAACGGTTTTCCTTTTCAAAACTTTGCTCTATGGAATGCATACTCATCTTATCCATACATGTCTAACATGAATGGAATGTTTAACACTAATGGACCCATGAACAAATGGGGACCAAACTTTGAGTTTATTATTGTTTTAGGTGTGCTAAAGGTCCACCTAGACCCCGATGAATGGGTCGAGGATAGCGGGTGCACGAGGCACATGACCGTAATAGGATCTATTCTCCACATATGAATCCGTAAATGGAGGTAATGTGGTGTTTGGAAATAACAAAGTAGAATCATCGATAAAGGTACGATTTCTAACAAATCTCTAACCATTAACGATGTGTGTCACGTAGAAAACCTAAACTTTAATCTCTTAAGTATAGGACAAGTATGTGATAAAAAGTGCAATGTACTTTTTACCGAAACCGGTAGTAAGATACTAAAAATGGCATAACCATATTAAGAGGAATTAGGAAACATGGAGTCTATGTCATTAAAATTGGTAATGAACCTAAAGACAAACTTTGTCTTACCTCTATGGATGATACTTCGACCTTATGGCATCGAAGATTTGTCATGCCAATATGCGACTTCTTCAATCGCTATCATCCAAAGATCTAGTAAGAGATCTACCTAAGTTAAAATATGAACATCACTTTTGTGATGCTTGTAATGTAGGAAAACAAGCTCATTCTAGTCATAAAGCTAAAAACATGGTGTCAACAACTAGGTGTCTAGAATTACTACATATGGATTTATTTGGTCCATCCGCTATCCAAAGTTATGGAGGCAACTAATACACTTTGGTCATAGTGGATGACTACTCTAGGTATACATGGACAAAATTTTTAAAGAACAAAAAGGAAACCTTTAATTATTTTGAAATATTAAGCAAAAAGATCCAAAGACAACTAGGAAGTCCTATAGTGTCCATTAGGACGGATCATGGTAGGGAATTCGATAATGAAGTGCAATTTGGAGCCTTTTGTGATGCTAATGGTATTACTCACAACTTCTCGGCTCCACGCACTCCACAATCGAATGGGGTAGTAGAAAAAAGGATAGAACCCTACAAGAAATGAGTCGAACAATGCTTTATGAACAATCCATACCTCAAAAGTTTTGGTGTAATGCCGTTGATACTTCAACGTACATACTCAATCGAGTCTTAATAAGACCAATCTTAGGTAAAACTCCATATGAGTTACTCCGAGGCAAAAGCCTACGTTAAATCACCTTAGAGTCTTTGGAAGCAAATGTTTTATTCTTAACACTAAAGATTACCTTACAAAATTTGATCCTAAATCAACGAAGGTATCTTTCTAGGTTATTCCCCAAATAGCAAAGCTTACGTCATATTAAAAAGAAACAATGAAGGTAGAAGAGTCATTAAATATAAAATTTGATGAAAGTCCACCAAAACCCTCTTCACCTCTTGTCGATGACGAGATCATAGAAAGTGATGCTATAGTAATAAAGAAAAAGATAAATGAAGAAGAAGAACCTTTAAATGATGAAATCATAAACATTAAAGAGTCCAAAGATCACCCCGTAGATAAAGTCATAGGAAAGCTAAATGAACGAACATTAAGGTCTTAAGTTCAAAATCAAAGTAGCTTGTTTTGTTTCGTTTCAACCATAGAACCTAGGAATACACAAGAAGCCATAAAAGATGAGAGTTAGGTAATGGCTATGCAAGAAGAACTAAATCAATTCGTTTCTAATGATGTTTGGACGCTTGTCCCTCCACCTAGTAATCAAACCATAATAGGAACCAAATGGGTTTATAAAAACAAATTAGATGCAAACGGAGTAGTGTCTAGGAACAAGGCTAGACTCGTTGCCCAAGGGTATAACCAACAAGAAGGAATAGACTTTGATGAGACCTATGCCCCCGTGGCTAGATTAGAGTCTATAAGAATACTTCTTGCGTATGCTTGTGCTAATGATCTAAAGCTTTATCAAATGGATGTCAAAAGCTCTTTTCTAAATGGTTTCATTAATGAAGATGTATACGTAGCTCAACCTCCGGGCTTCATCGATTTTGAAAAACCCAAACATGTATATAAATTAAAGAAAGCCCTTTACGGTCTTAAACAAGCTCCAAAAGCTTGGTATGATAGACTCAAGTCATTTTAATTAAACACAACTATACCATGGAGTTAGTTGACAACACACTTTTACTAAGAAAAGAGTCACATATAATCATAGTGCAAATATATGTAGATGATATTATATTCGGATCCACTTGTCAAGACATGTGTGATGATTTCTCTAAAATCATGCATGACGAGTTCGAGATGAGTATGATGGGAGAACTTAGTTTCTTTCTTGGTCTACAAATTAAACAAGTAGAAGATGGTATCTTATTTAATCAATCTAAATACATAAAGGAGATGTTAAAGAAATTCGGTCTAGAAGAGTCGAAACCAATAAGGACACCAATGTCATCCGACACCAAACTCACAAAATATGAAGACGGCGAATCCGTAGATAATACTAAATATCGTGGCATGATAGGTAGTCTTCTCTACCTCACAAGTAGGCGGATATCATGTTTAGTGTTTGCTTATGTGCTAGGTTTCAAGAAGACCCTAAAATATCACACCTAGAAGCCGTAAAAGGATATTTAGATACATTAAGGGTACAACACAATTAGGATTATGGTATCCTAAGGGCACGGGAGTAGAAACAATTGTATATGCAGATTCGACCATGCGGTGATTACGTTGATAGAAAAAGTACAAGTGGGGTATGTACTTTCATGGGATGTTGTTTAACATCTTGGTTCTCTAAGAAACAAACGGCATTAGCAATATCAACAACCGAAGCCGAGTACGTCTCCGCGGCAAAAGCATGCCAACAAGCACTATGGATGAAACAAGCGTTAGTCGACTCGACATTCATCTAAGCGACATAGCCATCCTATGTGACAACAAAGGTGCCATCGACTTAAGCAAGAATCCGTATTGCATTCTCGCACAAAGCATATAGAGATTCGTCATCACTTCTAAGAGACAATGTTCAAAGGGGAACATCTCTATTGAGAAGGTAGCATCCGAAGATAACATAGCCTACGTCCTCACCAAACCGTTGAAGCGGGAACAATTCAACCTACTTCGTCTTGGTCTTGGTTTAATGGAACAAACGTCGTAACTTATTTGACTCTACAAGGTATGTAAACACTAGCCTTCTTCTTTCTGAGTCTAGGATCTCTATTTCACGCACAACTCACAAACAATACGGGAATTTTCAAAACCCAAGATAAGTTTTCCACTTATAGCTTTCTTATTTTTTTTTCAAACACATAACTACATACACATTTTCAAAGAAAATATATTTTCAAAATGTTTTCTAAAAGAATGATACTTTCCCGTATCAATTTCACAAAAGCAATTTCTCACGTCTAGGACAAATCGTTTTTTTTTCATTATTAATACAAAGTAAAACCCGTTTTCATTGCATCTCATGTCTTTTGAATGCTAAAGGGGACACATAACTAATATGTGTTTTCGGGTACATTCATTTAAACAACAATGAATTAGGAGCATTGATAACACTAAATTACGTACTTATGTACTAAATATGTGTTTTCGGGTTATCTCAATAGGATGTTTTTCTACTTCTAGTTTACTTTTCTTTTTCTTTTAGAGGTCGAGATAACCGAAACTCCGGATAGTTTGCATATAGGCACACAATAGGCAAAAATGTTTCCAAAAGGAAAATTTTGTCTTCTGAATCACTGACCCACGGATCCCAAATTTCATCTTGGACGGATCCCTCAAGGAAGGATCCGTGGGGTCCGTGAGACGTGTCGCTTTTACCTTTTTCTCACTTTGGATGAAAAATCCACATTTGTTTTATTTGGGAGTATGCTCTTTAATGCTTGTGTTCTCATGATCACATGCCTTAAATTCATATCTAATCATTAGATTTTAATCCACATTTTGGGTCAAGCATTCATTACAATGATTTGTTTTTCTATATATAGAACTCCCAAAATGCTTGCATAATCCATCTCATCCTCACAAACACAATACACCATGTCATCCACAAATCCTTTAGATGAATCACCTAGTAAAAACAATCATCTTCATGATACCCAAACCTTTGTACTACCTCCATCCAAAATACCACAATCAAACTCTAGGATATCCGCACGGATTAGTATCCGATCTTGTTGCTTAGCAAAACCAACCTCAAATGGTTCATCCTCAACAAACAACTCACCACAAGATGCTTCCTTTATAGCACCTCCCTCATTACCAACAAGTACACCAACTTCATCACCACCTAAAGTCACTCTTTTGGAACTCCTTAAGACTCCAACAAGATCTAAACAACATAAACAAAAAGAAATAGTCTTTTCAACACCCCCCACATCTCCAAATACTATTTTTCAAGATCTTGAAACATCACCACCATTAGCTCCCATCACATTACAAGAACATCTAGGTTCTTTTCCACCACCATTTACAAACATTCCGGATGTTGATCCATATTTTCCTCTTTTTCCACCACATCTTCCGCAACCCGGAAAACTTCCGTACTCATTACCCACATCGCTTACATTGTGAACATTGCCAATCCACTAGGGAAATCGCAATAGAAGTTAGGGAAGAAATGCGTTTCATACTCAACCTCATCCTTGATCGCATCAATACCATCACTCATCAAAACCTCCATCCATAACCTTATGCAAGCATGGAAGGAATCACTACTACTATTTTCTATTTTTAGTATTTTCTCTTTTGAAGTCATTTTCAAGAACAAGTCTTGTTCTTATTTTCACATGCTTGTACGTGGCATAAATACCACTACAATTTGTTGTTTTATTACAAGGGCTTGTTTACATACCTTGGCTCCCAATCTTGATTCTAGGCAATCACAAGATTATTTAAGCATGTTACTAACCTTTTTTGTAGGATTTTATTTTTCTTCTCTTGGCGCCCAAACAAGGGGAGCTACCGTCAAGGGAGTTAGCGTTATTTCTTCCAGGGTTAACTTTTGTTTCGACAAAAGGGGAGAAGAAGTAAAACTTAGGGCTTTCAAAATTACATCTATTCTTAAGTTTTACTCATCATAACATTATGTTTTGTCATCAACAAAAAGGGGGAGATTGTTAATACAAATAAACCGTAAAAACGTTTATTAATATTTTGCGATCTCTTTGTGTTTTGTTGATAACAAATATAATGTTATCTTAAGGATACATGTTATTTTTGTAAAGCATTTACATATAGCCATTTAAATACAAAAATGTAGTAATTAAGCATTTGTTGTAATAGTTTATTAGGATTGGTAAAAATCATAATCCATGGACCATAACCCATCGATCTTAACCCATACCCAAGTTGGCTAGATACAATGTATACTTAGATACATTGAATCTAAAGAAAACCCATGGACCAACCCATGACCCATAACCAAAAACCCATGGGCAAAAGGAGCGTTCCACGGATCCCTAGGATTACACTAGACGGATCCCAGTGGAAGGGATCCGTGGGATCCGAGAACAGTGAAGTTTTTGCCTATAAATGAGAGCCATTTCTTCATTCTAACTCACCCTCTTCTTACTAAATCTCTCAAACACTCTCATTCTCTTCTATCATATAGATCACTTGATCTAGAGAGTTGTTCTTCTTTCTTTCTATTGTGATCCTCATATAGGTCCTTCTAAGGTGAGATCACGAGCATTCTAAAGTCATCCAAGCAAGGGGTCCTTGATTGATTTGTCACCCGCAAGATTTCTATAGCAAAGATCTTGTATTTGATAATTCATATTTGTTGTGTAATAGTCGTGTTGGTTTGGTCCACCGTGTTACGGACTCGGTATCTAGCTTTGTACCGGAAAAAGTGTAAGCAACGTTGTGAAGGCTTCTCCGCCAAGTGAAGGAGTTTGTTGACATAGTGCTTGAACTCTCGAGTAGGTGACTCGGGAGTGGAGTAGGGCAAGGAAGGTGTCCTTGTGGCGAACCACTATACATCGGTTGTGTCTTTTCTTTCCCTTCGCTTTACTTTATTTACTAGCTTTATCATTAGATCTATACTTTCCTTTCATCCATAAGATCTCACATATTAACGAATCTAAAGTTTTTAAAACTAACGTAAAATCGGCAAAACTATTCAACCCCTTCTAGTTTTCCACGGATCCGATATGGATATACGTGTTACGTGATGTGTTTCTCTCAACACACGTGTATTCAACGTAATGACATACCCCGCCCAAAAGATGATAATGGGTAACGCCCAAACCAAAATATTACTAAAAAATTTAGCATACATCACCAACATTTGGGATTAGTAATATATGAATCCTGGACACAGTCGGTAATTTTGAGCGGACCTATATAAACCATCCCGTCAAACCTTAGTCGCCATCGTATCCCTAATCTTTAAAAGAAAAATACAAGAAACTAAAACGCAACAGACTGTTTCGACCATATATAACTTCTAAACCCTAAGAAGTTAACTGCGTCATCAGTCCCATTTGGTTCTAATCGAATACTGAAGGAAAGCAAACTGGAATCGTAACCTTAATCAAGATGACGTGACGTCACATGCAGAACAAGCCATTGAATTCAGAAAACAACAATGACTCACTATTTTGCTTATAACTCTCAAACAACTTAGAGTTAGCTACCCCCGTCAACGGTATAGATTCTTAATTAGATTAGGAAGATAATGCTATCTGAATCGCCGCCGCCTCCGCCTATAGTCAATTGTTTCCGGAAGAAATCCACTTTTTTTATTCGTTAATCTGTTGCGATTAGTGCCATCAAAGTCATTATCAAAATAACTATCCTTTGATTTGTTTTTATATGTAAGTTTTATTTTTAATTATAGTACTCTTTTCCAGTTTCAATTATCGCGCTCGAACTGTGAAGGAGTATTATACAGTATTAGGTAATTGGTCGACGCAAGCCGCCTTGTGGACTTAAGATCCGTTAAGGTTTTTAGATTTTATTATCTCTGCTACACATAAAGCAAAAATGAGTTTGCTTAAAGCTTAAAAAACTTAAAAGCGAATAATCTTTAATCCCCCAAGTCCCCTTTCAAACTTAAATTCTCACACAAAAATCCAAAGTTGCCATACCAATGTTCCCACCCACAATCTAAATAAATAAATAAATTAATTAAAAAAAAAAAAAAAAAAAAAAAAAAATTGCCTCACAATCTTATTTTGAACTTTGTTTCTAAAAAATAAAGAAGACTTTTTTATATTTTATCTCAACATTAATAATTTCTAAAATCATCCACAAACTCTACTATATGAGACAAAATATTACAAAAGCTTATTCTTATTGTGCTAGATCATAGTGTATAGTTCATAGATGAAAATGAATAACTAAAATACCGCAACTATAATTATTTGCGGTATAAAGTATAAACTCTGTTACTTTGTAAGGGTAGTCGTTTAATATATAATGAAAGATAAACAAACATGGAAATATATAATCCAACATAATTATGATTTGTGACAAGTGAAAGAAATAGTGTTAATAGAGACAAGAAGTTTTGTCACAAATTTTGATTACCAATGGACTTTTCATGCTATGATGTCTGTTAATAATGAATAATTAGTCCTGTTGTTTTCATTTGGAAATCAAACAACTTATCGTGACTTTTATCATTCAATCTTCCTATCTCAATTGACCGCCAAAAACTTTAGATGTCTCTCAATATAATGTGGTTCAACCGATCGAATATGATCGACCTACATCCACGGGAGTAAGGATCTGTGATATGTTATTACATGAATAATGAAAGTTATTCAAATATAAAACCTTATTCAAATATATATAAATATGTTTTATAATTTGTGTTCAGCCTAAAACCTACCGGTTCTTTTAGTAGGACGAAATAAAATGTCAATAACGTAATGAAATAAATTATATAACGTAATGATTCATTATTTTTTGTTAATCATGTATGGTTGCTATAATATGATCAAATGAAATCTATAAGAAAAAGACTAAAATACCCTATTGATGATAAAAAGTTTATTTAATTTGATTAGTTAATGATGAATTTTATGTAATCTTGATTCAATTACAAAATGGAATGGAAAAAATTTAAGGAATCTCTAATGAATCAAAATTGTAATTTTTGGTGTAATGAGTCATTCCTTGTAATGAATCATTACATTCTACAATTATATACAAACACGATTGTTTCATGTAATGATCATTTCCATTCTCACTTTAAATACAACATACCATATACTATGTGCATGTTAGATTTGCAAGTTACATATGTACTCATTATCTTCACACACACGACCATCTTCGTCTATGTCTTCATTAAATACCTCTGACATACACTATTGTGAATGGTATATCTTCGTGGTTGTTAGACTAAACGTAATAGGCGTGAGCCCTAACACCAAAACCATCCTTCACGCACCACGCCTGTTACTCCAATCCATCCTCACGCGTGACGAAGAGAAAAAAGTGAGATAGAGTTGAGGCCGGTCGCCTCTTGGTTCTCGTGAAAAAAGTGGTCCCCCTTGTTTAATATCTGTTGCATTCATGTAAAAAAAAATTACACTACCCTATTTCTTACATATGAATACCACTAACTTTAACATTTTTAAACACAACTTCTCATTTACTTTTATACTCTCAATACCATTTTACTTCTCATTTTACTTACAAGATGTCTTAACAAAACACTCCCCGACACTCAAAACGTCGACAACAAAATACTACCAGAAAGACTCCCCCAACACCCGAAGAAACCAACAAATCAACTTCCGACCACCATCGTTTTTTGGCGGAAAACGACCTTACCAAAACCAACCATATCGATACCCGTACCCACAACAAAATGTGTTTTACCAATACTCACAACAAAACATATTTAACATATCGACACCACCTAAGGCGGTTTGTCATCACAACCAAATGCGAACCAACCTATGTCTCTCATTCATCAATTTCCTTTTGAAAAGAAATTTACAAACCTCAAAACACCGCTCGTGAGGGTCTCCCGTCGAAGTCATGCCCCCAGCCCCGGCCTTTGAGAAGACATAAAAAAGACGCAAAAAAGAGGATGTCAAGATGGTTCGAAATGAGGACGAACCCCGGTGTGTTCCATGGACCACTGAGGAAAATTTTCGTTGTGCAAAGGATGGGTTCATGTATCCGAAAATAACGTCCTTGGTAACAAGAGAAGGGAGAAAGGGTCTTGGATTGCGGTCTTAGAATCAAGGTTGTAAAAATCGCTAGGCGCTAGTGAGGCGGTTGGGTAGCGCCTAGCGATTAATCAGTTAGGCGGGGATTAATCGGATTGGAACTTTTATGCACAAAATTGTAATTTTAGATATTGTATTATATTTTATGTATGAGATAAGCATAGTGCATCAAAGTTCAAATATTTCAAGTGTTCAAATATAAACATAATACATAGTTATTCAAAGTTCAAAGTCTATTACTCGGTTTGTTGACCATTTTTAAGCTAGCTTTGACCAATTTTGTTCGATTAATTGGCTTGTTGACCGATTTTTAAGTAGTTTGTCTGATTTTCAAGTGATTTTGTTGATTGATTTTTAAGCGATTTTGTTCGATTAGACCAATTTTGTTCGATTTTGTCCGATTAATCGGTTTGTTGACCTATTTTTAAGCGATCTTTGACCAAACCGATTAAATAGGCCGATTATGATAAATCAAGGCGCCTTCGAGCGATCGGATTATCAGAGATTAATCGGCCGCTGGGCGATTTTACAATGAGCTTAGAATGTGTGAAGAGCTAATTGGAGGTATATGGTCCTCGAACCTACGATATGGTAAACGGGAAATGGAAGATTTTGCTTCCTAAAATGGCTCAATTTTGTGAAGTGTACGCTAACGTCAAGCGAAGGGCACTTATGGAATATCAAATTGAATACGGAGTACTGTTTACACTTTTCCATGCATGGGAGATTTAAAATTAAAAAAAAAAAAAAAAAAAAAAAAAAAAAGACCTCTAAAATTGATGGATATTGAAGTACCATACTTTGAAGGGGAAAAAAAATGAAAAGAGCAAGAGATACAAGTTATCGAGGTCTAGTTCGTTCAATACAACGCAATATGGAAGGGTAGTTTTAATTTGAGTGTGGACGCTTGAGACGACAAGGAAGAGGAGGTGCAGGAAGTCTAACGACGACCAATGCACAGGGAAATAGCGAAGAAGAAAGGGGAGGGATCATCGGGATCATCAGTAACTATGAATGACGAAGCCTTGGCTTGGTTGATGGTCTCTGAGTATGCTATTCAGAACGAGCTGTATATGACAATGAAGAAAGAATGACGCTTAGGGTGTGTTTAGTTGTTGGAAAATGAGAAGTTTCTCAGAAAAGTTATCAAAGAAACACAGAGAAAACAGAAAATGTGTTCAAAATGAGTATTTTTTGAAATTTCTCTACTGAAAACAGAAAACCTAACTATGTTAGAGAACTTGTTTTGTGTTCTCCAGTTTTCCAAAGATTCCTTGGAGAAAGAAGAGTTACTCCGTTCTCAAGAAAACTAGAAAAGAAAAATTACAAAAACTTTCCTACAACTAAACGCGCCCGTAGAAGTAGTTGGAACTAAGGGCACGTTTGGTAGAGAGAATTTCAAAGAAATGAAATGAAGCAGAGAATAAAATCTCAGAGAATAGAAATCAGTAGAGAATTTTGTTCAATTCTAATGTTTGGTAACGACAAAGACTTGACCCGAGAAATGAAAATTTATTTTTTATTTTTTCTAAATAACAATTCTTAAAAAATATTTAAAAAAAATATATATCTTTTTTTTTTAAAATTATTTTTTAAAAATTTATGTACTTTCTTTAAAAAAAATTATTTAAAAAAAATATTTTATAAAATGTATTTATTTAAAAAAAAACTTGTTTTTTTTATAAAAATATTTTTTTAAAATGTATTTATTCAAAAAAAAAACATATTTTTTTTAAAAATATATTTTTTTTAAAAAAATATTTTTTTTAAAAAGTTATTTTTTTTCAAATGTATTTAAAAAAAACTTGTTTTTAAAAAAAAATTAAAATGTATTTATTTAAAAAAAAACTTATTTTTAAAAATATATATATTTTTTAAATTATTTTTAAAATGTATTTATTAAAAAAAAAAAAAAAAAAAAAAAACCCAACAAACCTCATTTCTCGAATTCTCCACCAAAATGATGGAAATGGAGGTTAACCAAATTACACTACCATTTCTCTCCAATTCTCCACCAATTTCCCTTCAATTCTCCGCTTTTTTTAATTCTCTATACCAAACAAGAGAATTTAATCCAATTTCATTTCTCCTATTTCTTTTCTCTCTACCAAACACACCCTAAAGGAACAAGAGTTGGCAATGAGAGAATATGAACAACTTTAAAAAGATATAATGTTTTATATGCAGCCATATGATCACTTGATTGGAGTACAAAATAAGAGGATGGAAGAGATAAGGGCGGGCATCAAGGCGAGGTGAAATTTGCCATATTTGTTTACGGTTTTTTTCGAACTTTTAAGTTTTTAATTTCGTACATTTACGTTTTTAATTTTCTATGTAATATTTTAATTTATTAATAAAAAGTTTTATTAAAAAAATAGGTTGAAATGTGAGAGGAGAGAGAAATATAAGATAACACTAATGTAAAAGATGAGCGGGTGTGACCATTACCTCTAGTCTTATTAACATAACTAATGGTCTTATTATGGTCTCCATTCTCATCCTTGAGGCTCTCGGAAGAGAAAACGTTTACGTATAAAGTGATGGTGTAATGTGCGAGATTCATCACTGCCCAGTTATTGTCGCAATAAATACACGACATATATAGATGTAAGGGTAAATGGGTAATCCTTCACTCAAGCAGGTTTGGTGAGGCTGGGAGACCACATGTCTCTCCAACATACTTGGACTAATGAAAACACCATTCCACCATATATGGGTTTGTTTGTTTAGAATGCTGAAATGACTAATACATGGAATGAATATAGTAATTGGATAAGTTCCATTCTTCTGTTTGGCTGCCATAATGGAATGTAATCAATCATTTATGCACATGTTGTTTTGTATTAGACGAGTACCCGCGCCTAGCGGCAACGATGTCTAGTTTTCTGTAAAATCCCGACGACCCATAAGTTTTTTTCAACAAACTGTATTTGTAGCGTTAGAGAATCATTTTCGAATAACTATAATTCTGATGTGTCGTTGCATAGCAGCAAAAATATACAGTTTTCAAGAAGATTATGTGAAGTCGATCTAAGTGTGGGAGTATATTTCTAATAGGATTTTTTTAAGTTATTAAGATTTTAGTAATAATAGATTCAAGCATTACAAAAGCAACGGTGTTATGTAGTTGGTAATATTATATTGTAGTTTAGAGGTATAGCCAACGTGTGTGATCGCCTTTTGTGTTTTGTCACTAATTTAGGCAGTAATAACTATTTTTTTACATGTGTAGCGTTTATCATTTGGTGTGTTGCTTTTAATCATTATTCAAAGATATTTGTTTGAGGTATAAATAATTATCGCTAAAGATAACAATACTATTCAATTTTTTTTATTCTAATAAACTTACATAACATTATTTATATACCGGTTATACAATATATATTAACTTTTAAAAGACGATTCATATATGCTAGTCCTTTAAGTGGTGCAAGACCAACATTTTTTAAAAACAACATTATACAAATGACAAAGTACATGTGTCAAAGCAAAATAAACAAACAAAACTGCAATTACTTGGTCTCTCATTTTTCCAAATTCACGGGTTCCACAACTACTTCATCATTTCTCATATAAATTTGTCAAATTTGAAAACCTGGTACGACCCGGGTAGTTCAACCGGTTGAACCGTTTCGGTCAAAAAACATGTCGATTTAAACCGAGTCAACCTGACGGGTTGGATCGAAAACAAGTCAAATTAAACCGGTCAACCCGTTTTCGATGTGTTAATAGTTTTCTTTTAAAATATATGTCTTCAACATTTCCACTTTTAGTTACTTTTGGTTTTTCCTTTATATATAGTATAGCATGGTACCAGCGCATTTTGTGGCATGGTACCTGTGACGATTAACGGAGAAATAGATCTCGATGAGACTGATTCACCGGTTTGTATCGGTTTCAACGGGTCCTCTCGGTTCGTTTCGGATGGCTTTAATTGGTTAGCCGAACCGGTGGCGACACCGGTTCCCGGTTGAACACGTTGGTCCGGTCCGATTTTCAAAACTATATGTAACATCAACTTGTTCGCTTGTATGAACTTTTGTGTGTTTTATTAATTTGTATAATGTGTAAAATAACATGTACTTTTTATTTTATGGTGTTTTAAAAATAACATTAATTAGTGTGTTTAATTATTTTATATTTTGGATTATGTTGTAGCTTCTTTAAATTGTACCTTATGAAAATTTTATTGTACTTTTTAGTAAGGGGTGTTTTAATTGGTTGTTTTTAATTAGATAAATGTGCTTTTAATTGGTTGTACAATATGAATAAACTATTGTACTTTTTAAGTAATAAGGTGTTTTAATAAGAGTATTAATTAATTTCTTTCTCATTTGACCAATTTTAACAATTCAGCTTTTCAACTTTGCTGTTTTTCTATTATATGTATTATATGTTTGTATAATGTGTATAATAACATGTACTTTTCATTTTAGGGTGTTTTAAAAATAACATTAATTAATGTGTTTAATTATTTTATATTTTTGATTATGTTGTAGCCTTTTTAAATTGTACCTTATGAAAACTTTATTGTACTTTTTAGTAATGAGTGTTTTAAATGATTATTTTTAATTAGATAAATGTGCTTTTAATTGGTTGTACATTGTGAATAAATTATTGTACTTTTAAGTAATGGGGGTATTTTAATAAGAGTATTAATTACACTATGCATTTGATCAATTTTAACAATTCAACTTTTCAACTTTTCACTTTTGACTGTTTTTTTATTATATGTAGTATAGATGATATAATAGAACTAAATGAAAATAGAAAAAATGTTATTCCATATAGAAATGAAATGAAAAAATGGGAGATGAATATGAAATAAAAATAGCCGTGTTACAGACGTGATAAACTGAATCAAGGTATAAGTTATTACATTCTTAAACTCGAAACAAACAATAATTTTCCATTACATCGTGTTATTCTGTTAAATACCATCCATCTAGATTAATCTAATAGTGAGGATTAACCTAAGATTTAATAGATAAACTTAAGTCCATGTTTTTTTTCTTGTTTTTTTGTCTTTCTTTTTTATTCATTTTTTTGTCTTTTTCTTTTAATTCACGTTTTTTTTTAAATTCACGTTTTTTTTTCCATTTTTTTTAAATTCACGTTTTTTTTAATTCGCGTTTTTTTCGCTTTCATACGTTTTTCGTCTGTTTTCATTCGCCCGTTTTCATACTTGTTTTTACGCTTTCATACGTTTTCGTCCATTTTCATACATATTCATCCATCTTCTTACGTTTTCGTCCGTTTCATACGTTTTCGCCCGTTTGTTTTCTTACGTTTTTGTTCATTATTCATACGTTTTCGTCCATTTTCGTCCGTTTTCATACGTTTTCGTCCGTTTTCATACTCGTTTTTACGCTTTCATACATTTTCATCTGTTTTCATACATATTCGTCTATTTTTGTTCGTTTTCGTTCGTTTTCGTCCGTTTTTAAATATTTTCAGACGTTTTCATACGTTTATGAATATCACAAGTGATATTATGTGATATTCATATGATCACAAGTGATATTCTGTGATATTCAGAATATAACTTGTATATTCTAAATATCACAAGTGATTTTCAACTAATGTTTTGTAACATCAAAATCACAATTGATATTCGAATATCACAAAGTGATATCCAAAATCACAAGTGATATTCATAATATCACAAAGTGATATTCGAATATCACAAAGTGATATCCGTAAAATCACAAGTGATATTGAATATCATAAATATATAATTTGAATAGCAACTACATAGTTTGGGGGTAATTGTTAAATCTTATTTTATTTGCTTATGAGCTTATGTGATTTCGATTTATGTTTCACAAGCTTAATTTGCTTATTTTGAAACTTATAAAAATATGTAAGTTTATATTTACCACGTATAAAGATAAAATGGTCAAATTTTGGTTTAGAGTTCATACATATTCGTCCGTTTTCATACGTTTTTGTCGGTTTTTAAATGTTTTTGGCCGTTTTCATATGTCTCCGAATATCACAAGTGGCATTCTGTGATATCACAAGTGATATTCGAGTATCACAATAATATTCGAATATCACAAGTGATATTCGTGATATCCGGATGATCAACAAGTGATATTATGTGATTTTCGAATATTACAAGTGATTTTCAACTAATGTTTTGTAACATGAAAATCACAAGTGATCATCAAAATACCACAAAGTGATATCCGAGAAAATCACAAGTGATATTCATAATATCACAAAGTGATATTCGAATATCACAAAGTGATATTCAGAAAATCACAAGTGATATTCGAATATCACCGATATTCCAAAATCACTTGTGATAGTCGAAACGATGAAAACGTAAGAAAGCGGACAAAACATAAGAAAATGGACGAATACGATGAAAACGGACGGCGTATGAAAGTGTAAAACACGTTTGAAAATGGATGAAAACGTATGAAAAATTGACGAAAACGAAAGAAAACGATGAAAGCGGACGAAACGTATGAAAACGGATGAAAACGGACGAAAACATATGAAATGTGTGAAACGGACAAAACGCATTTAAATGGACGAAACGTATGAAAATAGACGAAAACGAAGAAAAAGCGAATGAGAAAAAAAAACGTGAATTAATAAAAAACGCGAATTAAAAAATAAATAAATAAAAAAACGTTAATTTAAAAAAAAGACAAAAAAAATATGTGAATAAAAAAAAAAAAGACAAAAAGACAAGAAAAAAATACATGGACTTAGGTTTGCCTTTTAAATCTTAGGTTAATCCCCACCATTAGATCAAACTAGATGGATGGTGGGGATTTATCCCTTTGTAAGCATGAATTTATGGGTAAGCAAAATAAAGTGCCTCTATTGATATAAGTATTTAAACAGAGTTCGGTTCAGACATTGATTACCACAAAATCAAAGTTGGGTTTGTATTTATCTTTGTAGGGTGCATCTGAAATGCTGTTGTCCAGTATTACAGCGTTGCCCTTCTCCAGATTGAAAACTATGACATAGTAATGGTCGTGAGCAATTATCGGAAAGAATACAAGTTTCTCATCTTTCAATTTCCGTTTTGCTTCTTCCTTAGTCATGAGTTTTTTCATTAGTCTTTCAAAGTTGTCATCTGCGTTTTTCATTTTTTGTTTCTTGGAATCTCGGCATTTGTATCATGACAATAGATTCAAGATAATTTAAAATACATATTACATAATTTTTGAAACATAGATATATTATTGCATTTTTTGGAAGTTTTATATCTTACCACTTGCATCTGTTGGAAGTAGTATCTTGTCTTCATTTTTCCAACTTTTTCTTCCTCCTCATGATTCAATACAAGCGAATGCATCGATTACGACTTTCTATTAGCAAGCCCGCATGCAATTGATTGCATTACTATTTGTTGGGATATGAAAGTCTTTGAAGAATGTTAAAGAACGAAGATTGACAAAGTCTTGGAAAAGTCAAAGTCTTGCTAAAGATAAAGTCAAAGCATCTGTTGTCGAAGTCAAAGTACTACAAAGCTAAAGAACTGTATATTCGTTTATGGAAAGCTTTGTTTATTCTATGTTTAGATTACTTGTCGTACAAGGATACAAATTGTAAATCGACTAGGGTTATCCTTGAGCCTATAAAAGGATCCCTAGATTGGTATTAGAAGTACGAGTTTTAGAGAAGAGTTTTAGTATTTATAAAGTACGATTATTATTAGTGTTTTAGAGTTGTTGAAGAGTCTGCATAACAAGCGGTTTAGAGTTATTAATAAAAGTTAAAGTTATATTCTTCTTAGATTTGTTAAGTAAATTCCGCGTGACTTAATAAAGATTACTCGGTGTTTCATTGTTAATAACTTAGGATTTATCCGAGGTTATTAAACCTTAACAAGCTATTTAAGTTAGTTTGGTTAGAGTACATCGATCCAACAAGTGGTATCGAGCTTGTGTGGAAACTATGACTAAGAAGAAACCCTACAACCTAAAGATGTCGATGATCTTTGTTCCACCACCTTCCATCACCTCAATGAGGATACATCATCATCAAGAAGGCGAATACGATCTATGGAGCATGAAGATGAGGCAAGACATTGCAATTACAGACCAACACATGGAATATAATTGTCAATGGTAATGAAGTCGTTCAGAACCTATTGACATTCTGGACAACCCAAAGCACCTAAAGCGGTCCTACCAAGCGGAAACATTAAGGAATCAAGAGAAGGCTCTCAACATTCTCTTGTCTACCATTCCGGATGGTCATCTTCTCAAGTTCCATGATGCTAAATATGCAAAGCAACTCGGGTCGCTCTCAAAATAAGGTTTGGAGGTAATGATGCTTCCAAAAGATGCAATCTGTTGAAGCGGCGAGTTTGAAACATTCAACGTTGGAGAAAGAGAAACCTTGATCTTTGCTTATGATGATTTCAAAACCTTCTCATCATGTTGGAGCTATACAAAGCGAAGTTTCAGTTGAAGATGCTAATCTCAAGTTCTTATGAGTCTCGCCATCGACATGGCATGTGATAGCTACAATGATCGAGAGACAACTGGTTTGGATGTTATGGACTTTATGATCTCTACAATCATCGAAGGTGTATGAGCATGAGATGAATGGCCAAACCAGTTCAAATCTCGTAGTATTGCCTTTTATCATCTCGAAAGAGGCGATTACTTCCACCAAAAGTCTCGCTTCTCCTACTCAAAGTACTTTGCTCAAAGTACCGTTTCCTATTCTACCCCAATGTTCAAGAAGCCCCACCAACCATCCACTCGGATGAAGTTGTATGATCTTTCTTTGCACAACAAGCTTCTCTACCATCACTTATGAAGAAGATCTCTCACAGTTGAAGAGGATGCTCTTGAAGAAATTGATATCGGTGGCAAGTTGCTATGATCACTTTGCAAGGACAAAGAAGTTCATGAAGAAAGCAGGAAGAGGCATTGACTTCAAGCCAAAACAGGAATCACTTTTGACAAATCCAAGATTGAATGCTTCAATTGTCAAAAGACGGACATTTTGCAAGGGAATGTAGGTTTGCTAAATATCAAGCAAGCAGGATGACCGAGAAACCAAAGCTAGAGTTGGAAGAAATTCCTATTACGAAACAAAAGCTTTGGTTGCTCAAGAGAATTTATCGAGGTTGCTGGAGTCTTGAGTTTGATGATGAACCAAGAACCTACTATATGGTAGCCGTGGAGGATTATGTAGAAGAGTTTGATCGAGCACTGACTTTCGATGAGGAACACGGACATGCTGCTATGGAGTCTAAAGATGGTTTTGGAAGCTTTGATGGAGCATGGAGAGTGAAGATGATCCTGTTCTACTTGCTATGATGGCTACTTCAACAAGCTCAACCCCTATCTCTCGAGGTATGCTCAAACTGTCATGACTTTTATCAAAAGTCCTTAATAGTTATGTGATTGAAAGAGATAATTGTATAAAAGCTAGGTTCGAGGTAGCAGTTATCAAATAACCTTAGAGTCTATGGAAGCCAAAATTATAACACATGAAAATAATGAAATGGCTTGGGCGTAAAAATATGAACAACAAGATTATCAATTAAAATTAAGTGAATGGAAGTTAAATTGTAAGATTTAAAATTGAGAAGCCCGACTAAGGAGAGAGATGATTTGTTAGCTAAGTTTGATGCTTGGAAAGAATCGGTCTTTCTCATGTTTCTTATGTTCAAAAACAAAGAAGGGCTTACAATAGGATGGTCTAGGTTTTGGTATGGATTTCGATGAGTGTAGATGAAAACCCACCTAGTGATAAGGATGACCTTGATTTTGAGGATATAACCACTAGTGATGATGAGCTTATTAACTATGTTGACACATGTAGTAATGAGGAATCATTTAGTGAATCACCTCGAAATATAAGAAAGACAAGGTTTATCATCTTGTCCCACATCCCATGGTAGTCATCAACCCATAAGACACGATGTTTATCGTTTTGGTGTAGACAACCTAGAATTTAGAAAGAAGCTTATTGGTCAATCTAGGTGCGAAACCCAACAGAAACAGATTCGACACCTAAGGAAGATGATGCTAAAAGTCAAGCGGTACTTCCACCTCAAAGTCTTGCTACACCTTCACGGTACCTTTAAAAAACCTTTTCACAATCATACTAAACCTTTTGGGATAATTTTGGTCAAAACATTTTAATCATTCACTTAGAAATCGTGGATAGGTTTGGTAATATACATAGAAGAAGAAATTTTGGGATTACGAACAAAAACTACTGTTTTGTTTGTTTGATCCCGATCATTTGATTAAGGACTGTGACTTACATTCGAATACCTAAGTAAGTTTCCTAAGAATGGACACATCAACCAAAACCAAGAGAAAATAGACCGACTTGGAACCATTCAAATAGGGTCAACCATAGAAACTTCTCACCGACTCTGGCACCCTCACCGAGAAGACCCTTTTCAAAACCTCCAAGACCTTCAAACACTTTCCAAGGCTGTTAAGCAAAATATAGTACTTTCTCAAAGTCTTGCTCGATTTACCAACCACCTCTTGGAATAGGAGTCCTAGGAGACCTAATTACTATCAATCTGGAAGGAGTTACAATTCGGAAGAGTAGCTAGATCAAGGGACTCTACACCGTAAGTTAAGACTAAATGGGTTAAGAAGGAAAGTATCGATGATGAACAAACGAGACTTTCAACAAGTCTTAGTGAAACAGATGAATTTGTGGTAAAGAAAAGGAGATTTTTGTTGAAAAAGAAAGTTTTCTTGAAAATTCACCACAAATTTTAAAACAAAAGATAATGCTTGATTACGTCTACAAAAGCGTGAAGATTACATACTCAAAGAATTTGAGTATGTTACTCCTAAGGGAACACAAGTCGATGTGGCTTGGGTTCCTAAAAGACATTAAATCTTTTATCTTTGTGCGGGCAACCCGGAGGAGGAGCTTAAAGATCATCTTATTGTGGATAGTGGTTGCTCCGGAAGCATGACAGAGACAAGGAGATTCATCGATTTTAGATCTATTTGTGGAGGAAGAGTTGCATTTGGGAATGACCCCAATGGAGGAAGAATAAGCGGCAAAGGAACCATCAAGGCAGGGAGCATAGATTTTGAGAATGTTAGATATGTGAAGGAGCTCAAGTTCAACTTATTGTCGATCTCAAATCAGTGATAAAAGCATCCGTGTTATTCAACGACACGAATGTCTCATCCTTTCCACAATTCAAACCTATTGATAATAGCTTAGTAGTACTTAGAGTACCAAGAACCAATGATGTGTACAGTCGGATATGAAGAGTCTTCACTCTTACGGGAGAGCTACATGTTTAGTGGCATAGAAGATTGGGCCATGTGAATTTCAAGAATATCAACAAACCGATCAAAGGAAATTTAGTTAGAGGTTTACCTTCAAAGACGTACAAGAATGATCACTCACATGCGGCGTGCAAGAAGGGTAAAAACACAAAGCTTCATGCAAGAAGCTTGAGGAAAGGACTGATTAGAGAACCATTGGAGTGTTACATATGGATTTATTTGGACTGTTGCAATTGCAAGCCTAAACAAGAAAAATCTTGCTTGGTTGTGACAGATGATTGCGATAGATTCATTGGGTATTTTTCTTAGGATTTAAAGATGATACTTTTGATGCTATCCTTAATCTTATAATAGTACTTGAAAACCAACCGAGACTCAAGGTTAGAGGTATTAGATGTGATAATGGAACCGAATTCAAGAACAAACTTATGGATGAGTTTTGTGCTAACAAAGGGATCAAGAGGAGTTCACATTGCAAGAACACCACAACAGAATGGTTTCTGAGAGAGAAAGAATAGGACTTTGATTGAGCGACCAAAACTATGCTTGCAGATTCACGTTTACCTATTCGATTACGGGATGAAGTGTAATCTTGCTTGCTATGTGCTATGATGTCGATCACAAAACCCCGGATGAAGACACCTTATGAGTTGCTTATGGAATTAAACCCAACATACGATTTACGAAGCCTTTTGGATGTCCTCTCACTATTCTAAATACTATTGATAATTTGGGCAAGTTTGATGGCAAGTCGGAAGAAGGTTATCTATTAGGTCTTGCACCAACAACAAAGGCTTTAGAGTGTACAATGAGTCACTAAGAAGGTTCAAGATTATCTTCATGTTGAATTTTTAGAAGATCAAGACAATCGAAGGGTAAAGGTCCCGATTGGATGTTTGATCTTGAAGTTTTGACTCCTTCTATGAACTATGTACCGTTAGAGAAGAAAATCAACTTTGTACACAATGGAGATGATTTACTGATGTGTTGTTCATGGAGTTCATATTAGACCCGATCTTTGTTCGGATGAAGAACCAATATCATTGAACCAAAGAAGATCTCGATGCACCAAAATCCTCATTGTCTGCGAGGATCAATCTATTCAAGATGAACTAAATCGGATGCTTCTTCAAGATGTTTTAGCACATTCTTATCTTGATGACCAAAGAAGAGCTTATGAAGAAGCAAAGAAAAAGACAAAAGCGCAAAATACTCTCACGATGCTTTGGCGGTGCTTTTGACCAAAGTCTTCTTTGCACTGATGATGACACTTTGCATGATTTGGATGATCCAACCATGCGGCTTAGAAGATCTTGATGATGAGTTTGAAGATGAAGGTATTTTCTCGATTCAATGAAGATGCTAATTTCACTAATTTGGATGATACTTATGGAGTTCCACAGTCTCCAAACTTAAGAATTCATAAGAATCATCCTACTGATCAAATCATTGGTCCTTCTACTTCTGGAGTGATGACACAACACAAAGCTAAGACTTTTACTAAAATAATGCTTTACTTAGCTTTGTCTATAAACAAAACAGGATTAATCATAAGGACCATCAAACATACCTGTTTACCTGCTTTATCTCTCAAGAGGAACCCAAGAATATTGCTCAAGCATTAACTAAAGAAAGTTGGGTTGAAGCTATGCAAGAAGAACTGCTACAATTCAGACTTCAAGAAGTTTGGGTACTATGTGATCTTCCTGATGGTAAGAAGGTCATAGGTACCAGATGGGTGTTCGAGTCAAGAGGGATGAAAAGGTAATGTCATCAAGAACAAGGCAAGGTTAGTTGCACAAGGCTCTGAGACAAGAAGAAGGGTGGATTATGATGAAGTATTTGCTCTGTAGCAAGGATTGAATCTATTCGAATCTTTCTTGCTTTTGCATCCTATATGGGATTTCGGGTTTATCAAATGGATGTCAAGAGTGCCTTTTATATGGCAAGATCACGGAGGAGGTGTATGTTAAGCAACCTCCGGTTTTGAAGATCCCACATCCTAACAAAGTCTACAAGGTGGTTAAGGCTCTTTATGGTCTTCATCAAGCTCCTAGAGCTTGGTATGAGAAACTCTCTTTCTTATTGCAACATGGTTACATAAGGGAGCCATTGACAAGACTTTGTTTATAAAGAGAGACAAAAGGATATCATGTTAGTTCAAGTGTATGTTGATGATATCATATTTGGAGCTACCAAACGATCCATGGTCAAGAAGTTTGAGCGGTGATGCGAAATGAATTTCAAATGAGTTCAATGGGTGAGTTAACTTTCTTTTGGGACTTCAAGTTAAGCGATCAAAAAGGGTCTTTTATCGGTCAAGACAAGTATGTATCGACATACTTAAGTTCAATTTTGATGCTATGAAGCGGTAACAACACCTATCAAGTCTATCAACTCTCGGGAAAAGATGAAGATGGAAAACTGTTGAAGTCAAGTTATCTGGATCAATGATTGGTTGTCTTATGTATCTCACGCATCTAGGCACGATATCATGTTTGTTGTTTGTCTATGTGCAAGATATCAAGTCTCACCAAAGGTCTCTCATCGAATGCGGTGAAGAGAATTTTAGTTATTTGAAACAACAACCTAAGTTAGGGTTGTGGTATCCGAAGGATTCACCTTTTCACTTGGAAGCTTTTTCGGATAGTGATTATGAAGGTGACAATTATGATGAATATCAACCACCGAAAGATGCCAATATCTTGGAAGAAGATTAGTCTCATGGCAATGCAAGAAGCAGTATTGCGGCAACATCCTCTCTTGAGCGAGAATATGTGGGCTGCTTGCAAGTGTTGTGGACAAGTTTTTGGATGCGTAATCAACTCTTGGACTATGGGTTCAATTTCAAGAATACTCCTATCAATATTGATAATGAGAGTACAATATGTATTGTGAAGAATCCACTTTATCATTCCAAGACCAAGCATATTCGATTAGGCATCACTTCATCGAGATTGTTATGAGCACGAGCTTATTAATGTGGTCAAGGTTCACAGATGATAATGTGGTGACTTACTCACCAAAGGCTTTGATGTTTCAAGATTCAATCACTTGGTGGTAAGCATTGGCATGATTAACTCTTGACCTACATTTAAGGGGAGGACTATTTAGTGTTAGTATAGTCCTATGTATTGTTTGAGGGAGGATATTCACGTTTTGCTATTAAAAGAGGAGAATGGAAAATCTTGTCTATTGATTATATGAAAGAAGCGTATGAAGTCATTACGAGGCTTATAAGAAGAGTGTTAAAGATATCAAAGATTATAAAGATGATGATATTCGAGAAAGAAGATGTTAAGAAAGGAAGCTTAAAGAAAAAGAAAATCGAAGTTAAAGATATACGGTCATTAAAGAAAGTTGAGTTAAGGTATGATAATCGATGATGAACGAAGAATTACTTAAGGATTGTAGAATTTGAGTATTCTAAAGATGATGATGAAATGAAGATGAACAAATCTCCAATAATCACTTTTGAAGTTGTAGAGTCAAAAGATGGAAGTTATCGATGTTTCATAGAAGATGAAAGTTTCGAACATTCAACATGTTATGGGATCTATTGCACATAATAGATAGGGTGGATTTATTTCATTTATATCATTTGGTGCGAGATTATTTTGAACATAATACATCGAAGGAGTTGGTTTATTCTTACTTGGGATCTCACAACTGTTTGGGAAAAGAACAAAGCAGCACTTGAGATTTGGAAGAACCAAGAAGCTTGGGAGATTGTTAGTGGAGATTCTTTGAAGAATCTGGAGTACATGTTCTAGAGCTAGAAGATGGGACAATGATTCACATGTTAGCAGACAGAAGATATCCTCTTACAGCAGATCTCATGAGAATAATGTTAGAGCATGGAATGGAAGTTGAAAAAGACAATTAAATTGCTCTAATGGTCATCAAATTGTTTATCAGATGGACTACTATGGTGATGATGATGAATAAGCGGTATGAATTTTAATTGAATAAATTTTGATATATCGATACTTTATTCAAAGTATTGCCGATCAAACAAGACTTTCATCAAAATCTTGCTTGCGATATTAAACCGATTAATGATTTTGAAAAGAAAACTTTTGTTAAGCGATAAATATTTTGAAACAAAGGTAAAAAGAAATAAATGGTTTTTGAGATGGTAACAACAATAGGTTATCAATCCACCATGGTTACAAAAGGATTGGCTAACCCATGAGCAAACGGCTCTGGTAAAGATATCTCAAATCCGTTTTTAGTTGACAATTTGCTAATAAGTTGGATGGTAATCAACTCCCCATATCAGTAAATGTGAAGAGTTGGCTAGCCCACAAGAAAATAGCTTGTGGTAAAGGCTGTGGAAAAACCATTATATGGTAATTAGTTCACCATAGATGAAAGAACTAACTAGTCCAAAAGTGCGGCTTTTGGTAAAGACAAATCAAATCATTGATAGTGATGATTTGCTAAAATCATATGGTTATCAATGTACCATGATCTTACACATCAAAACATTTGGCTACTCCAGTTAATGGCTTTGGTAAAGAGACATTAAATCCATTAAATTTTCAATGATTCACCTCTCACAGAGTTTACACATCCGGATGTGATGAGAATAGATCAAACTTAAAAGCGAATTAATGTACAAACTGTCCCTATGTTGCTTAAAAGATGGAGCATCTTTGAATGTTCTTTGAAAAAGAGGTTCTTGATCAAGGATGCTAAAAGAATAAATTTTACTGAAATACTTTGATAATAATGATATAAGCACGAGTTTACAAAGATACAATCCAAAGACAAAGATACAATCTTTCCTTGAAGATGGAGTTGTTCAAGATAAATTTACAAAGGAACTTGAAGTCAAGCAAGTAGAATTCAAGTTAGGGAGGATTGTTGGGATATGAAAGTCTTGAAGAATGTTAAAGTCACGAAGATTGACAAAATCTTGGAAAAGTCAAAGTATTGCTAAAGATAAAGTCAAAATCTTCTATCGAAGTCAAAGTACTGCAAAGCTAAAGAACTGTTATATTCGTTTATGGAAAGCTTTGTTTATTCTATGTTTAGATTACTTGTCGTACAAGGATACAAATTGTAAATCGACTAGGGTTATCCTTGAGCCTATAAAAGGATCCCTAGATTGGTATTAGAAGTACGAGTTTTAGAGAAGAGTTTTAGTATTCATAAAGTACGATTATTATTAGTGTTTTAGAGTGGTTGAAGAGTCTGCATAACAAGCAGATTTAGAGTTATTAATAAAAGTTAAAGTTATATTCTTCTTAGATTTGTTAAGTAAATTCCGGGTACTTAATAAAGATTACTCAGTGTTTCATTGTTAATAACTTAGGATTTATCCGAGGTTATTAAACCTTAACAAGCTATTTAAGTTAGTTTGGTTAGAGTACATCGATCCAACACTATTCTTGGTACTGGTGTGCTCTTGCCATCATTGAATACCTCTTCTCTGTTTTTTAATATCATAGTTGATAAAATTTAGGTTCTTAAATATAGCATATCACTTGTGATAAATAACATAACCTTAATACTAACAGCAAATTTAAATCTTACATTATATCTTCTTCCATCGAAAATAAGCTGTTAGCTAGCATTGTTTCAGACTCTGTTAACGGTTCCATTGTGTCTGCCTTCTTGTTCATATAAGGTGATTTCAAGTACACTAATGGTTTAACAATCCTTTTTCATTCCCTCTTTTCATTTTCTTTGTTGCTTTGTTCAGCAACATCTTTCTGAGTCCTGAATGCCTTGTGTTGAATTTCTAGGCTTTGAAATTCTGCAACTTTAGCCCTTTCTTCTTCTTCTTGTGTCTCAGCTGCTTGTTTTTTGGCTGCAGCGTCTTTTTCAGCATGTTTTTTAAGCATCTAATAAGGTTTAGATATGAAAAAGTTCTGCAAGGTGTTTTGTTTAAGTTTATATGTCTAAGGAGCTTATTTTTGTTTCGGCTTATGTTACAGAAGCTGCTTATTTTTGTTTTATTTTTGAGTCATATAAGCCTATAATTCTCAAAATAAGACAAAAAATCAGTGATTCATTTCCCATTCATTCTTAAAGTTTGCGATTCAATATCGCTAAAATGGTAGATTATAAGCGCATGCATGTGAAGAAAAACTATGCAATGTATAAGAATGAGGGATTTATGCAAATCAGAAGAAAGCATACATTCACCATTCATTCTTAAAGTTTGGAGTTCCCAATCTCTAAAATACTAGTTATTACAAACCATAGATCATAAGTTTTTTGCAAAAACATGTACGTGAAAAAAAAAGCATGCAAATGCGTAGGAATGAATGGGTACTAATAGTAGTTCAACTAGAAGGGACTGAAAAAGGGCTCTTCAAAGGCGCCAAGATACATCGCCTTTTCTTTCCTATTTTAAGCAGAGCAACTATCTAACCTTTTCTTTTCTTTTCTTAGCAAGTTCTTTTGCAGCTTCTTTTCTTTTCTTTTCTGCTTCTTTCAGTAGAGCTTGTTTTGTAGCCTCTTCTTTTGCAGCTTCTTTTGCAGCTGCTTGTTTTGCTGCAGCTTCTTTTGCAGCCTGCATTAATGAAAAATTAACGAATAAATAAATAAAAAAAACTATCGTATTGTATGACTTTGTTATATTTAGAATTTATCACTTGTGATATTACCTTTTCGGCTTCTTCTTTCTTCTGAGCTACTTCCTTTTCAGCTTCTTTTTCAGCTTGCATTTTTTTTTCAGCTGCTTCCTTTTCAGCCTGTTTTTTAGCCTCTTCTTGCTTTTGGATTGCAGCTTCTTTTGCAGCTGCTTGTTTTGCTGCAGCTTCTTTTGCAGCCTGCATTAATAAAAAATTAAAGAATAAATAAATAAATAGAAACTAAATAAAAAAAGTGTTGTATTGTATGACTTTGTTATATTTAAAGTTTATCACTTGTGATATTACCTTTTCCGCTTCTTCTTTCTTCTTCTTTTCAGCTTCTCTTTTTTTCTCAGCTGCTTTTTTCTGAGCTTCTTTTTCGGCTGCTTCTTTTTCAGCCTGCTTCTTTTTTGCAATTGCTTCTTCTTCAGCCTGTATTTTTTACCATTTTGTTATGTAAAAATTTATCACTTGTGATATTGTATACATATAAATCTTGTAAATTATAATTATCTAACTTTGTTGTTTATCATTTTCTGCAGGAGTCTCTTTCGTGGTTTTTTCTTTATCCTTATTTCCTCCTTCTCCATTTCCGCCTTCATCATCTCCTCCTCCTCCTTCTCCATCATCATCATTCCCATTATTTCCTCCTTCAGTATTCCTGTCTTCATCATCACTTTCATCATCTCCTCCATCTCTTCTGCTCGTTCCTTCTTGATTATCAATCACTCTACCATATTTATCTATTTGAAGATGTCCCTGGAATAGCGTATTGTATTTTTCTACATATAACTTTATTGTATCATCTCCTGGGTATATCTCCATGCTTACCCTTATAAAATTTTCTAACTCTCTCCTTTCATTCAAAACTCTATCAAACCTTTCTTCAACGACTTCATATACTTGCTGTGTTTTTAATTAAATAAAGCAATTATAAGTATTTTATCACTAGTGATATATTCAAATTTTTCATATTAATTATAAGTATTACCTCTTTCTGTTTCCTGATACGTGCTTCTTCACTCTCATCCTCTTCTTCGATGACCATGACATTTCCAAACCCTCCAATGGCCATCTCCATATCTTGCCTTTTCTCAATCGGTTTGTGGTCCAATTTCGATGGTGGCCATTTAAGTGGCACATCCATTTCATCGAACTTTGTGAAATGCAAGTAAATAAAACATTTTCAAGAAAAAAAAAACATTCATTAAAACCTTTACTTATTAAAAGAAGTGGTAGATTAATCTTTTTAGTATCCCAAGTGATATTGTAGATGGCATCTATTTTTTTAAAAACAACTTGTAATATCGTTGGTGATAGAATACATCTTATATGTCATTAACTTAAAATATCACTTGTGATACCCTACATCATATTTGTTTTAAAGAAAAGCTTGACTTACCGTGAATGTTGCGTGTGGTCCGTAGTACCAATTCTCCAGTGTTGAGTCATCCCAGCCATCCTTGTTTACTTTCATACAGTTCCAAATGAATGAGCACCAGTCAATTCTCGGTATTTCATCTGGTGTCATCAGAAATTGAAGGACGTGATACTTGACATCGGTGTTATAGCGACTTCGAGACGGTTTGCAAACGACATTAGGTAATTCATCCGGAAGGTGAAGTCATTTCTTCTATACTCGAATCACCTTTGATAACGCTGTTGTTATCCTTTTATTTCAGGAATTATGCCATAAATTGTTTCATAAATCGTCATCCCAATCCCTTTGTGGTCGAGCAAAGTGGTTTAGGACCCATTGGTATCCCAAAAATTCCTAATCGTTTTGGAGTTATTTTATTACACCCCATTTGGCAAGTTGATTTTCATCTTTTCTACATCCAAATGTGTCAATATGAAGTAGGCGACTTTCGAGGATTCTTAACAACGGAAATTCAATCGGTGTTCCAAATCCATTCTGTGACCATTTCCTTCTTTCTGGGCTTAGCGAATGTGTTGCATCATAGAATAGTTGGACAGTCGTTTTAGCCCTTAACGACTTGAATGCAATTACATATTCTTCTTCTTCTTCTTCAGATTTCACCTCCATTTTTTCCTTGCCCTTCTTCTTCTCTTCTTTCTTCTTCTTCGCTTCTTCGTTTCTTCTTCTTTCTTCTTCCTTTCTTCTTATTTCTTCTTCTTCGTTTCTTCCTTTTTTTTGATTTGTTGCCTTTTCTTCCTTCTTCCTTTCTTCTTCTTCTTCTTTCTTCTTCTTTGTTTCTTCCTTCTTTTTCTTTCTTTCATCCTCGCCTTTTTCGTTTCCCTCTCTTTCTTTTCCTTTTCGGTTTGTTCCCTCTCTTTGGTTTTTGGTTTGTTGTTTTTTGATCTTGATCTTGTTCTGAACCGGTGAATCTGTTGCTTGTTCTTTTCGTTTCTTTGTTTGCTTGGGTTTCAACTTTGGGTTAGCTTCTTTGGGTATGACAGTTTCTTCGGGTGTTGATTGGGTTGTTGTTTCTGGTGTTAGTACAGATGGTGTTTCTTCCATGTTTGTTGGTTGGGTTGTTGGTGGTGTTGGTGTGGTTTTGATGGTTACTAGAGTTGTTATTGGTGTGTTTTCTGGTGATGTTATTTCGGGTGATGCTTGATTTAATGGTGTAACAAGCCTTGATCGTTACTTGATTGTTATACATTTTGTGGGTGTCTTTTCTAGATAGGTATTTTTATTGATGACTTTGTGTATTTTGTGGTTGTTTTACGTGGTGAGGGTGTAGATGTTTGCTGTTGTGTTTCTGTTATTAGTGGTGGTGCTAGTGTTGTTTCTGGTGTTGGTGTTTGTGTTGTTTCTGGTGGTGGTGTTGGTTGTTTTTTCTGGATATGGTGCTTTTTTGAATTGGAGTTGTTTCTTGCTTCTTTTCTTTTTCATTTCTTTTAGACTTGTATTCAAATCTGCACAAAACAAATCCCAAGTAAGTTTTCATGAATATTTATTCTTGATAAATATAAACTACGAATGTTTATCGTCATACAATTTTATAACATTCTCACGCAAGTATGTCATATCAATTTGTATCACAGGTGATATAACGCAGAAGCTAAATGTCAAAACAAGTATGCCGCATACATACAGGGTTTATCATAGTTGATATTTTTGTAAAGGAGACATGCTTATATGTTGGAATTTACCTTTTTCCTTTTCAATCTTTAGAGATACGCTCAAAAATATGCTTGTCGACAAAACTGCATTTACAAATTTTTTTAAGAAACAAACAGAATGTCTGCAATTTTTATGTTTAAAGATTTATTAGCAGACAAAAACTAACCGTTTAAAGCTTGTATTGTCTCCAGATGCTTCTAAATATCATTTTCTACATTTTTTTCAAAATCAAAATTTTAATGTCTTATGTTATGTAAAACAAAAAGACACTATAAATTCTAATCAAAAATGTATTTGAAATATAGTTATTTCAAGTATAACGGCTTATCATCACAATTGTTATACTATCAAATATCAAAAAAAAAAATCACTATATCTGTTTTTATCACTGGTGATATACCATTAAATATTTAAGTTATTCGCGACTGCTCTTTATCATCATCACTACCATCAGTACCACTACCACTACTAGTAACACTACCACTACGAAAAGTCATAACTAAACCACCACCTCTACCAAAAAAAAACACTAAAAATGTATCAGTTATCGCGCTACATGATCACTAATCGTGTGACAAGTAATCAATTATCGCTACATCTGTTTTTATCACTAGTGATATACCATAAAATATTTCTATGTCACACTCAAAAACGCATCATAAGTTACATCAAAATTATACTCGTAACAAGCTAAAAACATATTCATTATCACGAAGAACGCTAAAAGTCAAATCGACGTTCGCTACCACTACTACTATCACTACCACTATACTGAAGCACCACCACCACCACTACCACTACCACCACCACCACTACCACTACCACTACCACCACTACCAGTATCAAAAATCAAAACTAAACCACTAAGACTACCAAATCACTACCACATCTACCACAACTGTTTTATCACATGTGATATTTTTCCAAACGGTCTAAAACATCTAAAAACATCTAAAATCAGCAAAATCTTCATAAATTTCTTCTTCTTTACAATGATGACAAAAAAATCTCAAATAAATACATAATCATCAATTGCATGTCATTAATACAAAAAAAATCTGAAAAATGTTCATAAATAGCAATAACATTCATAAATAAGTATAAAATCGGTAGAGATACATAAATAACATCTAAATAATTAGTTTGAAGCTTCGTACCATCGTTTTGAGTTGGTAGGTTTGTTTGATCCATTTTTTTGTGCTTTTTCTTTTCGGTTGAAGATTGATGTGTTTTGTGTTTTTTTTTTTTGATTTTGTTAATTGTTGGTTGATTTTGATAGTTAGGGTTTGTTTTTAGTGAGAGAATTAAGAGAGAAAGCGACGTGTTTGTTTTTATGGTGAAATGAGTGCGTGTGATATGTTTTGTGGTGGGGAAAGTTTGTTTTAGCGAGAATGGTCCTCCGTATTTTTATCCTTAAAGATGTTGGATTGATCCAACGGCTGGGACTTGTCCCTTGGTAAGTAGGGGAATAATGGTTTGTGAAATAAAGCGCCTCTAAATATGTATAATTAGGTAAGTTGGATGATACACCCGTGGTTGATGAGGGACGGCTATCCCGACATGGCGTGTTGGATAACTATCGTAGTTTATTTATTATGTTTTTAGGATAAGTGTTGGAGTTATTGTTTAGGATATGTTTTGAGTCATGTTAGGATAAGTCTTATGTTTGTGAGAGTTATCTCATAAATTAGTATTTAAGGTGTCATAATATTATTAATGAATCAATCAAAGTTTAAGATAAACAAATCTCTAATTCTTCTCTATTTTCTTAAGGAGGCTCATGGCGTTAAAAGTGGTCTTATCCCGTCTGATTTCTAACCCATTCGTATCATTGGACTAATGAAATTCTTTCCTAATTAGACTTTACAGAAAATTACCAAAATTCAAACTAATTATCTACATAAAATTTGTTCCAATTGAGCGTGGATAACACGAACGATATGACCCATGTTATTGGATCCCTCACATCGTGTGGGAAAAATATGAATCTCGTTGATCACATTTATTATAATTTAGGATACATGTATTCCACGCATTCCTACCATGTGACAAATCCTTCCAGAATGCATGGACTAGTCTATACCATAGAATAATTCGGTTGAATCGTTTTTAAGAGAAAAAGGAGACAATTTAAAGTCAATACCAAGAATTTTAAGCCAGTTTTTATAAGTCAAGGTCTGGTATCAAATAAAGAAAATGTCATACAGTTTTTATAAGCCAAGTTCTTGTATCAAATAGAGATTAAGTCGTAAAATAGCAATTTATTATTCAAAGTATATCATTTTGATACGTGTATTTTTTTAAAATTGTAGAATAGCAACGTACTTTCATAAATGTTCCAATTTGGTACGTGGCGATGACGTGTCACGCTATAAATGGTGTCACGTGTCAGACTTTCAAGTAAGACACGTAATCGACACGTACCAAATTGAAACACATATGAAAGTACGTTGCTATTCTACAACTTTAAAAAAGTACATGTACCAAATGATATACTTTAAAAAGTACATTGTTATTCTACGACTTAATCCCTATTAAATAAAGAAAATGTCATAGTACTATCTGCGTCTCAAAATTATTGTATGCAAAAATATCTAATAGTTACAATGTGTTACAAATAAAATTTCTTTGTTGCATTTTCAAAATTTTTGAATGAGTTAAAATTTATCATTTTAAGACACTAAAAATGAAAAGAAGATACTTAAAATAATTTTTTTTTTTTTTTTAAAAAGGAAAGAAAAGAAAAGAAAAAATATATATATATGTAATATTATGACAAAGGGTTACTTATAGCTAATTTGATTTAGCAACGTCATTTCATAAATTTCGATGACCCGATGCCATCATCATAAAAAGACTTTTAAATACACACAAAATAAACATTTATATAGTGCATGAATTAATCAAACTCAAACCTCTTATTGTGAAGGGTTTTGTTAACAACAATCTTATGGGTTATGATTAAGCATTCATTAACTAACAAATTAGCATTAAATAAACTAATATATTTCATAATTATATATATTTATTAATTTTAAACATAAATGTGATGTTAAACATGGTATATTTGGTGTTCATTGATTGTTTAATTTTTAATTAAAGAATGCTTAACCACAACTTATAAAGTTGTTGTTAGCAAAACCCGTAAATTATAAGTGCATGAAATTTTGTAGTCTTCGTCAAATTGTGCCGTGTGCAATAGGCACCGCTTACACTCCTCTAAAAACGGCCATGTGATTATATGGAGGTATAATACCTCGCTTGTAGTCGATTGTAGACAAAACGTTAAATGATGCATTGGTGCATGAAAAACGAACGTTCATTCACAAGGGCGGAGCTACACTGGGACAAGTAAGGATTGTGGCCTTAATGTATTTTTATTCACTTTTATATTGTCAAAATAAATATTTTGATCTTTGACCCTCCTACAACACGCAAATTATTTTACTGGCCGTCTTACAAAAATTTGTCCAGCTTCACCACTGTTCATTCATAATGGTTTGTCATGCCAATCGAAGTGGTTATATAACTTTATAATCTCTATTCTCTAGTTTAAAATTTTTATAATAGGAAAAATTGTAGGAAATGCCACATGGAATTGTGAGAAGAAAATTGTCGGGAGTGCCGACAATACACAACTTAAGGAGCATAAACACTTTTCATAAAACACTTTTCATTCACTTGATCTTTATATAAAAGGCAAGTTGGTTGGAGCTTTTACATTGGTAGGTCTTTGAGTGAGTATAAAATTATAATCAAGTTGGTAGGAACGTTTATTTCACTATGAGAGTGAGACCTTGTAGTGTTCCTCCAAACCCATACCGACAATTTTAGTTATAAAAAATGATTAGGATACCTTACACATATGAATAATAGAGTTGAGATCTGTAAAGAACCCACACTTGACATAGAACCGATCAACAAATCATAACCATACAATCTAATTTGATCCAAAGGCTTAGATTAAATCTATATTTATATTTGAAGGGCAAAAAAGACAATTATATAAACAAAAAAATAATAATTACCTTCATTCTTTTCCAAAAAAATTAGGGAAAAAAACACACACACAAAACCCCGTATATCACTGTTGATCACCACCGGCGGAAAAATTATCACCACCGGCGGAAACCTTTAATTCCGTCAAACTGCCGCCGTCGAAGCCTAAAACCTTCAATTCCGTCATCAATTTTCACCGTCGAAGCCTAAAGCCTTCAATTCCATCATCAATTTTCATCATAGATCTGTAATTGCACCTTCACTGTCGCCAAATCCGTCATCAGCCATCAACGATTAACTCAGATCCACCATGACCGATCCACCACCATCACCCTTCCACCACCATCACCGTTCCACCACCATACCGATCAACCACCATCATCACGAGATATGTTTGAAATCGTCATCATCATAAACCGTCAACTATATCATAAAATCGTGTTGTGGATCTAAAAATCGTGTTGTGGATCTGAAGATGTTGATAATTTAGATGCACACCATGTGTTTGATGAAATGCGTCTGTGAAGAATCATATATGATTATGAAGAATCACATGTGATTCTGAAGAATCACATGTGAAGCAAAATCACATATTTTAGTTTTTCTTTTATATTGATCTATTTATGTAATAAAGAATAAAAGAATCATATATGGTTCTAGTAGAATCATATATGATTCTAGTAGAATCATATATGATTGTAGTAGAATGATTTAGTTAGTCTGTTTTATCTGTTTCTATAATAAAGAAGAAAATAATCATATATGATTCTAGTATATTCATAAAGGATTGTAGTAGAATCATATGTGATTCTTGTATAATCATATATGATTGTGAAATGCGTCTGTTTCTGTAATAAAGAAGAAAAGAATCATATATGATTACATTATAATCATATATGATTCTAGTAGAATATTTTAGTTTTTCGGTTTTATCTGTTTCTATAATAAAGAAGAAAAGAATCATATATGATTCTAATAGAATCATAAAGGTTTGTAGTAGAATTATATGTGATTCTTGTAGAATCATATATGATTCTTAAATGTGTCTATTTCTGTAATAAAGAAGAAAAGAATCACATATGATTCTGCTAGAATCATGTTATGATTCTATGTTATGATTCTAGTAGAATCATATATGATAGTGGTAGAATATTTTAGTTTTTCTGTTATATCTGTTTCTATAATAAAGAAGAAAAGAATTATATATGATTCTAGTAGAATCGTATATGATTATACTACAATCATCGTTGTTACTAATTAAAAGTTTGTATTTTAGCTAACTACAGGTCTTGCTTAAAAAAGTTGAAGAAAAGCCTAAGCTTATTCAGAGAAAAAAGGAAGTTATTCAAGGGGAAGATTTTGAAAGTGATTATTGTAAGAAGGTGTTAAAGAAATTCAAGGGGAAGATGATTAGGTGTTATGTACGAGTGATGATTTATGTAAATTTCTTGATTAGGTGTTATGTACGAGTGGTGATTTGTGTGAATTTCTTCATATTATTGAGTTTAGATGTTGATGGTATTCTTTTGGTAATTACTGATGGTCGTAGTAGTGAACGTATTTTACATGCCATTTTGTTGAATGTTTTACATGCCATTTCTTTGAATCATATATGATTTGATAAGAATCATATATGATTCTACTAGAATCATATATGATTCTACAAGAGTCATATATGATTCTCTGTAATTGTTGTTCAACTGCTCACAAAATGTACAAAGCATAAGAGATAAGAGCATGACCAACTAGTTCTTAGCCTTTGACTATCACATACGCACCATTATTATTTTCAAAGCAACGTGAATCGTAGAACCTATAAAGAATAACTTTTTACATATAGATAAGAAACATTATGAGTAAATACTAGATTTCTTTGGAGAAAATTGCTTAAACCACAGCTTCACAAAATCATCATCAAGAGGTCTACTAGAATCATATATGATTTCAGTAAAGAATCATATATGATTCTACAATAATTATTGTTCAACTTCTTCAAACGCTCATTGGTGTACGCTTTGTCTGGTTTGTTTTGGTTCAGAACATAATAGTACGCTTTTAGGAGGAATCGAGGTTCAGCATATCACACAAGTGCGCTTCCCCTGACCAACCCATTTCTCAAAGCACTTCAAGCAGAAGTTGTGACCACATGGATTCTGCAACATAAAACATATGATAATCTTTCAGTCTACAACATAAACATATGATAAATATTCTACTAACTTACATTAGTCGAATCATATATGATTTCAGTAAGAATCATATATGATTCTGAGTGAATCATATATGATTCTTACTAAAATCATGCACGGATTATTAGGCAACAGTGAGCAACAAGGTCAAAAATAATGGTAAACTAAGCTACTGTTACACCCAAAAATTACCAAAAGCAATTTTATTTTCTAATGGTCGAAAGGCAATGGCCCAACAGTAAATGCACTTTTATTCCCATCATAAACCAATCCTCAATTAGCCAAATGAGAAGCCTTGCACTGGTCGATTAAGCATTTCAATATATCTTTGCATTTTGCTTTGGAGGTCACTTCCGGAGCAATGGTCACCTACATATTTAAACCCCATTATTAAATGCTAACATAATAAAATTATTTTCTATACTATATCATAAAGTATAATAATGTAGAAGAATCATATATGATTCTTCAGAATCACATATGATTCTTCATATACGCATTTCATCAAACACATGATGTGCATCTAAATCATCAACATCTTCATCACGATTTTCAGATTCATAACATGATTTTCAGGTTAAAATCAGTTAATTAAACTTACACCACTACACCATTTATGCATACACAACAGGCATGTTCAATTTGATTCTATTAATCGGTTGTGACAATCATCACCACCATCTTCAACCCCAAACACCACCTTCATCAACCCTAACACCACCTTCACCACCCCATCTCCACTATCTCCATCGGTTCCAACCCGTCATTGTCAAGAATACTTAGCCAGCAATGCCAACCCGATTGATGGTGATTAATCGGTTATTTGAGAGGTTCGGTGATTAATAAGGCGGTGATGGTGGCGATTATGAGAAGAAGAGAGGTGCATATCAAATGAGAAAAAGATTGTGTGACTTTTTGGCCCCTGTAAATGATAAAAGAATATGGGATCTCAACCATGGATGGTAAAATAGATGGACGGACGAGATTGAAAGTTGGGATATATGGTAAAAAATAGATCTACAAAGAACTTTTTCCATGAATAATATTGTGCTAATCAAAGATGACAAAGGTTGGTTGAAAGAGGTTGCGAGAATGCTATATGAAACAACTAGAGAATGGAAAGCAAACAAGGCGAAAAAGTATACATAAATGGTGTCGATCGTTGCTTTTGGTGATGTGCAACATCTAATGTAGTGTTGTTATATTGTAATCAAAGTGAGAATGGAAAGAATTATTATGATGAAATGAATGTAGTGATTCATTATAAGGAGTGATCACTACACAAAAGCCACTCCATTTTATTCCTTAAGAGTCTCCTATTTTTTATTTTATTTTTCATTTTATCTTGTAATAGAATCAAAAATTGCATAAAAGTCAATCAATAACTAACCACATTTAATCTTCTTATCATCAATGTCATTTTAGTCTTTTTGTTAGGTCGCTAGATTTACAACACAAGCTTACAAGAAAGAGATAAAGCGATTGAACAATAAACCAAACACACACACACACGATATAGTAAGGCAGGTTATCGTAGGGTATGAGTGAAAGGAATAACGAACAACCAACCCTCAGTGAGGGTTATTACATAGTATTTATAGGCAGGAGCTAGGGCAACACTCCTACTCCTTCCCTTTCCTTATTGGACATGGGCTAAGCATGGGCCTTCTACATAAGCTTGACCTTAAACAAACATAAAGGCCATAATAAGCTACCTATTGCATATGAGTAACAAACACTTGAATGAAGGTTTAGGAGTGATTCCAACAATCTCCCCTCAGTGTTGGTGATGAAAACGCAGTGAAGGCGTTGATGTAATAGTAGCTTTGTCGCTCTTCGACATTCTTCTTTCTTGTGGGAAGGAATGCCTTGATTCGAACAATCTCTCCGGTGTAGAGATAGTTTTCTTTGAACGATTATGCTTTGACGTCATCTTTAACTTTGTTCTTAGATCATTGTTCTTTGTGATGGAAGTGATAGTATGTTGTTGTGCGCATCAAGTGCCTCAGTGCGCTTCGCCGCTATGGTGTCCACGTCATTCTTCAACATGCTCACACGCTCTTTGACGTTGAAATTCGATCTTGATGAAGTTCTTTAAGTCTTTAACTTTGTAGATTCTTTGATTTGACGAAGAATCATTACATTATTGTGTTGCTTTTGGATAGAACTTCCATTAGTGATGATGTTGGCGTGAGTATGAGAAGAATCGCACGATCATCCCGCCCGGAGCTTCCATAAGAAGAAAACATTTAAAGCGGTTAGTAATAAGCGATTTCGGCACTTACAAGTTTGAACCGAGGTGTTAACGACATAGTGTGAAAACACAACTCTAATTCTCACAAAGGTCGTTCTGAACCGGAGTCCCACAAGTGAGATAACGCGATGTGCAAAGTACACCTACCGTTCGGATGAGTCATTGAGGTACACGAAGCATCACCTCTCACGTAGACCGTTTGAGACACACTAAGCGTAATCCACGGGAGTTACCGTGACTGTTGTCGTGTACATTTGATGTTGACCTTGGGAGGAGTTTCCATTCAATCACCGAGGATCACGGATGTGAACCTCTCATAAATGTTCTCGACAGTTGCTAAGATCTATGAAGGACTCGATAACGTACCAGCGATGTTCTTATTGTTGAACATCAAGTGATGAAATGTCAAGTGTACCTAAGAGATCTTTTGATGAATCTCGTGGCTCTAGACTCAATAGTGCGTTTGGTTTTCTGAGCGGAGACTAGGAGAGGTCTCCTTCTTCAATACCGGCGATCTCTAAGAAAGCCAATAGTTTACGTATGGTTCCTGTGAGAATGAAACAAGCTTCTTTTGAGAGAAACTTGAGTGGCTAAGAAGGTATAGTGCATGCGTCCATTTGGGTCCATGACGATTTTAATCTTCAATACCGAGCGTCACTAAGTGACAACCAATAGTATATGAATTGAACCCGTATCGCCCTAAGTTGAATAATTTGGAGGGCTATTTCTTTTCACCCTTTTCTTTGCATTTCTTTTTAATTCTTCAACTCCTTCTTTCTCCGATTCTCATTTCTCCTTTTATAATCGTACCTACGGACTTCTAAGTACTAACTATTTGTGATGTCCTTGGGTAGATCCCTCAAACTCTGGCGGATCATAGGACAGTTATTCCTAACCTTAGTCACCTTATCACTCCATGACTAACCTATGTTGCCATAAAACCAATTTTCAAGAAAATCTCTCAAAGGGTTTGTAAATGAAAACATGTTTGAACCACGTGAGAGTTTTATCTTTTATCAAAATACTCCCCTCCACATGTGCTTTAGAGTTTTGACGAAATCGCACTATGTGGGAAGAAGCCTTGCTTTTGAATTGATCAACTCAAGATAGACACTCCCCGAGACACGGTTACGTTGCATAGTTAAAGAGTTACATTGTCGACTTTTAGGTGACAACTAGCTCTAATAACTACCTTGAAGGTGTAGACAAGCCTCGAAGGTTGTCATACCCGTCGAGTTCATGTCTACCAAGAGATTCTCGAATGGTACTTTCTACTCGGACAAGTCCTTTGCGAGACACGTTTACATTACTAGAGAACTAGCTTGAAATTATTACCCGTCCCGAACGTATTTTACATGCCATTTTGTTGAATGTTTTACATGCCATTTTTCTGAATCATATATGATTTCAGTAAGAATCATATATGATTCTACTAGAATCATATATGATTCTACAAGAGTCATATATGATTCTACTATAATTGTTGTTCAACTGTTCACAAAATGTACAAAACGCATAAGAGATAAGAGCATGACCAACTAGTTCTTCGCCTTTGACTATACTGCTTCTGCACCATTATTATTTTCAAAGCAACGTAGATACGTAGAACCTATAAAGAATAACTTTTTACATATAGATAAGAAACATTATGAGTAAATACTAGATTTCTTTGGAGAAAATTGCTTAAACCACAGCTTCACAAAATCATCATCAAGAGGTCTACTAGAATCATATATGATTTCAGTAAAGAATCATATATGATTCTACAATAATTATTGTTCAACTTCTTCAAACGCTCATTGGTGTGCGCTTTATGCGGTTTGTTTTGGTTCGAACATAATAGTGCGCTTTTAGGAGGAATCGAGGTTCACATATCACACAAGTGCGCTTCCACGACCAACCCATTTCTCAAAGCACTTCAAGCGAAAGTTGTGACCACATGGATTACGCAACATAAAACATATGATAATCTTTCACCTACAACATAAACATATGATAAATATTCTACTAACACATTAGTAGAATCATATATGATTTCAGTAAGAATCATATATGATTATGAGTGAATCATATATGATTCTTACTAAAATCATGCACAGATTACTAGGCAACAGTGAGCAACAAGGTCAAAAACAATGGTAAACTAAGCTACTGTTACACCCAAAAATTACCAAAAGCAATTTTATTTTCTAATGGTCGAAAGGCAATGGCCCAACAGTAAATGCACTTTTATTCCCATCATAAACCAATCCTCAATTAGCCAAATGAGAAGCCTTGTACTGGTCGATTAAGCATTTCATTATATCTTTGCATTTTGCTTTGGAGGTCACTTCCGGAGCAATGGTCACCTACATATTTAAACCCCATTATTAAATGCTAACATAATAAAATTATTTTCTATACTATATCATAAAGTATAATAATGTAGAAGAATCATATATGATTCTTGTAATCACATATGATTCTTCATATCGCATTTCATCAAACACATGATGTGCATCTAAATCATCAACATCTTCATCACGATTTTGATTCATAACACGATTTTCGGTTAAAATCGGTTAATTAAACTTACACCACTACACCATTTATGCATACACAGGCATGTTCAATTTGATTCTATTAATCGGTTGTGACAATCATCACCACCATCTTCAACCCCAAACACCACCTTCATCAACCCTAACACCACCTTCATCAGCCCCATCTCCACTATCTCCATCTGGTTCCAACCCGTCGCTGTCAAGAATACTTCGCCAATGGTGCCAACCCGATTGATGGTGATTAATCGGTTATTTGAGAGGTTCGGTGATTAATAAGGCGGTGATGGTGACAGTTATGAGAAAGAAGAGGTGCATATCAAATGAGAAAAAAGATTGTGTGACTTTTTTGCCCCTGTAAATGATAAAAGAATATGGGATCTCAACCATGGATGGTAAAATAGATGGACGGACGAGATTGAAAGTTGGGATATATGGTAAAAAATAGATCTACAAAGAACTTTTGCCATGAATAATATTGTGTCTAATAAAAGATGAAAAAGGTTGGTTGAAAGAGGTTGCAGAATGCTATATGAAACAACTAGAGAATGGAAAGCAAACAAGATGAAAAAGTATACATAAATGGTGTCGATGCGTTGCTTTTGGTGATGTGCAACATCTAATGTAGTGTTTGTTATATTGTAATCAAAGTGAGAATGGAAAGAATTATTATGATGAAATGAATGTAGTGATTCATCATAAGGGTGATCACAACACAAAATCCACTCCATTTTATTCCTTAAGAGTCTCCTATTTTTTTTTTTTTTTTTCATTTTATCTTGTAATAGAATCAAAAATTGCATAAAAGTCAATCAATAACTAACCACATTTAATCTTCTTATCATCAATGTCATTTTAGTCTTTTTGTTAGGTCACTAGATTTACAACACAAGCTTACAAGAAAGAGATAATGGCGATTGAACAATAAACCAAACACACACACACACACACACGATATAGTAAGACAGGTTATGCGTGGGGTATGAGTGAAAGGAATAACTTGAACAACCAACCCTCAGTGAGGGTTATTACATAGTATTATAGGCAAGGAGCTAGGGCAACACTCCTCTCCTTCCCTTTTCCTTATTGGACATGGGCCTAAGCTTATGGGCCTTCTACATAAGCTTGACCTTAAACAAACATAAAGGCCATAATAAGCTACCTATTACATATGAGTAACAAACACTTGAATGAAGGTTTAGGAGTGATTCCAACAATATCCCCCTCAGTGTTGGTGATGAAAAGCAGTGAAGGAGTTGATGTAATAGAAGCTTTGGCGTCTTCGACATTCTTCTTTCTTGTGAGAAGGATTCCTTGATTCGAACAATCTCTCGATGTAGAGATAGTTTTCTTTGAGCGATTCGCTTTGACGTCATCTTTAACTTTGTTCTTAGATCATTGTTCTTTGTGATGAAAGTGATAGTATGTTGTTATGCGCATCAAGTGCGCCTCAGTGCGCTTCATCGCTCGGTGTCTCCACGTCATTCTTCAACATGCTCACACGCCTTTTGGCGTTGAAATTCAAAGATCTTGATGAAGTTCTTTAAGTCTTTAACTTTGTAGATTCTTTGATTTGACGAAGAATCATTAAATTGTTGTGTTGCTTTTGGATAGAACTTCCATTAGTGATGATGTTGGCGTGAGTATGAGAAGAATCGCACGATCATCCCGCTCCGAGCTTCCATAAGAAGAAAACATTTAAAGCGGTTAGTAATAAGCGATTCCGGCACTTACAAGCTTGAACTTCGAGAGTGTTAACAACATAGTGTGAAACACAACTCTAATTCTCACAAGGCCGTTCTGAACCGAGTCCCACAAGTGAGATAACGCGATGTCTGGAAGTACACCTACGAGTTCGAGATGGTCGAGGTACACAAGCATCACCTCCGATCAGATACCGTTTGAGACACACTAAGCATAATCCACGGGAGTTACCAAAGTGACTGCTTGTCGAGTGTTTGATGTTGACCGGCAGCGGAGTTTCCATTCAATCACCGAGGATCACGGATGTGAACCTCTCATAAATGTTCTCGACAGTTGCTAAGATCTATGAAGGACTCGATAATGTACCACCGATGTTCTTATTGTTGAACATCAAGTGATGAAATGTCAAGTGTACCTAAGAGATCTTTTGATGAATCTCGTGGCTCTAGACTCAATAGTGCATTTTGGTTTTCTGACGGAGACTAGGAGAGGGTCTCCTTCTTCAATACCAACGATCTCTAAGAGAAAGCCAATAGTTTCGTTGGGTTCCACGTGAGAATGAAACAAGCTTCTTTTGAGAGAAACTTGAGTGGCTAAGAATGTATAGTGCATGCGTCACTTTGGGTCCATGACGACTTTTAATCTTCAATACCGGCGTCACTAAGTGACAACCAAGAGTATATGAATTGAACCCTGGTTCGCCTAAGTTGAATAATTTGGAGGGCTATTTCTTTTCACCCTTTTCTTTGCATTTCTTTTAATTTTCAACTCCTTCTTTCTCCGATTCTCATTTTCTCCTTTTATAATCGTACCTCACGGACTTCTAAGTACTAACTATTTGTGATGTCCTTGGGTAGATCCTCCGGCTCTGGCGGATCATAGGTAGTTATTCCTAACCTTAGTCACCTTATCACTCCATGACTAACCTATGTTGCCATAAAACCAATTTTCAAGAAAATATCTCAAAGGGTTTGTAAATGAAAACATGTTTGAACCATCGTGAGAGTTTTATCTTTTATCAAAATACTCCCCTCACATGTGCTTTAGAGTTTTGACGGAAATCGCAGACTGTGGGAAGAGCGCGCACTTTTGAATTGATCAACTCAAGATAGACACTCCCATGAGACACGGTTCGTTGCATAGTTAAAGAGTTACATTGTCGACTTTAGGTGACAACTAGCTCTAATAACTACCTTGAAGGTGTAGACAAGCCTCGAAGGTTGTCATACCCGTCGAGTTCATGTCTACCAAGAGATTCTCGAATGGTACTTTCTACTCGGACAAGTCCTTTGCGAGACACGTTTACATTACTAGAGAACTAGCTTGAAATTATTACCGTCCGGACAAGTCTTTTCGAGTTACTAATAGTTTAGTATCGTCAATTCTTTGGTTAAATCTATTACACAAAGATTCATTTGCATTTACACAACATATTTCTTATCACATAATTTTCTCCCCTAAAAATGGCATATAAAATGTTATTTTTGAAAAGTTGAGAATAAATATGACCATTTCGAGTGTTGGGGAAGATGACTACTATGAACTATTTGTGAACAAAGTTTTAATCTCAAGTACTCCCCTCAACAAGTGATATAAGCGGTTGAGGTTTTGAAAATCATACGGGAAGTACTTGTCCTTTTGAGCAAAACCTTGAAAATTGAAAGGTTTGATAGGTTTTACTCAAAAGTAAGAAGCTTTCACTCCTTTTATAAGGATTGTGGCAAGCGTACCACGGGGTCCTTTCTTGACAATTGCGGGTTGTACATTTGTATGTGTGCACAAGCCATACACATATATAAATCATACATCCAAAGTAATAATGAAATAAGCGGTTTAAGGGGTGCCTGTAGTCCGGAGATGTCGCGGGAGTGTGAATAGGCGTTGAAATCGGTGATGTTAATCCTGGTGGACCACCAACATAGCTTTCGATCTTACGAATCGATCCTTCTATACAACCGTTCATCAATCATCGTGATGATCCTCTTCACATCCTTGATCTTGAGAATTCCATCGCTTAGGAGACCCGATCTTTTGGTGTATATCCTTGATCGATAAGCCAATCCGTCCCAACCATCTTCAAAGTGTGATCTCAAACTTGTGAAGATCTCTGCACGCCATCAAGCAATTTCTTTGAAGTTCATCTGCGGTAAGCGACGCGAATGGTTTCTTCGATGAGTGTAAATTGTGAGAGTTGGTTGATGTCGGAAAGATGAAGTGCGGTGGAGTGAAGTTGACACGGGTCTCGATAAGATTCAACTGCTAGTGGAGATCTTCTACACTTTCTTTGACGACTATGCTTGATGAAGATGAGCGGTGACTTGATGAATTCACGTTGTACTTTGGTTGAAAATTTCCTCATGCGACCACGTACTTTGGCAAGGTACATGTCTTCAATGTCGTTGATAGACAAATTCTCAAAGTCGACTTGAGAGAATGCATAATCCGTTCATCTTGCCTTTTGACCACAATCTTCTTGAGAAAAGTGTAGTCCCATTTGGTCGAAAGATCAACGTGTTTGATGGCAACGATATCCTTAGTCTTGAACACCGCATGTTGAGACTTGAACCGGCGACACAGTAGTAGATTCTTGACGTTCGACCAATGATGAATCTGTACATTGCATCTCGATCGATGCATACACTTTGTTGGAGAACAAGTGATTAGCTCTTTCCTCGATAGCTATGCGGTTTGAGTATATGGTCTTGGGAATGGAAGTGTCAAAGATGTAGCGTATTTCCTTGATCCATCGCCACCGTGTAGAAGAATTTCAAGTCTTTGTTGAAGAAATATCCGAATGGAATCCTAGGTTCATTTGGTTGGCCAATTGTTGGTAGAGGTTTTGACGATCGGTGTAGTATGGATGGTTGTCCGTTTGGTGAAGTCGATGTTTGCTTCGGGTTGAGCCAATTCATGTTGTTAGACATAGCTCGAGCAATGTTTTCAAGGTGATATTCGACCTCGATGGCACTTTCGAGCTATCTTTCCACGCTTGAAAAGCTTCATTCTTGATTCGCCTCAACTCGGTTTTCGTCATCTTCTTCACATGGAACTTTTCTTGCAAATTTTAGCATGCTCCAAAGTATTACCGTCTACGGATCTTGACCTTCTTGAGGTAGGGAGTGGAATTGACAAGTGTAGAAAACCATTCAAATTCCTCTGTTGTATCTTCATCTAGCCATGATACGACGTCGACCTTGGGCGCCTTCTTTTTCTGCTTTAGGCCTAGATGAGGATTACGGTTTCGAACTTGTTTGGGAGAGGTGGGTTGTTGTAGGGCTCACGGACTTCCTCATCGTCACCACCCGTATACTCAAAGTGATCACCGGTTTTCGAGTCACGGTGGTAATTGAAGAATCTCGAGGTTTATCGGTGAAGAGGGAGGAGAAGATCTTTGTTGAGTAGGAGTCCGTTGTGGTGGAGGTTGCATCGAATCTTGAATGAGGATGATTCATCGACTTCTTTGTGCGTTTGGGCTCTTTATCCTTATCCCGATCTTTGTCTTCATCATCTCTTGAGCGTTTGGGCCTTCTGACTTCTTCTCGGAATGAGGACACGAGTTGGTATTCGGTAGAGCTTCAAACAGTTTAGCTTCGTGTGAAAAACGTTGCAAAGCGTTTGACATTTGCGCTACTAGCCGGTTCACCAATTCATCATATGAGAAAATTGTGGATTCAACTGGATTGATGCTTAAATTCATCGGAGTTGATTTCATGGCTTGTTTGGCTAGATGCAAGAGATTTGGATCGGTTATGCGGTATACATCTCCTTTGTCGGTTTTGGTACGACCTCCATAAGGAACCGGTGAGTATCCTTTGATCATTTCGTCCATTTTCCTTGAAGATCATCTTTCATGAGCTTGGACATACTCCTTTCATCTTGCATCTTGTCGAGATCATCATGAATATCTTGATGTCGATCGACATAGAAATTCATCTTCCGTAGAGGATGTCTTTCTTTCGACTTGTTTGTGACATTCCCAATTCTTTTATGAGCATGAGATATCCAAGATCAAGTTGGCTTCTTCACCGATTTGGATGTTGATTTGGTTGATCTTTTAGAAGGTGGTTGTGAAGAATGAGATGATGAATCGATGATGAGGAGACATGAGGAGGCTCGGGGTCCTTAGGGGTTGAAGTTTCCTCCTTAGACATAGCCTGCCATCATGGTCTTTGTTTCATCGGTATTTCCTCGATCTTTTCTTTTCTTTGGTTCCTCAATCTCATATTCAATAGAATCCTCAAAAGTTGTTGTTGTTGCGGAAGAGTGGTGGCACCACTCCTTATCGGGTCGATTAACCGTATCGGAGATGGTTTAGAGTGGGCGGCACCACTTGAACCTATAGGGCCACCATTTGATCCTTTGCAAATTCCTTCGCAACATGTTGGAGTCTAATGAATTTGAACTTCTTCCCGTATGAAGTATCCAGTTGATCTTCTTCTTCATCCGAGCTTTCTTCATAAGGCACAAATCTGAGTCTTCCTTTGCCATGTTCACCGAGGACCGGAGGTTTAGATGTCGTTGTGGTTTCATCTTGGCGGTTTGAGTGAAAAGTCTCTTCATCGATGCGGTAGCTTCCGAGTCCTCGTCAATTAGCTTTCTCGGTGGTTACGGTGTAGGAATAGGAGCGACTTCGAGAAGGAACTTTCTTCTTTGGGCGGGTTTCCTCTTTGGGACATTCCTTTGACTCTCGTGCTTACTACACTTCCATCACTTCCTCTTACGGTTCTCCGGTAGGTGTTCGAAGGTTTTCATCGAGATGACCAACTTTGCCTTCTCTTCACGCTACCCGATACCTTTTATGCGTTTCAAGCTTCTTGATTTCGTCGATCGAGAGGTGATCGGTAACACAAAGACCTGTTTTTTTTGTAGACGATTCCTTGATTACGATGATAGGGTAGGCTCGGTCAACATATCGTGATTATGCGGGTCATTGAGCCTTGGTGGAATATCGGGATGAAGTCCAGTGCTCTCGGATCAACAATTTTGTGTATCGACATAGGGAATCTTTGAGCCAAGTTTCTTGTGAAATGACATCATGTCTTCCATACTGATGCTTGATTTTGGTGTCTTTTTGTTGATTAATGACCGGAAGATTTGTAGTTCCATGAGCTTGGGATGCTCATAGCCACCGCCGCGACCGTAGACCGATTTGGTGATGATGATGTAAAGGGTTCTCCACGATTGAGGAATGTTCTTAAGCTCCACATGAGAATGCTTAGAGATAACTCACGAAGCTTCATCATAGCCAATATCAATCGTGAATTGAAGAATTGTCTCCTCGGTTGGTGTGGCAAAGAAGTCGGTTGGCTCGATTTCGGAATGAGAAGAACGGCCGTAAGTCCGCATGAGTGATGGTGACTTGTTTATGATTGAGAGTTCTGATCACATCGCACTTTGACCCTTGATCCTTTGCATTGAATTCGGAATTGTTGCATGTAGATCTCGGTGCAGTAGCGAGTGTGAGAGCATGTTACGGTAGGGATGATTCTTAAGAATATCCACAAAGATCGTGCAAGAAGATTACGAGCATGTGAGGGTATCAAAGTCAACCCTAAGGTAGTTCTTTCCAATATTTCTAGGGTAGCCATTAGGAAGATGTCGACAATTGTGAGAACTTCGGTGCATCCACATTCATTCGAGCGACCATGTCGTGATCCGAAATAACATTAGCCAAAAGAACCAACATATCGAAAGACATAATGTTAGTCAACGAAGGTTTTATTGTATAATTATTGAATATATAGTGTCAAAGATTGTTACGAGTCCACGATCCTTGTTTGTTCAATAGTCCAATGTAAATCGTGATAAGTTTCGTGAGTTAGTTAACTTTAAGTTTTAAAGTTTATGTTATCACACATTTAACACAACATATTAAGCGATTAAGTTTATTAGTGACATTATTGGTTTCGTGACGATATGATTTGTTTATTAACAAGTTTGTACATGTAACAATTCATAATGAAGGTCTATCAAGGCTTAGGCGTAGATTTGGCAAAGTTCGCGTGAATGATAATATCTGGCGTGAGCGAAAGCTTATCGTGGGATCCAACTTACGCGTAAGAAATGTTGCAGCGTGGGAAAGGGGACCTTATGCGTGGAGCTTACGCGTAGGCGTATAAAGACCTTACGCGTAAGGCTTACTCGTGAGTAGACCTTATCGTGTGAGGTCATTGTTTACGCATATCCTTCACGGGATACGCGTGGTCCCATTGTAGAACCTTACGGCGTAATAGTTACGCGTAGGATTTCTCTTACGATAAGCGTCTCACGCGTAAGGTGATCCTTATCGCGTGAGTAACAAAGACCTTGATTACGAGTTTTATGCGTAGCAAACACGAAATAAAGTCATCATATCGGCAATCTTAACATGTATAGTCGTTTTGAAGCAGTTATGGCATGAAACACATTTCTGCTTTACGCCAGAAACCAAAACCCTAATAGTTCAAGAATTACGCATAACAATTCTAACCATGGAAATTGCACCAAGCGTTTTACGGTAGTTCTAAGATGTTACATGAGAGAGTTAACCAAGTATTAACATTTTATCGTGGTGAATCAAAAATACCCAAACTCAAGAACATTAAACCACAATTTCTAATTACGACTTAATTAGTGTTTACGGGTTGTTATAGGGCTCGGATAACATTAATTCAACATGATATAATCATCACACAACAATCTATTTGACCAAAACCATTCACATTTTAAAATACCCAAATCGACTTAAGAACCTAATTATAAAAACCATCAATTTGTGTTTCTGGGTGGATTTTGAGGGTAAAAATAGTATCATTGTCGTTAAAGACACGTTTTGACACATTCTTTTCAACCACAAACACACACCAATGATTGTGTGTTCATCCGCTTATGCGTAGAACACATAATCACACATATCTAACGTTTTAGCCGTTGGATTTGCATCAAATTCAAAACCTTTGCTTGTATTAACGTTAAGATCATAAAAACACTTACACTTTGATGATAAAAACACAGATTTCTTGAGCAATTTTGTGCGTAGGATTAGTTAGATGAGAGTAATAAATGTGAAGTGAAAGAGTTAGGTGGGGTGTTTTATTTAAAATAACTTTAAAGCTTTGTGAGTTTTGGTCCCTCCACTTTTCCTTTTTATCCAAAGCCATTTAACTTCCGTTTTGGTTATCAAACAAAGATTTTAAGAAATAAACAGCGACACTCCCTACGACTTAAGAAAATAATGAAAGGTTATAAGTTTTAGTCAGAGGAGTGTTATTTAACGAGAAAAGTTTGCCACCATTGATAAAAGAAATAGCGGTATAGAATAACATGCAAGTACACGAATGTTTTGAAACAGTTTGGTATTAATTTTCTCCCCTCAACACTTGATCGGAAAAATCTTGAATTTTGAAAGATTATAGTGTTGAAGGAAAAATGTACTTGCCATGTTGAAAGAAAATTAGATTAAAAGAATATTTTTGTTTGTTTTATCGGGTTTTATATTTTGTATTTTGTTTTTGAAAATGTATTTACAAAAGATATTTTGGTGTTTGACAGGTTTTTAAGGCTGTTTTGGGAGGTCATCAATTCCTCTTGAGTCAAACACCTCATACCAATCCGGTGGACCAACTCATTAAACCTAGCGGGAGGCGAGGCTTTGGTGAGAAGATCTCGCCAATTGGTATTCAGCACCTGCAGTATAATTCAAGCGTACCATGTTCCACATGGTCCTTGATGAAATGATAGCGAAGATCGATGTGCTTTGATTTAGTCTTTGGCCGAGTTGCGAGATCGCAATGGCACTCCGATTGTCGCAAATACATCGGATTCATCAAATACGTAACCATAGTCTTTGAGTTGTGTTCTCATCCGATGACTTGAGCATAACACGCGGACATGGCTACATATTACGCTTGGTTGATGACGATGATGTACAATCCTCGCTTCTTTGATTGCCAAGACACGGTTTATCACCAAGAAATTGTAGTGCTCACAAGTGCTTTTTCGTGAATCTAAGCATCCTGCGTGGTCGTCGTCGAAAAGCGATTAGTTCAAAACGAGAATCCTTGGATACGGATCCCCAGTTAATGGTTCCCTTGATGTATCGGAGGATTCTTTTAGCCTCGAGAGGTGGTTTTCGGTTAGTCGCGACCGATAGCGGGAGCATAGATAAGCAAAAATACAATATCAGTCTGCTGGTTGTTAGATACATGAGAGACCCAATAATACTTGGTATTTGGTAGGGTCAACTAATTTCTCATGTAAATCGTCTAGTTTCTTGGTATGAGTCATTGGTGTAGCATAAGTGTCACGGTTTTCATTCCAAATTTGTTTAACAATTCAAGGGCATATTTGGGTGACTCAAGAAAATACCACGGGTGATTGATGAACTTGCGGTCCTAGAAAGAGCGTAAGTTCACCCATCATGGACATTTCAAAATTTTTCTTCATTAATTTTGCAAAGCGATTGAAAACTTTTATGTGTAGACCCAAAATGATGTCATCCATGTAAATTTGAACAATTAAGATATGTGCCCGTGATATTGTATAAAAGAGTTGGGTCAACCGAACCTTTGGTGAAATTATTAGCAATGAGGAAAGATGATGGCTTATCGTACCATGCAGGAGCTTGTTTGAGACCATCTGAGCTTTGTTCACCAGTAGACATAGTTGGGGAACTACGGATCAACGAATCCTTCGGTTGGTGACATAAACCGTTTCTTTAAGTTGTCCATTGAAAACGCGGTTTTGACATCCATCTGAAAGACCGTCATATTCATATGAGCATGAACGAGAAATATCCGAACGACCTCAAGGCGAGCAACCGAGCAAAAGATTCTTCAAAGTCTATCCCTCTTCCTAACGATAACCCTTAGCAACTAAACGTGACTTGTTTGGATGACGTTCCTTGACATCAATTTGTTTTCCAAATCCATTTGAGACCAATGACGTAGACCCTGTTGGTCTTTAACGATTCCATACTTCAAGACGTTTAAATTGGTTGAGTTCTTCTTGCATGGATTCAATCCAGTTGTCTTTTGTCATTGCGTCTTTAATGTTTTTAAGCTCAGTTGGCATACAGTGAGTGCATAAATGCAATTTTCACCATCTCTGTGAAGACGTTGTCTCGTAACGACAGTTGATTAGGGTTGCCAATAATGTTTGCGGAGGATGGTCTTTTGTCCATCAATGTGTAGAGGGTTGATGTTGGTATACATTGTGCGATTCGAGGATTCAAATGGCTTGTTGAAGATTCCGCGACATCGGTGCAGCGATCTCATTAGCAAACGGGTTAAAGGACGCATTTGGATCAAAATCTGCGGTGGGGTACTTCATTAAGAACATCATCGGCGGTTCATCATTGTTGGAGCGGTTTGTTCAAGCTGTTATGGTGGAGTCAATGGTGGTGCTTCTTCAACGATGAGTTGTTGTAGCAGTGTATCGGTATAAGATTATTATCGGGTTGAGCGGTGAGCAGCGGATACACACAGAGCACGTTCATCAATATCGCCACCTTGACAGTGAGACAAATAACCTTTCCATTTGTTGTGAGTGGTGGGGGCTTTGTTCGGTGATGATGGGGTTGAGGAAGTTTAAGCAGTTGTGACCGGGTTCTAAGTTGTTATACTCGAAGCCATTTCCGTAAGTTCATCAAAATGAGCATGAATTGTTTCCATCACTGTTTTGTCTGACGATTCGGACGGTAACCTTTAGAATTCTTACAATATCCAATAAAGACTCGATGTCGACTTTGGCTTTGAGCTTTCCAAAATCATCACGATCATTATTCGGATAGCAAAGGGATCCAAATACATGAAAGTGTTTGAGATTCGGTTTATGGTTGTGGACAAGCTCGAAAGGTGTTTTTGTGACGTTTTGTGATCATAGAGTGGTTTTGAGTATAGCATGCGAGATCTGACGTACGCCCACAAGTAATCTGGAAGTTTAGCATTGATTAACATTGTTCTTGCGCTTCCACTAACGCTCGGTTTAGTCTTTCAACAACTCCGTTTTGTTACGGTGTCGTGCAATAGATGTTTGATCTTGAATTCCCATTTTCTCATAAAATTCACGAAGGGTTTGGTTAACAAATTTGGTTCCTTTATGCATTCTTATTTGTCTAACGGTGTTTGGTCGAACACAGATTTTCGTGAGAAGGTGATGATCATCCGTGGAGCTTGGTCTTTGCTTGAAGAAAGTATACCCAAGTCCATCGTGAGTAGTCATCAACAATTACTAAGATGTAGCGTTTGCCATTGATCGTTTGCACGCGATCGGGCCACACAAATCCATGTGAAGAAGATGAAGCACATCTTTGAGGTCATGTTCCACCTTTGAAGGAAAATGAGCCCGAGTGCTTTTCCGCTTGTTCTGGTGAGCAAAGGTGATCTTTTGAATCTTGGAATCGTGGGAGACCTTGAACTAGTTTGTGTCGAGCAAGGTTGGTGATGGTTTGAAAGTTTAGATGTGAGAGACAGCGGTGCCATAGCCGAGGATTTTGTTGATGTTGCCTTTGAAAGTAGCGGATGGGAGATGAAGCAACCATGTCTTGCATAGAGATAGTGTAAAGACTAGAATTACGCGAGCTAGACATAAGGTCATTTCCTTGTAGATCACGAATGAAACAAGTTTTCTCCCCAAAGCAACCTCCAATCTCCATCACAAACCGACCTACTAAAAGCAGTTGTGACCGAGGCCTTCCACATAGTAAACCACGCTAATTTCGATGTTCCCATTGATATTGTCTCCGTAGCCCATGATAGGCTGCAGTGATCATTCCGAATCGACGATGCCAATGAACTTTGCAATAAAGTTTGATAACAGTTTAAGGTTGCTGTCATGTGTCGGGAACATCCGCTATCAACAATCCAGAGAATGATCATATCACTGCATTACACAGACGACACGGATGGAATAGAAGTAGATGTGGAACCCGAAATGTTAGAGGGTTCCGAAGCGATGATAGTAGACATACACATCAATAACTTTAGGCATCCATTTAAATCCTAGTGTGTTATATATCCATTTCTTCCATCTATAACTACTATTTGCTTTAGTCTTAGTGAATGCACTAGGTGGTACTACATTCTTAGGAGGTGGCTGGAGCTACGGGGACAACAATGCGCCTTAGAATCTAAAGAAGGCGGTCTACCAAGCACGAGACTTAGATTGATTAATGGGCCTAGAGGTATTCGATTCTTAGTATTAAAGTAAACGAGAGATTATAGCTGTAGCAACACATTTGTCATGATAATCGAGTTCATACTTTTCGACAAATAACACAAGGTGCATCGATCAATATCAAAAGTACTTAAGGTTTAGCATTCGTTACATCACTATTTCTATTACATTTTCGAACCTTGAATATCTATAGTGGAAGCAACGTGAGTCTTATTCATAGTCCTAGGGTGTTCTTCTACTTTAGCATTCCTTATTGATCTTTTCTTAGGTCGCAACTTCCTATTCTTGATTGAGTGCTCTAGGGCGTGAAGTGCGGACGTTTGGAAAAGACGAACTATTCCTATTTCGAGAGAAGGAAGCACGTTAGCAACTTGTGATTTGGCGGTAGATATTCTAGGTTCACGATTCTCGAGTATTCTTGGTGCTAATCTCTTAATGATGGTAGGCGGAAGTAGTTCATACTTTCCTAACATTTCTCTTAACTTAGAGATAGTGTGAATCAAATCTTGATTTTCGAGCGAATATTACCAACAAAATTCATGACTTCTCTAGTGTGAGCAAGATAGTGATCAAGTTCGTTTGATGCTTCATGATGAGTCTTATTGAGTAAATCAAATATGACACCATATTCTGTTTAACTTTTACAAGTTCTTGTTCATATTTAGAGATTTAACTTTTCAAAGATACGTTTGATCATCCAGTTGCTCAAGTTTAGGATCGAAGATTTTGCATGAATCGAGCGATTTTGTTTTGAAAACCAAGTTGTTGATTGTGAATATCTTTTCACACCAATTAAGACGACGTTTTGCATTGTAAAGTTCGTTAAGTAATCGTTCATTTTCGACTTTTAAAGACTCGATCCGAAGCACATTATCGGTATTCTCATGATTACCCACGAGTCAACATTATCGGCAGAGATATAATCGGATGCATGTTGCAAAGAATTGAATAACACAACATTATGGATATCGACGTATAACATCTTTCAAGATTCGATCAACATCTTTTCTCAACATTTTATTTTTACGTTTAGTATTAGAAATAGATGTTTACATTTTCTCGAAACCGACCTTCATTACTCAAGTTCCTTATGAAAGTCCGTTCCCAAGACAATGCACAATTTTTCAAATTCTTAACATTTGGTAAAAGATTTTTACGAAAATGTCTCTTTGTTCTCGCGCCAGAGGCGATTGAAAATGTTGAACTTTGATTTCGAATGATATTCTATCTCATGTTGTAAAGTTTTGAGGTCGACCATGAAAATGTCAAAATATCCGAAATTTTTCGATTTTCGGGTTTTGAGTTAACTTCAGCGATGGAAGGTAAAGGACCATAAATTTGTGCATAATCCGGTTGGGGATTAACATTAGAAGATTCAGGTGTTTTGATGATAACCCTTGGTGTGTTAGAAGAATCCGTTGGTGTGACAAAAGTGACCGGTTTGAATAATTAAAAGGTTTGTTGTAAACAACGGTTTTTAATTTTGATCGACTCTAAATCTTCTGCGTCTAATTCCTCTTGACGATGATATTCAACAACACTCATAACGTAATTATCAATTTTATATTACGTTTGGAAACTTCGTGATTTGGTTTGAATGTTTTGGTTGAAAGCTTAGGTTTGTAATCGGCAAGATTCGGTCCATATCCATTTGGATCGGGTTTTAAAGTAAACTTTTCAATAGCGATTCTTGACTCACCATGTTTGTAAACAACAGTTTTAAACTCTTTAAGTTTGCGTTGCAAGTCGATAATTTCTTCAAGATGATTATCTATTCGTTTCATGGAATGCTTTTGTATGCTGAGACTGTTTTGACAAGTTAACAACTCGACCTTAGCTTTTGATTTTCCAAGGTGAGGCGTTAATTTGCTTTTTATGTTCATGTTTCATTGTTCTATCTCGGACAATAAAGCATTCTTGAAGCGGCTAGATCACGATCTGTCTCTAAATATTTTTCGTTTTGATGAGATTTAGTAAAGGTCGCTTCAAAACCTTTTTCACGTTTTTCTTGAGTTTTGAAAAGTTGAGTTGCTTTTGTAAACATTCAAAATCCTTGGTTAACGAAGGCATTTTACTTTTTAAGTCCTTATTTAATGCACAACATTCTTCAATTTGGGATTCTTGGTCTTTAAGTAACAGAGCAAGATCCGGATGAGGCAAAAGTTCGGCTTGTTCAGCGAAGTCACCACATGATCATTATTTAGATCCTCAGTATAACCACGAGTCAATTTGATTATCAATGGAAACCATAAGGTTATCTTGATCGTCAAATGTAACTACGGGTCTAGTTGAAAATCGTCGAATGTGATGTAAATGACTCATTTGAACATTACGAGCCTTGCGGATTCGGATGTTGGTGGAGATATTAGATCGAGATAAATATGGTTTGTTGGTACCGAGACAAGCCATCGGTGTCATCTGCTGGGCTGTGTCACTCATGTGTAACTCATGCATATTAGCCATCAACATAATCTTTGCATTGGCACGCAAGTCCTCCATATCATCATCCGAGTCTCGCATACGCCATAAAACTTTGTTCTTTGTTTGTGAGAGATCCACCGACTTCATCCTTAAGAGCCAAAAGAAGAGCCTCTTTGAAATAAGCACGCCCTAGTCCTCGGCTTTGGGCATGCATTAGCTGTGTGTCCTTTCTCATTGCGGTTGTAGCATCGAAGACCATTCAACCCATTACGAGCATTTCCTTGTTCCACCATTGGAGCTCTGTTGTTATTCCGACCACAAAGATTAAACCCTTGACCACCGCCCATCGGACGACCATAACCACGATTACGAACTTCAACGCGTCCATTGTTTACAACAAATTTCGTGTGTTAGATGAGAGCGAATCGATTGTTGGATTTGTTGGTATAACGCCAAAAGCATTAGCAATCATAACAAATCCTTGTTGCAATGCTTTGAGCGGATAGATGTCCTCATTAGCTTCGCGACAATTGGTTGAGCATTGTGGTTGTTGTATGGAACCAATTGATTTTGTTGAGATTGTTCTTTGTGAATGATCGTTTTGTGTGGCAGAGGCGATTGGTTGAGTTGCTTGTTGAGGAGGATAACTTTGTTGAGCATATAAGGCAAGTTGTTGATTTTTCTGATGTGTAGTGGAGCAATTTGAGCACGGAGAATCCTTTCCCGATCAACTTCCTTTTCATGAGGCTTCAAGTAATCGTACAACAATCCATATGTAGAATGATGCATATTCTTCGCTTGTCGGCGGAAAATGACATACTTCTCCCATTCGGGACCAAGACTACTCGGAACTTAGTATTCACCGCAATTCTTGGCATGATGATGTTGTGTTTAAGCAAATCATTGATGATGTCTCAAAATCGATGATGATAAGACTCTAGTGTCTCTCGGGTTCAATCATGAAGTGTTCATAAGCCAAGTAAATTTTGGATTCCAAATCCTCCCGATTGAGTCTGATCCTTCTATAAGAAGTTGAATATGTTCCCACATTTCCTTTGCGGTCTTTTGAGCATCAACACTTGAAGAATTGGGTTAGGTAATCCTAAAAGGATATATTGCATTGCAAGCTCATCGACTTCATAGTGTAGAAGTTATGTTTGATTTAAATGCAATAGTAGCAATGTTCGTTTGTTCATCTCTTGGTGGATTAGCATTAGGATCTCCGTGTAACATGACAAGAGGCATCTCAAATGGACCTTCCAAGATAACCTTCTTTAAGAACTTTCCATGTGGCTTCTTCGATCACAAAACCTAAAGAACCTTATCACCCATTGATCGTAGTTTCTGGGTGAGCATTGGAGGTCTATCAGTGATCCACCTCATGAATTGATTGTTGGCTACTTAAAGCTTCACACATCTTTGCAAACCAAGTGGGTTCCTTCATAGTGTTCCTTGATGGATGTTGATTGAAGTCATTTGTGTAGGGTTGAACTTGAAGACTTGGCGGTGTTTGAACCATTTGTGGTGGAGGAATTGCTCCAAGTTGTGGAGTATGTTGTTGATTAAATTGTTGTTGATAAATTGCTTGTTGGTGATTCCATTGTTGATGTTGTGGACTTAGTTGTTGTTGTCATTGAGAATAAGTGTAAGGGAAATAGTTAGAGTATGGTGGTTGTGACATGTTGAAAAACTTGTGTTGGTAAAAATGGATCTTTATAGTCGAATGAACCTTTGTTGATTAAGTGTCCTTAGGCGTAGAAATCACAAGAAACCAAGTAGAACTTATGCGTAAAAGCACCAAAGTTACGCGTAACAAAGAGAGATTCTGCGTAGTTTTAGCTTCGCGTAAGTATGGAAAGACTCTAAAGTTAGGCATAGACACAAAGTTAGGCGAGAAAGTTAGGCGTGGGATTACCTTATGCGTAAGACTAGGCTTAGGCGTAAGATTAATCTTATGCGTGGGATTTCTGGCGTAAGCTTTATGCTTATGCGTAAGATTAGGGTTTGCCCAAATGATCTTTTACACTATCACGGTGCAAAGATATCCAAAGTCGACGTATTCTCAGGCTTATCCAAGCAAGAAAACACGGACTAAACCACGAGAACGAAGATCAAGCCACGGATAAAGTTACGCGTAAGATTGGGGTTTTGATACGCGTAATCTTACTCGTAAAAATGATTCTGCCCAAAGATGTTTCTAAACCAGATTTTTGTGATGAGATAGCTTCAATATCACCAACATAACACAAAAGTGTGAAACTTGATGAACCAAAACTCCTAAAACAGTTAAGCGTAGAATGAAACCCTCGTATAAAAATAAGCTTAAAAACTTAGATCCACGCGTAAAGGTTGAAACGTTTTTCCAAAAACAAGTATTTTAACACCTTAAAACGTTGAAAGTACAAGAATCTTGGATTAAAGAGTGTAAAAAACGAGTTTTTAAGCGAACCAAAGTATCAAGGTTGTTCTACGCGTAGGACCAAAAACCCACTTCAAGAAACAACGATTCACCCAACTAGTTAGGCGATTGATACCATTTATTCGTCACTAGATTTACAACACAAGCTTACAAGAAAGAGATAAAGGCGATTGAACAATAAACCAAACACACACACACACGATATAGTAAGGCGCTTATCGTAGGTATGAGTGAAAGGATAACTTGAACAACCAACCCTCAGTGAGGGTTATTACATAGTATTTATAGGCAAGGAGCTAGGGCAACACTCCTACTCCTTCCTTTTCCTTATTAGACATGGGCCTAAGCTTATGGGCCTTCTACATAAGCTTGACCTTAAACAAACATAAAGGCCATAATAAGCTACCTATTACATATGAGTAACAAACACTTGAATGAAGGTTTAGGAGTGATTCCAACATTTTTCTTATTAATTCGATTCCGTCCTATCATACCAGCCAAACACGATTAATAACGTTAATGACTTATTACATTACATCATTTATTCTATTATGTCGTTGATTCTATTCATTTTACATTTCATTCCGTCCTACCAAACAAACCCGGCTTTCGTGGCTATTGAGTGTCAGATGCGTCGTATCAGGCTTTCATTGTGTCGCGTCAGGGCCCGAAGTGGGTTTTTTTCGGCTTTTAGCTTTATTTAATTAGAAATTTATACAATATTCTAATTTGTTTTTTATTTTAATTAGTCATCTTTTTACACAAGATATCTTCTCATATAAATATATGGCTTATTATCATTAATTGCATTATTACTTTTAGTCGTTCCTTTTTTTTGTAATTGAAAATGTTTTAGTCATGTGAAGGGTGTTGTAATATTGGTAGTTGTGACTAATAAAAAGACCAAAACGCCTTTCACATGATAGGCACGTGTAGCAGATAACGGAGAAAACTTTGCATCTTTCGTCTTTAGTGATGTATAATGACTAATATTTATTGACGAAAGGATGCATATGTCCTAACTTTTCTATCAGACATATATGGTGTGAAAATGGGCAAACCACATAGATGAATCTTTGGAGTTTACTCTTTAATTTTCGATGAAATAAGTAATAGACGGTTTATACAAGAGTAACTTGAAAAGAAAAGTTTGGACAAATTAATAAGGAATAATCATATAAAAATATAGTTAGTTTGTCACTATTTTTTTTAGTTGTGTAGTCATTTTTGGTTTTTGTTTTTATATATTCATACTTTTGAATTTTAATTTTGTGATCATTTTATCCTTACAATTACATCACTCTTATTAACACGGAAGAGTTAATAGTCCTAAAATACACATAAAAGCCAAAATTTAAATATATAAGTATATAAAAACAAAAAGTAAAGATAACTACACAAGAAAAAATTGACAAGTTAGCTATATTTTTAAATAATTATCTCAATAAATAAGCAATGCACCTCCCTTTGTGGACAACGCGACAACACCAGTCGTTTTTTTTAGGGCCAAAATACAAGTAACACACAAAGATAAACTCCCCTATAAATAAAACAAAAAGTTGAAACACACAACAAGGTATTATATCAACACACACAATTGCTAGTAACAAAATAATATAATGCTAAGATGAATTTTGAAGACAAAAAACTGTACGATTAATATGTTCATGATAGCATAACTCAAATATGTTACACTTTTAATTGATTGAAATCATATTAATTTTCAAAAGGGTAATGATGGAGCATAAAAACCATGACAAAAGCAAGTTAAAAAAACATTTTTTTTTAACGGACATATATTATTAAGACTAAAATACACGGTTGGTCCCTAAAGTTGGCATGACGCATCGCGATGGGACAAAACTCGGTCTTTTCATCGTCGGGGGTCCCTATTTCAAGGTTTATACTCGCTACAAGTCCTTTGACCATATTGCCGTTAGTCAAGGACATCTTATGGCGTTAGATTTGTCTTTAGTCCAAGGGCACTTTTGTCATTTCCATATTTCAATTAAAAATTTTCTAATTATTGCCACATGTAATGTAGCCCTCTTCCCGCCCCAATAAACGCATAGTTTGTATTATCATTCGTCCCAAAACTTTCGTTACAAGAATTATCAGAATTCACAAACCCTAATTGAAAGTCACAAAACCCCTGTTTATCAATCATAAAACCGAAACATGGACTTTACTCTATGGAAAGTAAGAAGACATCCAGGTTATCCAGTTGATGATACCGTCCTATACGACTCTGCTAAGAAGAAATACAGTATTGTTTTTTTTACTACAGTCATTGGAATTTGTAATTGTAGTATTTATTGTTTCTCAATTAAGTTTTTAGAATGCTTAAAACATATATTGACATGTTTTCAGGTGGTAGATCTAATATGTTTAGTATGAGGGTTCATCACAATGATGTCTTCAAATACTCGCCTGGTAGAATATACGTTGGAGGTATGGAAAGTTTAGTTGATTTGGTTGATGTTGATAGTGTGTCAGTTGAAGAGTTGGATGTTCTTATGTATGAATTGGGTTATGAGCTCGGTTCAAAAAATTATTATTACTTTGTTAAGCCTAGTAGTAATTTAGATGATGGTTTGTATAGCTTAAGTGAGAGTGCTAATTTAGAAATATTGAAAGATCTTGTTGATGACCATAAGATTATAGAGGTTTATGTTGAAAATGGTAAGACAACATTGGACGTTGATCAAATGTCACCAAATTCAATTAGACGATTATTCTTGATGTGGATGCAACAAAGAAAAAGGCAACTCTTGCTATTGTTCCATATTGCTCAAAGAAATTGTTCTTAGAAAACATTGTTAATAAATCATGGTAGATGATATATATGTGAGGTTACACATCAACCTTTGAAGTCAATACTTTGGTACAATCTAGTCGATGCCGAAACACAACCCTTGTTTCCATCTCAGAGGTCTCATCTTCAAGATGTTGTAGGTGATGTCAACCAACATATAGATAAACATGTTGAGCATATCCAAATAGATAGTCCCAAGAGGTATCTCAAAATGATCAAGAGTTAGGTCATCATGAGGACTCAACATGTAATCCGTGGATCATATCCAAAAGGTAAATCATGCAGTTAGTGAAATCGATGAAGTCGTAAGTGATGACAATGTGAGTGAGATGGACACTTATATGAGTGACGATGATGATATTGAGAACAATGGTGATGGAAACACGGTTGTCGATGAGGCTAATACTTTTGAGGAGCCCGATTTTGATGTTAATCTGCTCAAAGTGACCGAGACTACGATTTACCATCTATAGGTACCACCACCACTACCACATGATTTTTTAAGAAAATGAGTTGGATCCGTTAGATGATAATGATTTTGCAAGTGGTTACGAGAATGAGGATGACTATGTTATTAGGAGGAACAAATTGAGGGCATACAAAAACAAAAGTTAAGTGATGCAAAGACAAACATAGGACGAAATCTTTTTTTTCGTGGTCAAAGTTTTGTAATCGCAAAAGAAGTGAAAGATAGGATCTACACGCTTCAATAAAGACTAGGAGGAAATTGCAACTAATTAAGAATGACAAACAGAGAATTAGGGTTAGGTGTCTTGGACAAATACTGTTTGTGGAATAACCAGAAGGTTCGTATCGAAAAGCCCCAAAATGAAAATGGTCCGATAACTAGAGGTGTAGGGATGTATATTTGCGAACACGCAAGGAGCAAGCAACAGAGTGTCCATGGTTGTTGTATGTAGCCAAAAATACAGATAAAGATGTATGGATTGTTCGAACTTTCGGGGATGAACAAAAATGTTTGCAATCAAGAGACATTAAAGCTTGTGACTACAAGTTTCTTTCAAAGCAAATAGTTGACCAAGTTCAAGTCAATCCAGATATTCCAATCGAGTATTGTTCAAGATCGATTCGATAAGCAGTTTGAAGTTCGGTGTCTATGCAAAAAGCATTAAGGGCAAAAAACAAGGCAAAAATGAGATTATGGGTGATCATAAGCGAATACACCCTTTTAAGAGACTATGTTGAAGATTTGCGTAAAACTAACCCGGATACAACAGTTAGGATAAGTGTACAAACCGCAATGATGCAACAAGTCCAACCGAGTTTTCAAGAGAATGTATGTATGCTTAGGCGCTTTGAAGGAAGGATATAAAGCTTGTCAAAGAGTTGTTGGGGTTAGATGGTGCTTTTATGAGGGTCCTTTTCCGCCGACTTCTTACAAAGATCGGTATAAACAACAACATAATGGAATATACCCAGTAGCCTATGTGGTTGCGTGTCGAAAGCAAAGACTCATGGATTTGGTTTCTTGAATGTCTAGGAGATGATCTTGACTTGAAACCAAACTCAAAATACACTTTTATCGTGACGGAAAAAGGTGATTTTACCATTTAGTGATTAGATTCACTTGTATTTTCGTTAAATGCAAGTTTTATTAGTAAGGAATTGATGTTTATTTGTGCAGGTATCATTCCAAATTAGCGAGTATATTCCTAGTCTTGAACACATATATTGTTTGAAGCACATCCTTGATAATATGAAATTGCAATGGAATGCTAACGCATACAAGGAACATTTGTGGAGATGTGCAAAGACAACAACCGTCCAACAATTTGAGGCGACCATGCTGGCATTCAAGAGTTTTAGCGAACACCGCCCATGCTTGGTTAAGTAAGATACCACCAACCCATTGGTCAAGGTCGCATTTTCGTGTACCTAACCAAATCTATGTCTACTTGTACATCTTTTGTTCTACGACATTTTTCGGATACCGACCAAACATGTTGTAGGAGGGCTCATTCGATGTGCTACTTAATAACATGTGTGAGGTGTTCAATGGGAAAATAGTGGGAGGTAGGCACCAACCCATCATTATCGCTTTGGAATACATTAGAGCATCGTATGAAAAGAATAATGAACGTTGTGAATGTGATTCAAAAGTGTCTTGGGACCATTAACACCAAAGGCAACACTCATGTTAGATGCAATCAAGAAAGAGGCTTATAAGTACACTACTTTACGGGTTGAAGGAGAAAAGTATGAGGTCAATGGATGAGGAGACAAGTGTACTGTACATGTACAAGCTAGGGCTTGTACATGTAGAAGATGGGAGCTTACAGGTATGCCATGTAAACATACTGTTGCTACCCACCGGTGTATGAGGTTGAATGGAATGTAAATAGGATTTGTTGAATCATGGGTACATCCATGTTACTTGCTTAAGACTTGGGAAGAAACTTACAAACACCACATCCAGCCAATAAATGGTTATGAGCATTGGTATAAGTCACAGTGCCTACAACCATTCTTCCACCTAAACATCATAAACCATTAGGTAGGCCACGAAAGAAAAGAACCGGGGCTTTTACCGAAAATGATAATAGTGACAAAACCAAGAACTTGTCACGGTCTAGTAAGAGTGTGGTTTGTGGTATTTGTGGCAATGCCGGATACAACAAGAAAACATGTCTTGGGCGAGGAGGTGTAACAGAAGTCAAGGCACTACAGCAATGCCTCAAAAATAGGTTCATCCCGCCAAAAGTTACTGATGAAAGAAGAAGGCAAAGGTTACATGTGACAACTATGAAGGTAATGATCAACCAAGTATGGTCCGCCTCAACTGGAAGTCAAGTTGATGTCGCTTCGGTGGGTCTCCAAAACAATTTTGGACTAAGACCAAGATTATAGCAAGAAACTTTCTTCACCACAAAAAATCTTGGTTAAGCATATGAAAGCCAATGTTATCCATCGAATATGTATTCCCCTAAATATTATTTGCTGTGTTTAAACAATGTATGTTTCTGAACTTTGTAGACTCCAAAATTTTATGCATTTGGAAATATATCCATTTGCGTTATGTATGAAATCATGTCATTTTAGTGTATGGGTTTAATTGTGTTTTTATTGTATTGTTTTTATAGAGTCTTCATACATATGTGTTTTGAGTTGGATACGGTTATTCTATCATCACAAACAGGAATGAAGGATGAAAGATGGATGAACAACACCATATCAAGTTTATGTTGATACTCGAAATTGGTGTTTGTTCATCCATCCCTCATCATTCATCCATCTTTGAAACTCGTATCTCTGTTATGAGTTTCACCATTTGTGTGGCAAGTGATATATAAATTCTTGGGGCAAAGGACCTACTAGTAAAGGCAGCACAATATAAGTACCAAAGCATAAAAGAAATATATTAACACTGTACAAGGACCAAACATTATACACCAAAAGACTATTCTTAGTCAACCTACACTAAAACTCCTTAAACACAACTAGACCATCTACCACCGATTCAAAACACTAAAACCAGTACCTATCTAAACCCTATAGAAGAACCATAGAAAAACAAGAAGATGACCATCCAAGACAACACACAAAGTTCACGAGACGGCAAACTTTCTCCTTCTCAACAAGGAGATCGGCCAGGTCGCTTGGTGAGCGACCTCTAGCTCGCTTGCCCGGTCACCGGCGTTGACCACCTCCATAGTCTCGTAAACGAGGCGGCTTCGATTCTTGTAATGCCTCCTCATTCCTCGTAGATTGTTCTCTGCAAGTAGATGATCACGTCTCTTGCTCTCCTTTGGATGGGTGGATCGTACCACCCTATGAATGGACATGTTGTAGCCTATAATTGATAATCAAAATGTTAGCATCGCGCTGCCTCATAAACACCAACTAAACCCACTTGTATAAAATCACAATTATAATAAAATGATATACTATCATAATCAACACATTTTAAGGTAAACCACTATATGCAAACTTTAATTTGAAATAAAATTAAGTGTCCCAACCTGTCTTGGACATGCATAGAACCTCCTGCCGGGGTTCGTGTTGTTCCAAATGTTCTAATGACGGCCCTTCATTGCATGAACACACCACCATTTTTCGATTTTACCGTCGGTGAAGAAGATAAGATTTTAGTTGTTAGGAAAGATAAAGGATGAGTGGTGATAAAATGTCCCTTTTATTAGCGAGGTTTTACCGTAGCGCCTCGGTTAAACAAGTGGTCGGCACGGTAATTAACGGGCAGTGGTAAAATGACAAAAGTGCCCTTGGACTAAAGACAAATCTAACGCCATAAGATGTCCTTGACTAACGGCAATATGGTCAAAGGACTTGTAGCGAGTATAAACCTTGAAATAGGGACCCCCGACGATGAAAATGCCGAGTTTTGTCTCATCGCGATGCGTCGTGCCAACTTTAGGGACCAACCGTGTATTTTAGTCTATTATTAAATAAAAGGGCAAATATTTTTAAAATGTATCATACTTGACACTATTTGTTTTTGTTGGTAACGAACAAATTTTTTGCTTTTGTGGGTATTTTTTATTTTTTTTTCAAATTCATCATTTTTAGGGTACTATGTGATATTTTTTCCTTCGGGAAAAAAAATTCTATTAGCTAAAAGGGGCAAAAATGCCCAAAAATTTCGCAAAATACCAAAAAAAAAGATGAATTTGGAAAAAAAAATACTTACAAAAGCAAAAATATTTGTTCGCTACCCACAAAAGTAAATGGTGGCAAGTATGATACCTTTTAAAAAAATTTGCTCTAAATGAAATTAGCAAGGAGCTAGCTATCTACATAGGAGATTTTAACCAATCGGCCCAATTACAAATCTTATAACCCCCAAAATTTAAGCCAAAAAAACGAATACATACGAATTTATCAAAGATGTCACTTTTCCTCATAGAATGAGAGCTAAAAGTGACTATTACGGAGCCGCCAAATTCACCGCAAAGAAGACGCAATAATTATGTACAAACGTTGAATCTTCTCTTTAGAAACATACCACGAGCTCAACCAATCCTTCCAATGCTCATTAGACGTGAAGAAAGGGAATGAGTTATCACACCAAACTCGGACAAGTCTTCAAACATCAGTAGCAATATCACACTCAAAGAAGATGTTAAGATTGGATTCCACGTTACGGTTACAAGAAGGGCAAGAGATCACCGGGATTTCAATACCACGAGACGAGAGGCTCAAGCGATGAGGTAACCGGTACAAGTTCATTCTCCACATGAAAATGTTAATTTTTTGAGTGAGAATTTTGTCCCAAGTTGTCGAAGCAACCAAAGAGGGTAAAAGTTGGGAGTCTTCCACAAGAACCTTCTATTTAGTTAAACGTGTTAGAGATATCATCTCTTGTGTAACAAAATCCTATTAGTGATACATATTATAAAGCATATGCATGTTTGTAATGGGCATATTACATTGGGAAAATTGCATGAAAAGTCATCATACTTGGCACTTATTATCATTGTATGTATGAACTATTTTTTTATCATTGTGACACTAACTTTTGGGGCGTCTTGCCATTGTGTGTCGGTGACTTGTTTGACTTGTTGTAGCCGGTCATGTTAACGATCGTTAACTTTTTATTGCACCGTTAGTCCTTTTCGTCATTTTTAACGACCGTTATTATATTATTGCACCGTTAGTCATTTACGCCCTTTTTACGTTTTCGTGCGTTTTGCACTTTTCCGTCCGCTTTTGCACGGTTTCGTCCGTTTTACGTTTTTGTCCGTTTCGCACGTTTTCGTCATTTTACACATTTCGCTTTCGTTTTAAATGCGTTTTACGTTTTAGCTCGTTTTACGTTTTCGTCCGTTTTGCACGTTTTTCGTTTTACATGTTTTTGCAGTTTCGTCCGTTTTACACTTTTTGTTTTACGTTTTCGTGGATTTTACGTTTTGTTCGTTTTACGTTTTCCGCCGTTTTACGTTTAAATCCGTTTACGTTTTCGTCCGTTTTACGTTTCGTTCGTTTTACGCCGTCCGCTTTACTCGTTTTACATGTTTTCGTCGTTTTACGTTTTCTTCCGTTTCGTCCGTTTTACACGTGTTCTTCCGTTTTACGTTTTTGTCGCTTTTACGATTTTGTCCATTTTACACGTGTAAAACGGACGAAAACGCAAAAACAAGCGAAAACGTAAAATGGACGAAACGTAAAACCCACGAAAACGAGCGAAAACGTAAAACGGACGAAACGAGTAAAACAACCAAAACGAGCGGCGTAAAACGAAAAACCGTGTAAGATGATTTAAAAGGTGTTAAAAAGAAAACGTAAAACCGGACGAAAACGTAAAACGAACAAAAGGTGTAAAACGACGGAACGTAAAACCGACGAAACCGTGCAAAACATGTAAACGAAAAACGTTTAAAGCGGACGGCGTGTAAAACAAAAAAACATGTAAAACGGACTAAAACGTAAAAACGAACAAAATGGTGTAAAACGGACGAAAACGTAAAACGGACGAAACCGCAAAACATGTAAAACGAAAAACGTAAAACGGACGGCGTGTAAAACGAGCGAAACGTAAAACGCGTGCAAACGAAATAAAAAGCGGAACGGCGTGTGAAAACGGACAAAACGGACGAAACCGTGCAAAACGGACGGAAAAGTGCAAAACGGACGGCGACGTAAAAACGGCTTAAATGACTAACGGTGCGATAATATAATAACGGTCGTTAAAAAATGACGAAAAGGACTAACGGTGCAATAAAAAGTTAACGGTCGTTAACACGACCGCCACAAGTTAAACAAGTCACCGACACACGACAAGACGCCCCAAAAAGTTAGTGTCACAACGATAAAAAATAGTTATTACATACAACGACAATAAACGCCAAATATGATGACTTTTCATGCAATTTTCCCTATGACATTCCTACTTCAATTATATGTGACCGTAGATGTTGTTTTCCATGATTTTTTTTTCCAGAAAGAAACCTTAGTTAAAAAAATATGATTGATTACTTTGATTGGAGAGGCATATTTCTCCAAAAGCGAACACAGAACATGTCATCCGATCTTTGAATTGACACCAAGTTGAAGTCATCATTTTAAAATTGTTCCATTTTCTTTCTCCATCATCAAGTTTCCTTCTGTTTTCACCTTTTCAACCTAATGACCCCATTCTAATTACCACTTACAACTAAAATTATCATTGTGTAGCTTTTTGTGGAATTGTGTAGCTTTTATGTTATAATTAATTGCTGTTGCCTATGAAAATTGCATGGTTGACCATAATAGTGTAACAACTAACAAGTGAGACCTAATTACGTAGTATTTGTGATACAAATCACATGTGATTTTTTTAGGCGAAACAAAAAAAGTTTTAAAACAAATCGATGAAAGTATATATCGAAGTAACTATCTAGAAAAAAAAAAAAAAAAAAAAAACTCGTCACGATGGTGTATATTTTTTTCACTTAACGATTTACCATTTAAAGATATTTTATTTTTAAAAAGAGGTGGGAGGTAGGTTTTTTTTTTTTTTTTTTGATAATAAATGGCTATAATTAATTATTGGATATTTAGATAATTTTGAGTCTATATTTGATCTCAACTCTTCTCCATCAACACATTCAGCCACGATTTGACCATTTATTTTGGGGCGAATTTATTTTTTTTGGGGGCGGAATGGAGATTTGTTTGTGTCTCAACTAAATATTTACACTATGTCAGTAAATTTTGGGGGCCAAATTTTTTGGGGCGAATGGAGATTTATTAAGAACCTCAACTAAATTACCCTTAAAACCTATAATATTTACACTACGTCAGTAAATTTTGGGAGCCGAGACCTCCCCGCCTCAAAAACATACACACGTGTATTTAATAATCAAAAAACACATTTTAAATACCCAAAACCCATTTAAATCGAATAAAAAAAATGTTTGGCTCAAGTCGCAGGCTTAACGACCACCTTGGTGCAGGGGGTCTGGTGAGGTGGCGGCGCTATAGCGCCTAGCCACGTCTGCTTGCCGTCGGCTCCAAGCGACCATACCGGATGCTCTAAGAATATTGATTTTAGGTCAAAAAACGAGCTTTAGAAATAGACTATAAATTGCTCTTGCTCTCCGATACATCTTCAACGTGTATACGTTTGGCAAATAGTTCTAGGTATTCAACGTACATATATAATAGCGATGCGTTTGGATTGCATAGGTATAGTTATCTTATAGCCCTTTCAATTTTCTACTAGGACTTTAACACCATATTCATGATTAAGAATTTTAGAACAGGCATAGTCATATACAGGTTGACGTAAATTCATAGCAATGCAATCGAAAGATATGTCTAATATAAGACTAGATATAATGGTGAGACTCATCGTCTGTCTTATCACATTTCACTCAGCGTCACATCACACTCCTCTCTTTCACCTTCTCATCACCTTTTAACCCTGTAGGTTGTAGCGGTCACATTTTACTTATACCCCACTAAAATACACACATAAGCTACTTAAACAAACACAACACACTCACACAACTGTTTACCTCCAAATATTGCAGCTCTCGTATGATGGTGATGATGGCGTAGTGGTGTCGCGCGTGAAGGCGTTGATCCAGGTAGGATGTTACACCTGTGAAGGCTACAACGGCCTAAATTCTTACATTTTGGTAAGACAAAATCTAATACACGACTAGTTTTAGCACTGTTGCAGTGCTGCCGCAACCAAAGCATTTTCTAGAACCAGAAATAATATCAAAGATCCCATACACCAAATACTTTATCAGCGACAAACAAAAGACATTTCATATTTGATTGGACAAGTTCGTTAGTGAAAGTTGACTATAGGTTAGTGGGTAACATTTGTGTTGATTACATCTAGATTCCCTTGGTTTAGACAAAGCTACATTTTCTCTACCCTCCTCCTCCATGCCTAATGCATAGTTAGATGACATCCTTTATAATTTCATTTCTAGGCTATCATATCTTTGTCGCCTATCTGTTCAGGTTTTACTTTTAAAAGTTACATAAAAAAAAGCTTTTTAACTTTTTTGTGGAAGGACAAGGTACATCTCCACCAAACAAAGAAAAAAAGTCATGCCTTAAAACACAATACTTTGCAGACACTTATTTTAATCTTCTAAAAAGAGTCTACGGACTTTTCTATTCTAGTCTCCCCCGACACCAAGGGTGGCAGCCCGAACAACCAGCTCATGGAGCCGGAGAAAGCAACTATACACGGATAGCGACAGGTTCTAAAGCTGTTGAAGCTGTTGAGACTCGACCCTGGAATGCCTACTTTTAAGGTTTAATCTCGAGGTCTGTCACCACTCAAGCAGCTCCTTCAGGTGGTCAGGCTTTCGAGCCTAGCATTTTTTGTCTGTACTAATAGATGGATAACTATAGCTTCAAAAGTAAAATCAAAGTAGAAAATATTGCGAAAGGAAAAACCAGAAGCACATGTCGAACTTTATCTTAGTTTAAACCGGATGTTATAAATGGCCTCAAGTTATAAGATGGAACAAACATTACTTAAATGTATTTCCAGGCAAACAATGTGCAAACGGTAGACATTACAAATAGAAGAAATCCCTTGTATGGTTTTGTCCATTCAAAATGATGCTATATATGCAACTACTCCAAGGTAATTCCTAGTTGTCCTTAAAACCAAATGACCCCTCATTCTACCTTCTAAAAGAAAGCATAAATCACTTGTAGTTCAAGTCAAGTCACATAATTAAGTCATGAAAGGTTGTATGTGGATCCGAGTCTTATCACATTGCTGTTCATGCATTTCATTTGGACCCGGTTCTGATCCATGTTAACAAAACAATTCTAAGGATTTTGATCTGAACTTGAGCTTTAAAAACAATCCAAAAAGACAAGGCAACTTCTGACCTGAGTTTACTTGTACTCTTGCCCAGTTATGAAAGCACTACAAAGTATCAATAAACTTCTTTACTAAACTGAAAGATTTTATAGCTTCATGATTGTCAGCGACTGATTTAAGGAGTACCAATTCATTACATCTGTTAGTGTAACCATCGTACGCTTTATAGATGATCCTAAAATCGATGTTACATAAGTAAAAGAAAATCAGAATATGGCAACAACTTTGTTTATGGTAAAACTAGTAAAGATAAACTGTCTCCTACAGAATTTAAACAATAATTCGGTCACCAAAACATGATCTGCCCAGAAAGCCGGTGTGAAACAAACAAGAAACTAAAATTTTCTAATGACTAAATAAACAAAACATGTCCGTTCTCCTTGAACACTGTTTTATGGCTGATTTCCTAAATACCAACACAGACACAACAATCATTGCACAAGATACAATCTATTACTACAGTAATTGCTCTTGAAATAGTTATAAATGTAACAACTCCATGCTAACAAACTAATCCAGGATAAGTTCCCCCTAACTATATTATTCAAGGCAATAAAGCATTAATTCTTACATCGGTACAAAATACTTCTCTCACTGTTGCTTCAGATGCTGCAGTGTGTCGGCATCAGAGTTACCTGCAGCATTTAATCATCCAAACGCATCACATATCTCACGGTTGCTCCAAGTAGCTCTAGTTCACGGGCACGTCTCATCATACATCTAGTTGTATCAGCTAAAACACAAACCAAAGGCATGTTATAATATAAACAAATAACTATAAATTGCTCGAAAGTTTTACACAATAAGTTGAATAGTTAGTAATTACCAGAAGCTGGCTGAAAAGAGAGAACTTAGCACGCATTTTGATCTTGACCAAATGGAAGAGGGACAGGCTTATACGATATCATCGGAGTATAATTAAGCTCGTAAGCAACAGCAATCGAACCAAAGATGTTGAATTTTCCAGCACTACCATGAGCAACTTCTGCATCCGAACATTTTTTAAACACCACTCTAGCACGCCCATTCTGCCTATCAACTTCAGTCTCTGACTCCACTAAAGGACCAAACCGTCTAAACATTTTATTTAAATGTATTTCAGAAGGAAAGTAGATACCCTCGGGATACTTCATCAACACTTCAGTTGCCAAATTTTGTCGCCTTCTTTCTATAAGCTCCAACTGTTCCTTCGCCTCTATTTCATGATTGCTACTGAAGTAACGTTTTTTATTAGACCTACGGGTTTTCACTGGTTGTTGTACTTGTTGTAGTACTTGTTGTTGTAGCTTTTGTTGTTGTTGTTGATAAGCTATAAGTTGTTCTTGATGTTCTACACTTCCGTTCTGATTCTCTTGTACCAATTGATCTTCCGGATAGTTCTCAATGACCCTGTCAGTCCAATAAGAATCATTAATGTCATCAAGTTCATGCTCTTCTGGTTCGTTTTCGTTCGATGGTTTTCTTTTCCTAGCCTCACTTGAATCTTGCCTTGATTTAGTCACAACAGCTGCTCTGTGATTATTAAAAAATGGGACGATGGTGTTTGAAGAAGTGTGTGCATTCATGGGATCACGTGCAGTTGAGTGAAGCTGTGATAGCAACTCAGCTTGATTTGATTGGTCACCCGGCGCAGACAGTTGAGTGTCTACTTTTTTAATAGATGCACCAATTTTGGAAGACGGTTTTTGTGCTGCTTCTGTATCTAGATTCGGTCGTTTCTCTGAACCATCAGAAATTGAATCAACCGCCTTTCGTTTTTTAGAACCATCTTCGGTTGATACTGAATCATCTTCCATTAAATCACCACATATCTGAAACTCTGCCAGCTGGCCATACCCTTTATGACGGAGATATGATAACAACTGAGCTTTAGCAATTGTAAGGTCTATTTTATCACATTCACTAAACGGAAACTTTGCCAGTAGTCTCACATACTCAACAAGTTTATCAGGCTCAAACGAGTTCACACTTGTGGATTTGTCGACGCCGTGTCTTCTACTTGATTCTTCCTTAATTCCTGAATTTTCCACAGATTGACATTTTATTTTTTCATAGATGTCGCGAGAAACACATGAGCACGTAAGCCCTAATTCCACCCGTCTGGACACTTCTTCTAAAGCACAGTTGACTGCATTATTAAACGTTTCTGAGCTGTTATTTTTATCTATCTGAGAGAAATAAGTCCGAATGGCTTCAAGACTGCTGACTCGCTCCAAGCAAATGTTCGGTCACCAAAATACGCAACCAAAAGCAATCTTTCTTATGGTGTTTCACAGCTTGCTCTGATGCATCAGCAGAATCAAATATCTGCCCTGGCCACCATGGATGGCTCCTAACTTTACCCCATACCAAATCAGACACAGCGAAATCTCCTTCGCTTTCACGAGGGCTAAAATATTTTAATTGCTGCAACGAAACAAATAATTCATTATCAAGAGAATGAGTGATGTCAAGAGGATGAGTGATGTCTACCTTTGCTCCCCTACTTGCAAAGATCTATCGGTTTCTGATATTTCATCTTTCCAACCGAGTACTTCGTCTATATCCATCCCTCTCCTTCTAACTCAGCATGCAAAACACTGTGCTCGACATAAGTTTGGGGTTCGCCAGTGCTAGGAGCTTCTACTGTGGAATCTGGAACCCCAATGTCTGCTAATGTGATGTCCTTTAACCCTTGATCTTCTTGAATGTCGCCTGTATCACCTGTAGTTGGTGGAGATACAGGTTCCACCTTGACGGTTTGGACTCCTGTGTCTATTTCTACGACTGCTGGCTCAGTATATGCAACTACATCAGGTTTTGAGCTATCTGTCGCAGCATGAACATCTGAATTTGGTTCCTTTTGTGCAGCTGTCGCTTCATCGGCTTTACTACACACAGCAACTTTATCAGGTTCATTGTGTGCACCGACATCAACAGCATTACCTTCAATTGTTGCATCCGAACTCTCTTTTTTGTCCGTCACATCAACTTCAGCTTCCTGGTCTGTTACATTAACATCTGCATTAACTACCTCAGTCGACAAATTTTGACCATCAGAACAAGCCAAGCTCAGCTCTACAGAAACACCATCTTTGTTTCCATCTTTTACTTTTAAACCCTCTTCTACAACGACCACATCAACGTCCTCCTGAGCTTCATCCATCACATGATCTTCATCAGCCTCTTTTTTAACATCAACAATAGGCTGTTCCGCAACTTCTTTCGTAGATCCTATTTCCGGTTTCTCCTTTTTGACTATCACAGCAACTTCTTCGATACTCTGAGTGTCTTCACTCATCGGATCATCACCCATCTTAGCATTATCTGTTTTACCATCTTCAGCTTCAGCCTTCCCGTCTAAAGTTTCAGTATTATCATTAACAGCCGCACCTTCGCCTTTTCCTGCATTCACCACGTCACTAACTACAACCACCTCATCAACTTTACCCACCGACTCCGAAACCTTAGCAGAATCCAAAGCCTCATCCTTTTCAGTTTTCACATTCCTCACAACATCCACACCAGACACTTCTTTAACAGATTCCGTATTACCTTCCACCGTCTCCTCAGTCAAACCTTTTTCTAATTCCTTATCTTCATTACCAACCTCCGCCTCTGCACTCGTCGGCTCAACAACAGAATCTCCAACCACAGTTGCATTATCTTCCCTCGTCCCTGCATTAACACCCTCGGTGGATAAATCTCCATCTTTATCGTTTCCAACCAAACCCTCACCCTCGCCCTCACCCTCATCCGCACATACCTCTCGCCCTTCACCCTTTTCAGCTTTCACCGTCTTCAAAACCGCTGTTTCTTTTCCAACTTTCTCCGGCTTCCCCTTCCCCTTCCCCTTCCCTTTCCCCTTCCCATTCTCATTCTTCTCTCCATCCGAACTCGACCCACTCACAACCTTTTTCGCCACATTCTCTTTTTTAACCACCACAACTTTCTCTACACTTACAACCTTATCTTCCGTAACCCGAGCCCCGGTTTCGCCCACATCAACAACATCAACCATGACATCATCCTCACCCTCATCTCTCTTACCCTCACTTTTCACTTTTTTATGTTCTTTCATACTTCTGAATTGCAGATCAATTAAAATCAACTATTTATACACTACCTGATAAAACCCTAAATTGACCTGGTGAAAGATAAAAAAGGAGTTGAACAGTTAAAACCCTAATTTAGTGACGAATTATGTAAATCTAATGAATAAAAGTAATTATAAAAAGAGGGAAATAAGGAAACCCTAATTTAAGAGATGGGTATGTACTTACTTACAGTTATTGTTGTTTTGATGATGATGGAAGTGTTCAGAGAAGCTTAAAGTGTTTGAGTTTTAGATGGGTTTTTTACTTTTTAGTGAGAGAAAGTGATACAAGATACGAATTTTGGTCTTCTGTTGTTTGGAATTTGAAGTACTAGTGCTAGATTTGTATATGTTTTTTTATTTATTTTTATTTTTCTTTTTACTTGATGTAAGATAACAGTAATACCTAATCTCGTCGAAACGTATTATACGGAGGCAGGAGTTACGCATTCACACCTTTACTCAGAGGTAAAAACGATTGATTTAGGGTTTTACATTAACTGAGGGTCGAAATATTACGATTTAATCGTAAAAGTTGTATTTGTAGTTTGTTACCATCGACACTAATGATATTTTGTTCAAACTAAACGTCTAACATATTACATCTATTTCTACCTTAAATAACTATTTTACATGTATGTTAACTTATTAATTAACTTCCAAATTCTTTAACTACTCAGAATTAGCGTTGAACATGCTGACTATGAACCATGATGATCACTAAATTGAACAAACAGACAAACAGACAGACACACTAAATTGAACATATATCTTAGTGTTGGTTATGTGTGCATGAAATAACGGTTAAACTTATATTGTTGATTATACTACGAGACCTAAGGTTCACACACATATAACAACTTGAGACTTCCAAGTAATATATATTATAAATTAGTTGAATATATGTATTTCCTCGTCATAGTTCGATCGGTCAAACATCATAAACACACTCATTGCATGTTTTTTAATTTGATCAATTGCTTATTCATGTGACGAAGGTAATTCCGCCTAGCAGCAACAAGAATTTGTCTGAGCATTAGTGTGGATACTGGTTGAACTGATTTACCTTAAATCAAAGTTTGGTTTTTCTTGCTTAGTTTCGAATTTGGATCGATCAAACAAAAGGCGTACACGTTTTGTTGTTGTGTTGGAGTTTGCTAAAAGGTACACGTTCCCTTTTCCCTTAACGTGATTAATAGTTGTGGGTGTATCTGATTCTGGTGGGAAAAACATGTTTTGATGTAAAACCTGTAATTTATAGTCTTCCGTTGTGTGTACATGTTTATGTGATAAAACTTCATGATACCACTTGTTAATTGTTAAATCATTTTAAAAATTAATGTCTATTATTACACTGTATGTTATTAGAGTTGTTTATACACCAACTAATTATCATGTAACTAACCAAATATGTGTTCTTAAGTGTTTTTGAAACCCTGGTCGAAATCCTAAAAGGTCACATGGGTTGATTTTTTATTTATGTGGTTTTTTGTTTGCTTAAAGTCTTAGATCTGATTGCAACACATATTCTGTTATATTTATTGTGCATGATCTGTTATATTTAATGTTCTTAATTGATTTTTTTATGATAAACTGCAATATACGATCTTGTATGCTTAAGTATCAAATTTGCTTATCCTGATGCATGATACTGTGGATATAATTGAATAATATGATTCGTTGATTAGGTATCCACTGTAATATGTTAATTTGTTATATGATGATTGCATGCGTGTTATCGTATTTGTGGAAAGTAATCTGTATGAAAATTATTATATGGCTATCATGAGATTTCTTATTTATGAATACTGTCTAATTAATTATTGCTTTATTTGATTATTTGTTGCAATTTGGAATTATGGGATTTTGCAATAACACAAGTGTGCTTAATTAGGGTTTTGGAAACCCTGGATATTGTGTTTGAGATTTTGGCTATTCTAGAGCTCCTTATTTGTTTTTGAAACTCTAAGTGTTTATGAAAACTAATTGTTGCATTTTTGCCTCTTATGTATATCTTAATTGAATTATATGTCTTTAAAATTAAAATCGTTTTATTATTTATTCGATTAATGTAAATGATATTTGATAATTGGTTACTTTTAAATCAACATTTAGTTAGTATTCATATGTGCAATTTAATTAACTTAATGAATACATAGTTGTTAAATTAAGTGGGAGCGTAGAATAAATCCTTATAAACCTTAGATTCATATGATTGTGAATGTGTTAGGATGTGTATTGCAGAATGCATGACATATTGTTATACTCACTATGTCTCAACATTATTGTCAAGAGACAAAAATCACATAGCTAAAGTGGAGCCTTTTTAATTTTCAACCACTCAAATATAATATTCACTTACTAAATTCTCTATTTTTACTTTAAAATAAAAGTAGACAATTATTTTGGGACATCCCGAAAAGAAAATATGAACTATAATTTTGAGACGGAGAGAGTATATTGTTTCTGATAATAGTAGATTATGCTCAGCAAATCTATGTGTTATGAACATATTACTATTAATACTACTAGGTCATTTAATCCGACGTCGTTTTCTAGCGGGCTTTTCCCGCACTTTTTTGTTGGGCTCCCGGTTTGGTCCAACCCGTGTTTTTGCTTTTTTTTTATACCAACTCTTTCACACACAACACCCATACCAGAATCTCCCCGAATACTCTCTCTCTCACACACACACACACACACACATAGTGAAAATCAAATCATCAAGACGTGAGTGTTAGGGGTCTTCTGGAATATACGATCACTCAAACCAGTCCATCAAAACGGGGGTGTTAGGGTTTTTGAGATTCACTAGAAGTTTATCACCGGAAAAAGTTAGGGTTTTGACTTTTCGATGTATTTGGTGCAGGAAGATGGGAGGGAGATTTGTGTATCAAAAAGGTATATAGGTGTTTGTATTCGTTTTATTTGATTCGGTTATTAAGAGTGTTTGGATTGTTTGTTTTTTATGCACATATGTTTCAGGATGACGAATGTATGTGTTTATATATTTTTTGAGCATGATATACCAACGTCGGTATTTTGATATCAGTGTTTAATTTTGTCATTACTGAAGAGAAGTCGAATGTTAAATGGAGGCTTAAGAAAGACATGTTAAATGGTCAGGCTCATTTTTCTTTTATTTGGTGTCTTTTGAAAGCAATTGTGCAGCAGGAAACATATTTGGAATATCCCTCCGTTGAACACATTCACATGCTTTTGTTAGCTCATTTATGGTTGGTATAAAAGACGACCTCTTTGTTAAATTCAATGTATGTTCCTTTGATACAATAATGAGTCATCTGTTTGAGAGTTTAAATGTTGTTTTGGTAATTAGCTAACTTCATCGTTAAATTTCTGAGTCATGAGCCATTTCCTTGATCATGGTCACAAGTTACTGTTTTAGTATATCAATATATTTTTTCGGTTACTTGAATCAATCTTCCAATTTGTAGGGGCTTGATGAGATTACAGATAAGTCTTTCAAAAGTCTTGATGGGTCTCGAATATGCAAAGATCTTCTTGGTGTTGTGCATACATGGTTAAGATAACTAAAGGTTTGTCTACACTCTATTGACTTGGTTAATGCAAGAACAAATCTTATACATGAAAAATAATAGTTACGTTGAAATGCATTATACATTCTGATGCCAAAATGGTTGAACACATGACTATCATATTGTTTCGATTAGATATGTTAGATAAGACTTTCTTATTAGTATTCAGATTCAGTTCTATGGGATAAAATGATTTATGTGGTTCTTAGTTATCGATGATGTAATGTTATGATTATTTGGGCTTTAATTATATGATGTTGTTGCAGTTGTCCAACGTAGAGATCAATCCACAATTTGTTACGTTTCTCGATGTCACGATGGAGTCAGTGAAAAAAGGTCTGATGCAGTTAACCCCCACCATGCTGCATTACTATAACACCCTCAAAATGTCATAGCGGAAAGGTAACCGGGGCGTGAAGTTCATAGCACAAAGTCAAGAATATAAAGAACGACCTCTATATGAGTCGTTTAAAAAGTCATATCATTTTATTTAATAAAAAGAGACATAGTTTAAACATAACAAGTACTCAAGTTCCACACCTTTGAAAACATTAATAAATGATATGTAGTCCAAGTAGAAAATCCATGATGATGAGAGCCCATGATGTATTTCAAAAGCTTTAAATTTATAATACTAGTTTTACCAATTCTTTAATACACAAACACACGGGTAAAGTATAACCCCCGTTTATAGTAAAGTTTTAGGTAAGACCAGGTCGTCACAAGGGAGGGAAGTGTTTCTCTATTGAGTGTTGGTTAACAAAGTTAGATTTCAATGATTGTCACTTATCACTAAAACCGTTTTTGTTGGAATTAAGAGTTTTGAAAGTTTCACCAAATTGATTAAGTATATGTTTGTTTTAGGCCAAGCAACATGAGATAAACCATATAATAGAATGTAATGTGCACACAAACAAAGCATAAGAGCGTTACATGACGGGTAATCATGATAACCATTATATCTACTGGACATCAGAAGAAATCCTTTCGGCCTATAATCCTTAATATATGAAGTGCATAAAGTGTAGTCTGGTGATGAAATGTAAATAGTATATTTCCCCTAATCAAGTCGTTAGACGTGAGATTTGTCCTTGAACATATCATAATCCGGGCTATCAAGTGTTTTACTATCCAATCTCACAAGCATAACAATGACTCGTAATAGACAGACGATTCATAATCAACCAACACAATTTTATCTTTCAACCTATGACAATTGCAATGACTAACCAATCAATAGATAGTAAACCGAATCATGATATATCAAATACACAATTTATATAATCAATAACATTTATTCAATTCTCAGGTTCATACCACATGGCTATAATGCCCAAACAAATATAAGTAGACTACTCCATGATTAAACTAAAGAAACAAGTAATAAACAAGTGAATGATTATCATTTCCATAGCAAGAATAAGAGTATACTAATGTTACAGTTGTCGAACCAATTTCAAACGAATTACAACTTCACAATTACTGCTGCTCCAGGCTTCTAGCAAGTGTTTATGGGGTTTAACCACTACTAAACCTCCTTATGATTGTTATGAGATTATTTGTGATTGATTCTTTATATATATTTATATATATATCTATACATTATATATAAGAGGAGGCATGCCATGTCATAATGCCACTTGTCATCCCATAATGCCACGTCATATTTCCATGTCATCACATTGAGCCACCTAAGCAACAAATTTTGAAATAATTATGTATAAAAATAATAGTTGTGAGGATTGAACTTGGGATCTCTACTAACAATAACATACATCTCAACCACCAGAGCAATACAATTTTTTGAATAATGTTTGCAATTCAACAAAGATAAACCTGTAGAATCTATTAATTCGGCTAATGAATATCTCCAAAACCAATTAAAACCAAAATTAGCTATTTTCTTCGTTAGTAACACGAAATTGATTCACTGCCATATCTCAAAAGAAAACCCTAAACTCTTATTCCCAGCCTCTTCAATAAAGCTAATGTGCTTCCTCTTTGTTCATGTATCTATAATCAATTGAATGGACTGAAACTTTGTCATAATACATTTAGGCTCATCATCATGATGCATCTTTGGTTATATACGGTATGATTCTTTCACAACGAACCAATTTATTAACTTTGGATCCTTTACCGTGTTTTTGGATTCCTTAAAAAATTGGCTTATGAAGAAACTCGAATGGATATCAAGGAATCGGGATACTACGTAATTTTATCTTCTTCTTTTTTATATGCTCATCTTTTGGTCTAAGGTGATCCCATCTTATATTGTAGGAACGTGCTTTGCACAAGGAGATCCACATACGTGGAGGACTTGGTCAAGTTGAACAGACATTTGGTGGAACGTGTGCTCATACATATGGTAAACAGTAATTGATCAGCTTATCATTCTATTGGCCTTCCCTATAATTTGTGATTTGACTCTTTATTTTGCATTGATGTAAATGATATTATTGTAAGTGCTTGCAATTTATATATTGACACTCATCTGAAAAATTTACATTATTTGCTTTTGCATGTGTGATAGGTACGTTTCTGGCGAGGTCTTTTAGAGTACCGAAAATCATCTTGGTCGTGAGTCATGGTTTCGATGGCCATATTGACCTGTAAGACACCCTTTAGTGTTAGATTTTATTTAATTAATTAAAATTCCTTCACTATATGTAAATAAGAACATGCTCCACTTCTCACATGATGCACTATATATATGTTAGCAATATATTTTATTCTTTTTCTGAAAGGTTCTATATTTTCATTTATTTATGAATTGTTTGGTTTTAATTTGTTTGTTTTGTCATGGTATGGCACACGAAGACAACGATAAAAATGATGAGCTATCAATCTTTGTTGTTTCCATCGGTATCATCCTTTCATTTTGACTTGGTCTATTTTGTAGATGTGACAATTGCCACCCATTTAAGTATGGATGGGCTGATGTTGGTTATGTTATGTATACAACGGGTCAAATATGCAAATACTTTCATTGTAGCTAAACCAGAATGCATCATTAGTCCGACTAGAAGTATATTTTCTGATGCACGAACCTCTTAAATGATTCTATTTAAATATTAAATTGCAATTAAAAAAAATGCCCACTTCAAAATCATACACAAAACAATTTGGTTATATCATTGTGCGAGTGCTTTTCATCTCACAACATGGAAGAATTGTGTTTTATTATAACCCTACTTTTCACATTATGTGGATTTGCGTTTGTGATTTTTCTTTAAATCTATTTTTATGCATGATTAAATTTATAACTTTCTTTTTATTTATTTATTTTATTTTTGAAAATAGATTGGGGAAAAGATCAATATGATCCTTAGTTGAACCAGTTTGTTTGCGGACAAGCGATCGATGACATAATGCAAGAAAGAACTATATTTGACGACTAAATTGGTAGTGTACATGGCATCTCATGTTCTTACGATAAAGTGATTTAAGAATATGTCCATGGTCTCAAAATTTTCTTATGGGCTGTTTAGCATTGCGATTTATTCTTGATTACTATTGTGTTCTTATATCCTGTATATGACTAATATCTCATTAGTCACTTTTCTTTATCTCTAACCTTTTATATTATTAACGTATGATGGTTTGTAATGTGAAAATGTAAGTCCCTCAATTCAGCTTTTAAGTTTAAAAATCATATATAAGTTATTTTAATTCACCCTTAGATAATCTAAAAACACCTTCTCGAGTTTTACCATTCAACAATTAATAATGATGAAGGTATACCAACTTCTGGGAGATGTCAACCTAGAATTCGATTACCATGCTACATACGATGATAGCTCATATCAACGAGTGTTGGACTTAGATTCGGCCAACCTGCGTACATGTAGTGGTTTTGGTAAGTAGAATGAATATACTTATTCCTTTTCAGTTTGACTGCAATGTTTTTGATAGAGCACGTTTTATATCTCTTTTGCAGGTTGTTTTTCCATTTCCACCTTCTGATAAGATGAGAATCAGCTCTGTACAAAGAGAGGTGGAAGAAATTGTTGGTAGGAAGTAGATGAAAATGGATTGGGTTTCCATATATTCCCTACGAAAAACAGGATTTTGTTTATCATATTCTTGATAGGTTCTTACTAACTTAAGTCTAATAGTTGAGAATCAAGGACCTTGATTACTATTATTGCTGTAAACGAAGATAAACCCGAGGGAATAATATTTTATGCAATTCTTGATGTGCAAATTAGTGATAGCACAAGGAAGATTTCTGTTTTAGATGAGAAGCTTAAGGTTGAGGGGTGTCAGTGGGCGGTCTTGCTTTTCGTGGGCTCATCTTCGTTTGAGGGACCGTTTACTAACCCTTTATATTCAAAGAGGGGTCCTACTTCTGAGTGTAAATGTCGTTTCTTAAAATTATTAAAGTAAAGTACATACAAGTTATCACCTTTAGTACCTGTACATATTCCAACCATGGCAACACTAACATGTAAACATCAATGAGCAGGTGGGAAAGATAGACACGAGGCGTGGCTGAAGGAGGAGATTGAAAAGTCTCGTGCGAGTAATCTAAAGATTACCGAGCAGTTTGTGGATTCAAGAGAAGTTGGGAACATTGTCTGTGCGGATTGGGATGGGATTCCTGGGATTGGTGATTATTCGCTAAGAATAAGAAGAAAAATTTGAGAGTTATGGGTCAGTGCTGAAAAATGGTAGCCTTAGATTCCTAAATAACAAGGCGTCACATGGATTACTCTATCTATAAAGATACAGTTGTGTACGGTTATTGCGCCACTAAAGAAAAACAAAACCGATCGTCTCACTCTGCTATAACCGAACGAAACATGCCAAGCAACCTCCCCACGGTAAGAAAAGCATCTCAAAATGGTTGCACAAATAGACTAAATTCATTAACCTATTTGTAAATTTTATTTGATTCGGGGTATCATACTGACTAAAGTCATTAACCCATTTACTTTTTGATATTTAGTAAGTATATAGGTCCTATAACTTTCATATATTGATGGGTTGCGAAATAAGTTAGGGTGAATGACAATCTGCTGAAACAAAATTTAAAGGGCCATTTGGGTCAACCTGCAACGGGTTATGTATTTTACTCAAACATGTAATAAAACAACAATGGGTAAAGACAGTCAAGGAGGAACCAGACTGAGTTGATCCTTTTTCTTTAGGGAAAAAAAAGATACAAACCACCACCACCTGCTCCTTACTCATAGTGGATGAATTTAATATGCGTGACAGTGGATGATTAAACGATTATTGAAATATATTTCTTAAAGATAATTTCTGTTAGTTTGAATTTAAGTATTTTAGCAATGTGGTGTTAAATTTGATATCATTTTGTGGTGTGGGTTGTTGTAGGAAGTGGAACTTGCTAAGGAGAATACGGACAAGTACAAGCTATACAGAGCACGCTTTTTTACTGTCAACATGTTTGACGATATTGCAAAGATGTCGAGAGTTCCGGATGAGTGGCCGCCTCTGCAACTACATCATACACACCACCGGTAGGTATTTTGGTTTGACTGAAGCTTTATATCTACCGTATTTTGTGATTCTGTTTTAGTTACATGAATGTTAGTACACTTTGATGCTATGTCTATGATATTTTCATAGAACACTGTTCTGTTGTAGTACGGAGTAGTTAGCTTCTTATGACCTGTAATTGCTTCACAACGTAACATTAACTTGGTGTGGTATCTGTGCTGTTGTTGTTATACGTGATGCAAAATAAGAGGTCATTACTTAGTGAAACTAATGCAAATTTTCTCACATGAAATTTGAACCTTTTTTATGCAGAAAAGCGCTTTCTCTGGTCGCCATAACAGAGGTCGTGATCCGGATGAAGAATCATAGTGTCATTTCCGAGTGGCCTAAAGGTTAGTACAGTCCTCCATGTGGTCTACTCTCTGGAAATTTATACACCTGACTTTTTTAAGATTATGCGGATGTACGAGTGTGTTTATGTGAAGTATGACCACCGATGTTCTTTTTGGTTTTATTTGAATGGAATCTGTTATTTGAATGGATTTGACGAATTTGTTTGTTCCCTAAGCATCTTTCATCCCGATGCATCGAAAAGAGTGAGATGTTTTACTTTGTATTTACATCAATGACTATGGTTAGAATGAAACATATTAAATGGGTTGAAAGGTAACTATCCAAAATCTTTTTCTCCAAAGAAGCTATATACCATTATGTTTAACTAAAATCAAAGCAACATCTATTTCAAGTATAGGAAGAGTGGGCTGGGTAACGGGTCAAATGGGTTCAGTTCAGGTGGCTAAGGGTTGAAAAGGGCCTGCTCGGGTTTATTTGACCCACAAACACCTTATGTATAAAAAAACTAGCGTTATTATAGTAATGATCTAAATCTTAGAATTTTATGATTTGGGAGCTATGTGCGTTAAATATGCAGATTTGGCGGTTTTCAACCCATTTGACCCTACTCATTTGAACTATTCAATTTTTACTAAAAAAATTTACTCTAACTATTTTATCTTTTGGTAATAAAACATAACCTATGTCAATCCTTTATTAAACTTTATTTATTTAATTGATAATAAGGTTTTACTGATGGATGACCTTATATGTATGAATCGTGGATTGTGGGCGGCGAATCTGCTATGGTATGGGCAAATGTTAATGAACGATCTTGAACAAGTGTTGGGATAGAAAACGCTGCAAAGACATCTATTCAAGAAAGGAAAAGAGAGGTGGCAAGAAGCTAGAAGCCGAAAGGGCAAACATTGTCGCAGGTTAAGTTGTTTCTACAAAAGCCGGTATTCTCACACGGACAAATTTATGTGGCTGTTTTAAGAGTCAAGAGGAAAAAGGTTTGAAGGTTCTTTGTTGTGAGAAAAATGGCAAATACATTAACTACATAACAAACGTTGTTTACATGGAAGGTTTATTTCGTATATGAATAAATCATGTAATTTATATGTTCCTCTCGAACTTATAAATTTTCTATTAACATATAATACACGGACAACTATATGTTGTTGTTTCAAGGGTAAAGCCAAAATAAGGTCTAAAGATTCTTTGTTGTAACAAAGATGGTGAACACGCTAACTACACAACAAACGTCGTGTACAAAGAAATCTTATTTCGCATATGGATAACCCTTATGTAATTAATTTATTATGATACTTATTGTTATTTTTATATATAATACATGAGCAATATATTTATGATTTTCAATTGATTGCCTTCAACATATTTGACTTATTCATTATTTATTCTACGCGTAAAAAAAATTCGACAAACAATTTTATGAAGAGTACCCGCCCCATCATTTACCCGTCACCCAATGATAGGGCTTTGTATTTTCTTTGGCTTTTGATGGTGTTAATAATTAATATTAGTCTCAACAAAAATTTTATTTCATGTAAATTTGTTATTGAATCAAGTACCTTTCATTTGTTTATTTTGTACAGGTAGATCAACAACCGAAGAAGTTTAAAGGAGGAAGTCCATGATTGAATTTGTATGTCGTCGAACCAATAATTGGGAGAAATTCATTTATGAGGCAGAAATAAAAGAAAACGAAAAGTGGGAAATACAAAAGATTCGGAAGCAACATTTGTATTTTCTCTGGCTTTTGATGGTGTTAATAATTAATATTAGTCTCAACAAAATTTTAATTTCATGTAAATTTATTATTGAATCAAGTACCTTTCATTTGTTTATTTCGTACACGTAGATCAACAACCGAAGAAGTTTAAAGGAGGAAGTCCATGATTGACTTTGTATGCCGTCGAACCAATAATTGGGAGAAATTCATATATGAGGCAGAAATACAAGAAAACGAAAAGTGGGAAATAAAAAAGTTTCGGAAGCAACATAATATGCATCAATGGGAGTCCAGGGATGGGGAAAACCGAGCTAGCATTAGAGTTTGCTCACAGATACTGTCAATGATACAAGATGGTGTTATGGGTTGATGGTAATGCTCGGTGTTTCAGACAAAACATATTGAATTTATCGTTATATTTGGGGTTAGATGTAAGTGCAGATGAAGAGAAAGAAAGAGGGAGGATTAGGTTCATCGATGAGCAAGAAACTGAAGCATTTAAAAGGGTAAAACGAGAATTATTTCGTGATATGCCTTATCTATTTATCATCGATAATCTGAAAACGGAAAAAGATTGGTGGGAAGGTAGAGATCATGATCTGAGGTGGTTCACAGCTTTGATCTAATGCCACTTCAATCATTGCAATTGAAAAAAGCAATCTTCTTAATGAAAAGAAGATGAAAGAAAGAGTACCCTGGTGAAGAGATTGAAATTCTTGGGAAATTTAATGAGAAATTAGAAAGGTCGACTTTCGGGTTATGGCTGATAGGATCGTTGCTTAGTGAACTTGTGATCGCGCCTTCAACAGTTTTTGAACCAATTAATCATATTCGTGTAGAAGAATATTTGTCACATATTGATGAAGCGTTTTGGGGTAACAATAAGTTTCTACTCAAAGTCTTGATCTTTTGCATTACTATTTTGCATGAAGCGAACGAGACTAAAAACCTTCTTGCCTTGAAGATGCTTAGTAATTGACAAGTATGCATTTCTCACCAATTAAAACAAATACCAAATTGTTCTCCTCCTCCACCATTTCCTAAATTTTTTGAAAAAGTTTGGCAACCTGAAACAATTGTATTCATGTTGAAATTTATGATTAAGGCCAAAGGACTACAATCATAAAGGTCTTTATTAAAACATACATGTACTAATCAGATTATCATAATGTAGGCAGCATAAATGTACTTAGAATTCATATAGCTGAGAGTTGTAACAGGATCCTCTGGCATCATGTCAGCAGTTTCGCCATCGGTACAGCCAATTGATCATACAGCAGACGATTCATGTATGTGCGGGTAACACCAGTTTTTAGTAAAGCCTTTTTTTCGTTGAAAAAGATGGCACCCGATTCATCATAATAGAAGAACTCGCTTATGTAAGTTAACTCATCTTTTGTTCATTTGCTCATTCTATATCGACACTACTTTTCCATGAACTCAGCCTTACCAATAGCATTGATCATATATATACTTATTACAGCAGTTGGACCTCTAGATGCAAGAATTACTTTACTAATTTGATACACATATGTAGTAACATGTTATGATCATGTCCAAACAACCCATGTTCGTAGCCTTATGCAAGGAGATTTAGTATTTTAATAGTTCCACCCAACTCATGGTCCTCACATCTAATTATAATATTACATATATGATTATACATGTTCTTTTGGTATTTCCTATTAAACTATTTCCTGTATTAAATCGTTATGAAAATAATACTATGTCAACATTCATATGTTAACTTACCTAGAGATATATTGCCTAACTTTAGGAGCTTTTTAGGCTTTTAGCGAAACAATTACTCAACCTTACTTAAAATTTTCAAGTATTTTGGTGCGTAGGCTATTTGGAATTGGTAAAACACGATTACGTGAACACAGATTCAATAAACTAAACGAGTACTCAGTTGCAAATGATGATTTTAGATATGTGACTTTGATGTAAAATTGTTTCATCTGCATTTTTGCATTACATTTAGAGTCTTAATGTATGTTATTAATGAGTCCATGTTGTCTAACATATAATATATTTTGTTATATTGTCTAACTAAGGTTATAAATGTTGCGATGTGGGTCAAAGTCGCTCTTCAATGAAATGTCTTTGGTCAAAGATTTTGGATTGAAGGTATCAATCAAGCATCTTGGCCCATCTATGATTTAACAAATACAACATTCATGTAAATATGTTTGTAATCACAAAGGTTGTCAAGCTTTATATTTTATATCATATTCGATAAACGTATATTTCTTTTCGTTCTTAATCCATTTAATATATAATTTAGTATGTTCATATCTTTTTTTGGTTAACTTACTTAACGTAAAACGTAACTGCGCATACTAACATGTCTTCAGTGGTCGGTGATGGGTATATTTCTTCATCATTCGGTGCCCATAAAAATCGTATATTTCTTCAAAGATCAAAAGTATATCCTTATTAATACCCATCCGCAAGTATTCTTCATTCTTAATGAAAAAAACTTAAGTTAAAATAAACTCAATCACATCCTAAGATTGTGATATGAAGTAGCGATCCTTAATTATCAACATCAAACCCTTTGCGAACCTAAATAAGCATCAAAATTCAATCAGAAATATACACCTTCAAAAACAATACATTTACGTATATTCAATGTGAAACTATGAACAAATATTATATTTCACATCATTTTTACCTTTTAGGTATGATGTAACACACTCAGTTAGACCAGACTTTGAATATAGATAAATAAGGGAAAATGGTAATAGGTATATTGTGGGTAAATTGTATCAACAAACACAAAAAAAATAATAAATGTTAATAATATTATAAAATGTAAAAGATTTCCATGATTAATATTGTTTATAACAAAATGTTGTAAAGTAGCTACCTCCTTTTAGCCGTATTATTAATTATGGTAATATCAACTATACTTCTTAACCATTTAATTTAACTTTTAATAACTTTTAACTATATATTTGTAGTACTAAATCCTAAAAAATACACAAATCAAAGTACTTACCTGCTTTTAGTCGTTTAATGGATTATGGTAACATCAATTATATATCTTAAACCTTTAATTTAACTTTTAATTAATTTTTACTATATATTTGATCCACAAAATCATAAAAATAAAGACCACAAGTCATACCCGTCCATCGGACGGTTTGACTACTAATATATATATATATATATATATATATATATATATATATATATATATATATTGCATGCTTGTGGTATACAAGCTTAAAATAGATAAAATAGGTACACATGTGAACCGTTGGATCGAGCTTGATAGATGAGATCAATATAAATAATATAAATTAATTAGATATTTAATATAAGGGTATTATAGTAATCTTAGTTTCTTCCATTATGTGATTTTCTCCCTTCTAATCCCATGTTAAACGCACAATCACAATCCCTACTAATTAGTTATATACGTTACAGAAAAAATCACAATCCTTTCTAATCCTATGCGACAACTTAAACCACACCAGAAAAAAATCTCCACGTACAGGAAAAAATGGCGGATACATTTGAGAATGATTCCATGCAAGGTAAATATATGATTTATTGTTCTTCTAGTGTTAAAGTAATTTTGTACCAATCGCTTTTGGTGACTATGTACCAATTATAATGTTTTTAATTTAATCTAGTGTTGAAGTGATTCTTGTTATTCTTTTATTTAGTTTTGATAATCATTTGTAATAATGTAAGATGCATGTCTTAATAATGTAAGATTCATCTTCTTATGATTACAATTCAAGAATAATAATGTATGTATGCACAGCCATAACGAGTTAAGGAAAATTGAACTCAACTATCAAGAATCATGTATGCACAAACCATTAAGTAATAATAATGTATGTATGCATGTTTTTAAGAAATTTTTAAAGGGAATTATCTCACGATTTTATACGTTATATTTTACGTGTGTCGGTATGTTTTAAGAATTAGACATCAAATATAATGACATGCGTATTGATTTAAGTTGTCACATTTCATGATATCATCCATATTTATTGATTTTAGTCACAGTTCATGAATTTCATTATCTTTTTTCGATTCATATTAATACGTAATGTTTTTGGTAGCGGTGAGCCATCAACTCCACGATCAACTAATACCGCAAGACAATGTTGTTGATGCTCAAAGTGTTCCACAAGTCGGAGTTACCAACCAACCCCGCCAGTTGTAAGTTTTGATTCCGAGCTAAGAAAAACCCGTTGAGGCCGAGTTTGATACAATTGAACAAGCTTTACGGTTTATAAAGAGTATGCGAGGAAGGTGGTTTCGAAGTTAGGAGGGTGGGCGCCTAATAGGAAAAAAACAAAATCCAGTTTGAAATACTTTTGTTGTTCTAGAAGGCGTGAAACCGGTAGCAAGACTAATAATCCAAAGAAAGATAAGTCAAAAACGGATACCCCACCATCTGATATCGCAGAAGTAGTAAAGGTGATTAAAAGAAGGAAACGAGCATCCCAACGTTGTGGATGCAAAGCTCTACTTCGTCTTAGGCAGACCCCTAAAAATAAGTATGTTGTATACACCTTTTTGAGAAACATAACCACAGTTTGGTTCATGAAATGATTACAAGTATCTTAGGTCATGCGAGGAAACTTACTTTTTCTAAACAACAGTTTTTGCGTCAGCTTTCCAATGCTAATATTGGTCCAACAAAAGCTTGGAAAGTAATGAAAGAAATGTATGGCGGTTTGAAAACATCGGGGTAACAGATGTTGAGTGCAGGAACTATAGGCGGGGTTTGGATATTTTCATTGGTAACCGGATGCTAAATGGTTGTCGAGAACCCGTTGAGTAGGCAGAATTTTTCTCTAACTTTTTGTTGAATACAAGCAAGACAAGAAGGATAAAACATTGGTAGGGTTGTTTTGGGTAGATTCACAAGCAAAGCTTAACTATCTTGCTTTTGGTGATGTGGTATCCTTTGATGCAACCTTTAGGTCAAATAGGTATATTTTACGTGTACACATACTATGTATTCTACAATGTTTACTTTATTTAATGATTCCCTTTTTGGATAAGCCTTAAACAAATAGAACAACGATACACGGTATTCCTAACCTTAGTACGTCAACGATTTGCGTGCTGACTAATAGTGAATGTTTAACATTTGTACAAATCCTTTTTAAAAAAGGCCATTAGTGATCAGTTCTGAATATGCAACCTTAAGTACGTGTGCGTGTTCTTCCCAGAAATCATCTCGAGTTATGTTCAGATATTCCACCACTAGCTTATTCACTCCATTTATATCCTGGTTGTACACAGATTTTATGATTGTGTTTAGAACAGACATACTACTAAAAAAAAATACAGATTGCGCTTATTGTGTGTTTCTTGCATCTTGATTATTATGTATTTTTCCAATGTGTGTGTTTGGTTCAGTAAAGGATGGGTGGTTATTCATTTGTTCATTTATAATACAACATTAGGATTTATGTATTTGCAAAAAGAAACATTCATGAAGTTGTTAGAATCTATCCAACCTCAACAAATTCAGATTGTGTGGTCGATGCTACAGTAAGAGAAATTTACACCAACATTGAAGAATCTATCAATCATTTGATTGGTGACATTCAAAAGCTTCACATATATAGGGACGACCAATTAGCATTGATGCAAAAATCCAGAGTTGATGTTCCTAACCCTCCTAGGCAGAACACGAATGAAGCATACGCAAGAACACTTGGTGTAATCGAACCTGCAGAATTGACTATTTTGACCCCTACAGATATTAATAATAAGGGTAACGTTGTTCGTACAAGGCGCAAATCAAAGTTTGAACTTGCAACGGAACTAGGCGACAAGCCAAAGAGAATGTGCAAAAGTTGTGGCAAATTGGCTAGGCATGATTTCAGGAATTGTCCCAAGAAGAAGGGACCTTCAAGATGAGGGCGTGGGCGAGGACGAAAACCGTTCATGGATGATAGTGAGTAGTTTACGTAATCGTTCCTACCGATTTTCCACTCGATCCCGAACTATTTAAGACCTTCTTGTTATGTTAGACTCATCAATAAGTACTTCTTTTGTTTACGCTTATCTCAGTTGTCAAAAACTTACTTTGTTTAATAACACGTGTTTATTATTCTAGCATAACAACTACTGAGATGCAAAGTTGCTGTGTTTTTATTCCATCTTCATGATGTTTTAAGTATTTGGTTGATACATGTTTTCAATATAATGTATTACTTGCTTTTTAAATTGCTTTTATTCCTTTTCAACTTAATGTGCAGATCCTACTGAATTTTCCACATTCAGTTGTTGTGTTTTTATTCCATCTTCATGATGTTTTAAGTATTTGGTTGATACATGTTTTCAATATAATGGATTACTTGCTTTTTAAATTGCTTTTATTCCTTTTCAACTTAATGTGCAGATCCTCTTGAATTTTCCACATTATCAACCATTATTCAATTTTAATATTGTATCACTCTTTTTAAATTCCTTTATTTACTCAAATCAAATCCATTATAATAACTAGTATCCTTAAATAACCAAATATTCTAATTACAAATACCATACATAAGCTAGTGATCACCACACAAATTTTAAACTAAGCAACAATGAATTCACACCATAACATTCACCTTCGTACCAACGAACATATTACAGTCAGTAATGATTGCGTCCAAGGTAATATTTATGTATTTTCTGTGTACCGTCTGCAATATGTTCCTACTTGTATATTCTCATGACTTTTTTTTCCATGTGTTCATTTTTTTGTCTACATATATGTGTCACAACTTTTGAATACGAAACTTTTCATGTCCATGTGCCTAAATCAAACACCATGAATGCTACTGACGTAGAAGACAATAACAAGAGAAAATTTGGTTATTATGGCAGTTATGCATATCATGATGCAAGGAATTGCCCATTCAATACAAATGGCTCTAACTACGGGAGTTGTATGCTTCCGTGCTTCATGTCTTTTATGTTTCAGTGGCATTTGGATTTTATGTTTCAGAATGGTTGTCTCTATATTGAGTGGTCTGTTTATGCTTCACAATTGATCCTAATATATGGGACAATGTATCATGGTTTTCTATGATACAATGTCCTTACTAATCTTATTTGTTGCCATACTAATACTAGATACATCTTAACACATACCCAAACTGTTATGGCAACTTAATGCATGAACCATTTAAACAAAATACATCATAACATAACCGCATTCCATTTTTTGAAACATATCGAAACACAAAATCATAAATGAAATTACAGTCTTAGTGCTACTTAATATATGTTGCACATCCGATTTAAATATGCACATAAACGCGACCATACACTATCTTGAATAACACGGAACATACACCATCCGAAAGTAAATTGCTTTGCTAGTGTATGTACTAAGCCACAAATCATAAGAGACCCCAACCGTTATAAGCGAATGCACAATCCGATTTAAAAATACCCACACTTGTCTCGATAAAGGAGAATTCCAAGTCTTAAACTTAAACACATGATTACTAGATTAAAGGTTACTCGGTAAGCATACCCGAAGTTTTTACGACAATAAAGCGAAACCACACAAAGAATAAACTTGCAATCTTTTGTGCTACTTATTAAATCCAAACTACAGCAAAACCCTTCACTTCAAACTTGGTCGTGACACGCAACTTGATGGTTACAAACGCAGCCATCTATAACTGCTTCTTTTCTTCAATTGGTAAGCTCTTGAATCCATGCACTTCCTTCTCAAAATCACTCTTCACCAAGTTGCAATCGGACAGAAGAATCTTCGCAGCATACTTGATACGCAGTTCCCTCAGTTCTTTCACTTGTTTCTTCCCTTCTTTGCTCAAGCAACAAAGGTCAGCACCATCACATTTGTAAGTTTCAATGTGGCGCATTGTAAATACACCATAGTCTACAAAGTTGCCGGTTGTCCTGCATCCCAATTGCAGCACCTTTCTTGTCGCATGAGTCATTCTTTCATAGTTCGGATTATTCTTGTGCAATAGATAATCCTCAAACACAGAGATCCGATATTAAAAAAGGGACGTTACATGTATAATTTCAGTATAAACAAACATATGTACCAACCACATAAGTTGCATATTTTTACATCAGTTTACACCTTCGAAACCGTACGACATAAATTACATTTACCAACGACACAAATTGCAAAAGTTGTATACTACCAATCAATTTACAGACTACTAAACCTCGTTTTGCAAAATTCCAAAACAACCATTAACTGCAGCAAACACATAAGTTGTAACTTACGAAATAGACAACTTGCAGACTACCAAACCGGTAACTACAATAAAAGAACTCAGATAACAAATGTGACGTATGTCTTTTTAATTTAATTTTTTTAATTAAATTTAGTGTTGAAGTGATTCTTACGAAACAGACAACTTGCAGACTACCAAACCGGTAACTACAACAAAAGTATTCAGATAACAAATACACACGTGTGTGTTTTTCCAACATGTGTATTTGGTTCAGTAAAGGATGGGTGGTTATTCATTTGTTCATTTATAATATAGCATTAGGATCTATGTATTTGCAAAAAAGAAACATTCATGAAGTTGTTAGAGCTTGTTTGTTAGCTGGCAACTAATTTACTAAGAGGGTGCAGTTTGAAATTTGTTCTCATGTAAATTATATTTGCCCAGTGACAATGTGAAATGCTAGTGGTGTAAAAAACTTGTCACCTCAGGTTAATGTGCCCCTATGGTTTTTTATGAATCTCAGTTCATTATTTGCTTGGTTAAGAAATTAGTCTTTAATTATTCTGTATTTTTCCAACGTGTTTATTTGCTTGGTTAACAAATACACATGTTCTAGACTACCAAAAATGAATGCACCGCCTCTAATAAACTATCACTCTTTAGTATACTAACATAGTAGATGATTACACAATAACGTACCAGATGAATGATAAACCAACTGAATCTTTCATCCTCATTTGTATATGGCAAAATGAGGTTATCCAAAATTTGGACTTCAGCATCTTTCATGTTCATGCATACTACAAAGAAATGACGTCCTTGAATAACCGGAAAAAAGCGCCAAACATTTAAACAACGAACTATAAATACAAGCGTTTTGAACTCATCTTTGGGTTTAGGCTAGTAAATTTGATATATACCAATGGAACACCATCGAGGGTTTTATACTCGCTTCTATTCACTACAATATCCATGTTTTCGACAAACTTGTTCAATACCTTTTCGTACTCGACCTACCATGTCACTAGTCTGCATTCACATGAAATTGTGCTTGTAAGATGTACTCCTAAGATTTATCAATCACATATATTAAACTAATATGTATTCGCTGTCCTTCGGAACTTACCAACATAGCTGTGTGGCAAAAAAGCCTCGTCACCATCAGCTTGCTTCTGTGCTTCTCTGCATTGTTAAGTACATGCGTGAACATGTCAATCGCTCCACTGGCCATATCTATGCCCGGAAACAGACTTTCCAACACAACCCGTTCTCCATCAACATATCGTGCCTTGAACACAATATCCCTGTCATAATACACATTAGTTAATCACTACATAATACACATGTAATAACTTACTATTAACTTTTTTATGATACATCTTGACTTACGTTTCTTGAAGTCTAGCACTGAAGAAGCAGTCAGCAACTTTTTGTTCGTGTTTTGAGATGGCATATAACAGTGACACTTCCCTAGTCATATAGGGTGACCTTAGCACTTCAGGTATGAGTCTTGACGTTTTGCCTATCAAGTTCAAACTTAGGTGCCACTACATTTAAAGGCACGGGATCTTCATATCTGACACGATCCCTTGCTTTTGTTTGCCATGCTCTCTCTACCAAACCTAGATAACTTTGTTTGATGTATTGCTCCCATGAACACCTTTGGAATGTGATGATCGGTGTCTTAAAACCACCACCATCCGCTAGTTCACGTGATACATAATGTATTAGGCTATCCGGCAACACTCGATGCACTTCCATGTCGTCTACAACTTCTTTCCTTGCGTTGTTGGTGGTCGTAAGATTCAAATCGAACTCGCATCATCTTCAAAATCAAGCGACATGGGAATTTGGTTATGGTTTCTCTCCCATTCTCTGCAAACTTCATCGATATGGCAATTATTTGGTGGCGTTCCATATACTGCGTAAATGGGAATACATACTCATCTTGTGCGCCACTCTCCTTTTTATTCTCACCCCTTTACGGTGTAGACCATTTCTCTTATGCTTCCTCGGTTGGATTTTCATTGTATTACGGTTTATCAACGTGTTTGCGCGATCCAAACAAGCGATCCTAAGTTCTTTCAACTCCATAAATCCATAATCATTTGGGTTATCCTAAATTCCTTTATTTATCACTTAATACGCCATATCAATCGGTTCTCCGACCCTTTTGATATAGGATGGCGCCTTTTTTATCGCCATCGAACAAATAAGTTATGTATCAAACTCTTTTTTAACATCACAAATTTATGAAACAAACAATTTAACATTATTTTAATTCATATGCATATACCTCTGCATCTCTTGGTACACCCTCACCGCCATCGTCTTCAAACACATCATCTTCCGACCTATATCTTCATCAACGCATAAACATACAAATTTAATTTGCAACTAACATACAAGTTACCGAGACTAGTATACTTACTATTAAATGAATTAAATTAATCAACGATTACCCTCATCATCTATTTCTTCAATGACATCTCTATCATCCACGGTGCATCACCAACAAGCGCCTTTGGGAACATGTTGGCTTCTAGTTTATGCAACAATTCCGAAGACCGAGTGTTTGATAGGTGTATCTAAGCGGCATACACAACGTGTGATTCAAATTAATAATTAATAATTAATTACCAAAATACAACTTTTACGTATTTACTAAAATAAAATACATTGAATTCATAACAACTATCATACCGGCCGTAATATTACGGGACCATTGAAATGTGCATTCCGTTCCATGCTCTATTTGTTCGGACCAAACACTCTATTATATACGTGCACCATTCCGACGGTATATCATCTTCGTTGTTGATACACGGTAGGAACCGTAGATTGACGGTATTGCTCAAATTCAACTCACCGATTGTTGAAAAAAACAACACCAAGAAATTTAACTTAAACAACCACCCACCTTCGCTTTGTTTTCGAGTTTCATACGCCACAGGAGTATTATAAAACTTTTAACATCCTTCCCAAATTGTCCCTTCCTTTGCTTTGTTAGCGGGTTCCTATAGTCTGAATTATCCCGGGCATGTATGTGCACATCTCCCATTGGTACACCTAACATATTTTTACTAAGTCGGTGTAATGCTTATTCTACTACCATTCGCATCCAAGGTGCATAATATGCGCATCAAGCGTGTCTAACGACCGATCGCTAGTCGGGTTGGTATATCCTTTATCTTAAACTCAAGCATTTCACCAAAACCCATACTTCTTACATCCTTTTTTGTGTGTCGATATTTGTTTTATCACGAAATAAATTCCAGAACAGTTTCGTGTATGTACTCTACTCACAATTCTCCGACACTAGCACTTGCTCTATCTTTCCTTTTTTTCTGATCTTACTTTACATTTCAGTTCAAATCTTTTTGTAGTAAAGGTTTTTTTCGTACTCACAGTAACTTTAGGTATCTTCGTTTTATGCTGAGAAACAAAATCATCGTCCGTGGAATGTCCATCTTCAAGTTCAGCATCCTTATCTCCTGACACACCAAATACAATGCGACATTTAGATAACTATATACACACACATACATACTTATCATTTGTTGCATTCACTACAACAATGACACTAAATCCAATTACCTATAAAATCTCCAGTTTCACCGTTATCAGATATTATTTTCCTTTTTCCTACTTCTGGTTCCATTTTTCGTTTACCCGTTCCACGTTTCTCTGTCAATACAATAACTGTTCGTAAATTATACCACTCAATAATAAAAAAAAATACGACACACATAAATAAAATATGTTAGCTATAAATACCTTTACCAGCTCCTTCTATTTCATTTTCCATTCTTTTCGTACCCTTTTCCTTTTTCAACTCCTTTTTCTTATGTCCCTCGGCTTTCTTCAAACTAGCAGCTTGTTCATTTGCCTCCATTTCTTTCTTTCCTACGGGATTCTCCACACCATTATCCACATTTTCTCCTTCAAGTTGCACACCATTATCGGTATGATCACATACAACAATAAAAACTCTGTTACGAACCATACAATCTAATACAAATAAGTTATCCAGTAATACACATTATTTATTTTAAAACTCTATTATGAGTAGTCCGATATCAACTACTACACACAAGTTTATATTAACCAACATAAATTAATGCTTAGCACCTAATACACATTGATGCATCTAATACACATGAATCATTACACACCTATGCGCCAATTACATCTGATACATAGTACACACACCTAATAACCAGTACACAATGGATTACTACAACTAATACACATAATCAAACAAAACAGCTTATTCCATTAACAGCCTTATACACCTAACACACCTGCTCAGATACAAGCTTGTTTTCACGACATATCTGCAACTTATAAGTATCTAAGCTCATTCCACAACGCACTCAACTCATACATATGCCTTATACATCGATTCCACATGATCAACTATAATAGCTTATTCAAAACATTATACACACATTCACAACTATAACAACTTATTCCAACAACAACGTTATATAGTTATCTAAATGCTCACCTACAGTAGCTTATTCCAACAACAACCTTATACATATAGTACACATTCTCATATAACATCTTATTTTCAAGACCTATATTAAACTTATACGTATCTAAGTACAGTGCACGACGCATTAAGCATTCAACTCATACACATGCCTTACACATATAGTACACATTCTCATATAACAGCTTATTTCAAGACCTATATTAAACGTATACGTATCTAATTACAGTGCACGACGCATTAAACATTCAACTCATACACATGCCTTATACATACAGTACACATGCTCACATAACAACTTATTTCAAGACCTATATTAAACTTATATGTATATAACTACAGTGCACGTGTACATATAACATTCAACTCATACACATGCCTTATACATATAGTACACAATCTCAACTATAATTGGTAATTCCAAAATCTTAAACAACTATAACACATGCTCAACTCATACATGGGTACATTCCAACAAAAACCATATAGATATAGTACAAATGCTAATATAATAGCTTATTTTTGAATACCTATATGAAACTTATAAGTACCTAAGTACAGACCACGACACATTCAGCATTCAACTCATACACATGACCACCAAAAAACTTATTTCAAAAACATCCATATATAACTAATACACATGCTCACCTACTTGTTAATTACCAAACCCCTATCTGAAACTTATAATTACCTAAGAACCTTTCACAAATCATTCAACTCATACACATTAGTTAGGTTTTAAGCTTACACAACCAGTTCAATTAACTTACTAACAGTCTAACACAACCAATTCAAGTACCTTTTTCGTCTTCACTATCTCCATCAAGAGTTAGATCAATAGTTTCATACTCGTCATTATTGTGGTGTGGTCGTCTCTTATTATAGATCCTTCCACTTGATCGATGAAACCAAAAACCATCGATAAATTAACCAACGCACTACATATAAATTAATAAGAATAAAAAAAGAATGTATCAATTACCAAAAACTATTTCTTCTTCATTCCTATTGTCGCTCACTTGGGATTCAAAAAGCACCATTCTTGTTTTTTTTGATTACATACACACCTTTGTTACCTGTATTTAAAGAAACAACAAGGAATGAAGATGTGGGGATTTTTGATTGATTGCTCGGATTTGGGGATTCTGGTCTTCATTTTCAATTGCATGATATCCGGTTATGATTGTTGGGGAAGGGTGCGATTGTGGTACTTAACTTTTTCTGTAACTGAAGTAATAAAACATAAGATACTCTCATATACAAAGTGGGTACACATATGCCATCACTCTTTAACTTAATTACAAATGTGCCACTCATGAATGTTTTATCTAATCTCATATAACAAGTTTGATCCAGGGTCTACATGTGTACCTATTTTATCTATTTTAAGCTTGTACACCAATAAAGCCCTATATATATATATATATATATATATATATATATATATATATATATATATATATATATATATATATATATATATATATATATATATATATATCAATCCGTTTTGGCCACTATTTATGAGTGAAGAAGTGACCTAGGAACGACCGGTGAGTTATGATGGGCAAATGATCGGCCTTTTCATTAAAATGTCTCATTAATAGAGAGCATAAGCGGCAGGGAATTAGGCCGCACATTTACATAAGTCCGGCTGGCTTCTCTTCACGTAACCGGCGTTCATTTGGTGCTAAACCGGCGTACTTCAGTGTTGACTCGTAGGTACATAGTTGACCAATGGCGCCCGTAATCGGCGCTATTTCTCCATAAGATTGGCGTACTTTTGCCAAACCATGTGTTATTTCTTCTAAGTCTTTTGAGTCATTAGTTCCTCGTTTCTTTAGTGTCTTTCCTTAGATCATTAGCCCTGCATGTTTATTCATATATTAAGTACCAAAAGTTCTATAAATAAGAGTAAATAGATATATAATTTACATAATATTGGAGGTATAAATAGGTACAATACAAGACTCATCAGCGCATGATGTGACTCTATGAGCAATGTACCAATGCATACCAAGCTAGAACGATCAACAACATGAGAAATACATGCTAAAATGTCAACAATAATGTTGGAGAGTTCATGTTAAGCAATGAAAATGTCAAGTGCGGACCACAAGATTTCAGTGTATGACCATTATAACAAATACAATGTCATAGAAAAAGTATTACGATGCTCTAAACTCATGACCCCAAAGCCTTAATGTGTTATGTATGCATAAATGCACATATGTATACCCTATCGTGTTTTCCAAACACCCAATGTATTCTAAATGATATGCCGTTTACTGAGTTAGTGGGACCAACCGGATAGGAATGTCAACCCAATAGATCTATTCATCACATTCGGCGCTTACAAACAATTAACGGTTCATGATGTGAGGACTTAATGACTAATGTGGTAACTTAGGCAATCCAGTAAATATTTTGTGCGCTTATGATGTAAAATCAAGCAATATATTCTCACCCAAGTATTTTGAAAATAAGTATAAACAATGTAAAAGCGGGCTATGAAACTCACCTTAAGCAATCAAAGTATTTGGAATAGTATAAAATAGAATAATGACGGGGAATTTTATACGTGACCTAGAATAATAAGTCGTTTTAGGGAAAATGCAACACGTACTAAATGCATATGAGTTTTATGAAGTTTTATCACCTTATATACTTGTATTGAGTTTTTACAATGTTACGTAAGTCAATCGTTTAAGAAAAATAGTCAAAACGCGTTTTTAAACATTAAAAACCCTAGAAATAAAGTGTTTTAATTATTAAGTTAATCCCAACTTCAGGTGAACGTATCTAATTCGTTTTAAGTCTGTTTTTCTTCATTAAACTCTCTAAACATAGGTAAAAAAGACTACTTTTATTATTTCATGGCCTTGATTCGTGAAAACATGTTTTAGATAATGGTTTATACAAATACAGTTTAGGACATGTTGTTTTCATATTTCAGAAAATTTTCGATTTCGTCGGGCTATATCTTTCTCGTTTTCTAATAAAATCACTTGTTTCAAAAGCCTAGGTTCATCGTTTTCAAGTATACTTTTCAAAAATGTAAGCCAATTGTTTCAGTTCTGCACCAATTATTTTATAAAATCAAAAATACACACCCATGTGTCAAGTCTATCCAAAATCAGAAACATTGACCCGACTTCATTTGGTCATATCTCTTTCGTTCCTTTTCATCACGACTCGATCCAACTTGATACGTTTAAGTTAAAGTCTCGTCTACAAAAAGTTCAACTAGATCAACATACCAAATTGCACTTAAGGGCATGTTTTATACGAATGAAAACTGGTACTTAGTTTTTTGTCGGTTTTGACTAATAGTTTCATATCATTTATTAAAACACCAAATCAACTCCAAATTTTACAAAATTCAACGTGGGGCATCCTAAGACAAATATGTAAGTATGTGTAAATTGGATTGGCCCAGAAAAATGTTTAAGATGGTTTTCTATGTTGATAATCATGACTGAAAATCTGGACAAATTTCATGTTTTCTACACTTATGTTTAACTCAAATTTTCCAATACAACAAGTATACGTAGGGTATATAAATGAACATGGTATGCTGCATAAGGGTAAAATAAGTATGTAAAGGAGTCGTGGAGGCTTACAATATGTTGGTGGATTATTAGTGCAAAAGAACCCAAGTAAACTTATGAAAAACCCAAGAAACCTTAACTATAAGCTCAAAACTTTAACCCTTGCTACTAACACTTAGACCAAATGAACCAATGACTAGCATCTTCTTGCTCCCATGTGGTGTGGCTGTCTTGAATCAAGAGGAGACAAAAGAGATGAGTTTTTGAGTTGCTTTGTGGTAAATGCGAATGGTTAGGTGTAGGGCTTTTATAATTACACTTAGGGGTAAGTTAAGATCTTTTTTTGTGCATAATAGGAATGTTTTAGCTAAAAAAGACATGGTGTGTCTTGGTCTTTATGGTTTTCCGATTTCATAAGCCCAAGGAGGGGTAGGTACCAAGTTGTAAGTAAGAGTAAGTTCACATGTATGCATAAGAGGGAGTTTAATACATAAATGGTAGTGTAGTGGAACCATGCAAGGATTTCATGTTGGGGTTTCCCCTTTTGTGAAGATAGTGGGCAACAAGGATGTAGGGGGAAGAAAATTTGAAATTCTAGTTTATTATGTATTATAGTATGTATAAGTTTTTATGTAAAAGGATGGTGATGCGTAAAGCATGCATGCATCTACGTAAACGTGAAATGTGAGCGTTTTACGTAAAACTTGTAAAACCAAAAGTGTAGACTTATAAAACATGGTTAAATAAGTCATAAGACACGTGTTTGATGCAGATTAAACTTAGTCTAGTGCCAGTTTATGTTAAGTGTCATTTTTCAGTTTACGCGATTTAGCCTAACGGTTATACGCAAAAGTAAATATTTAAATGTTCAAAGTAAATAGTTTTGAATTTATAGGCAAGTAATGACCTGGAAAATACGAGTTGCTACAAATACTTCAAAATTACATCCTCATCTCGTCTCGATGGCTTAACAACAAATCCATATCTCGGTTGTTGTTACTCATGCATACCAAGAGTTCCAGTAAGTACTTCATGTATATATTTGGTTACCTATATCTAATGTTCGATTATAAAACTTATATATGTATGTATTTCTTTTCAAACAAACTTTCGTATGGTTCTTGAAAAATGCATTTATATTCGCTTTTATGCCACAGGTGACTGGAAATTCGTCTCCTTTATTAACCAAAAAATGTGAAGAATTCAAATCTTACTACAATTAAAACCATATAGCTCTTTATGTGCCTAAGCCATCAAAACGAGGTGGTGGGAGTTGGGTTGTGTATGTATTGAATGGAGGGGTGTCGATAGTTACGCAATCAAACGCATCTACACAGAGTTATGCAGACTCTCGAAGGCATCTCTAGCTGATGTTAACGTCAAAGGTAAAAAACAGTTATGAGATTAGGTTAAGCTTGTTATATGTGCATTGAACATTTACATATATGTTTGAAATTCGTTATTTGCAGGCATTTGTTGTTCATGTAATAATAGGCTTGGAGTTACTGCATGATGAGTGCTTATTCACTCATCGTTTAAGTCAATCGAAATGAAACATCTAAAAACACTCAGATATGCATCAAAATACTAAAAATATCTCAAAATTGTGTTTTATATGTTTGGATGCAAAATTATCAAAATCGGATGAAAAGCGAACAAAGTTTGCATAATTGGCGGTTTCACCCCCAACTTTTAAAATGGCAACTTTAGTCCACAGGAATTTCAAAAATGACGAATTCACCTGGACATTTTAAATTGGAAAATAAGCATTTTAGTCCTTTGGTAATTCTTACTTGTCAAAATTGGTCATTTGGATAATTTTGGAAATTTACAAGTTTAGTCCTCGGAGTTTCAAATTTGGCGATTTGGTCCCTTGATTATGTGAGATTGTCAAATATGACCCTTGGATTACCTTTCAGAAGTTACATGCATGGTCCTTGGATTTTCAGATTTTACACTTTTGGTCCTTTAATATTAAATGGATTCTATTTTAATCCTAAGTCTATACCATAAGTCCAAAATACCACCTTGGCCCAACCAATCCAATCCATGACCCGGTCAACCCAATAACCCACCGGTCAAAGCAATAACAAAACCACCCACCACTCTTCTCCTTCCCCATTTCCCGCCCAAACAAACCCACATACCTAGCTTTCTCTGCTTCCCAGATAACCCACCATCCCAGGAACACTCAACCTCCTCTTTTACCCATCACAAGAACCCAAAACCAGACAAACCCTAAACCCACTTTTACCCAATTCCCAATCCCACTCACCTCATCTCCCAAGACAAAGTCACAGGATGCCATTGCCACTTTGGCAATCTTTGTGAAACACCCACATGAACCTGTGGTTCTGATTATCTCAATTCGTACCTAACAAATTCAATGGTGGGGATTGATTGAATGAAGCACAAGATGTGTTTTTGGTTTGTTTTCTCACACAGAAGTAGCACAGAAGGAGAGAAAGAAGAACAAGATTGTTCTTTTATATCTTTAGTATAAATAGTATTAGAGGATTGTATTGTAAAAGTAGTCTAGAATGATTTGTCTAGCTCAATTTTATTTTCATTGTCATTTTAGTTTTATGTAATCTTTAATCTCAAGTAATGCAACTTTCAGTTTTCTTTCTCTAAATTCACTTCATTGCAGTTTTACTTTTCATTTATGTTCATTAAATCCTAAGTTTGTTGGTAGTCATTTGGAAGTTCGTTGTGTTGGTACAGACTTAGTTTTCTCAGTTTCATACCATTAGAGGGTGTTTGGTGCAAGCTTGATCTATATTCAAAACCGTTTTACCCACTTTGACCCTCAAGGTCAAAGTTCATTACATGTTCTAAGTAGTTTAGGTAATTTAGAAATTGGCCTAACAAAGTTTTTGTGCAAGTTTAGTAAGACGGAAAAAAAAAGGGTCATTTCTGTCACTTACACTTGCACAGAACAGCAGTCATAGCTGCTGTTCTAAGCGCCTTTTCATAGCTTATTTCTGGTCAAAAACTTTTCCAAATTGCTTTTATTACTTCTCTTCATACCCATCTCAATGTATGTTTAGCTTATTTGCCTTAGGATCATTGTAGCTTAGCTTAATTTGCACTACTGAAAGTCCCATTTAGCCATTTCAGTTCTGTTATTGCAGCCCATGTGTTCTTCTTATCAGCTAGATAATGAGCTCAATTTAAGTCCTTAGTAGCTCATAATTGGTTTGCAAGTTCTTTAGTATGTAGAGTATGCTGTTTTGTAGTTTCTAGATACTAGCTTATTAGTTTGGCTGCTTATTCTAGTGCTTAAAACAGCCCCTAGTGGACTGTTTTGGGACTGTTCCACATCAGCAGCCTACTGTTTTTAGATGAGATTTAGGTGGTTTAGAGTAGATTTAGGATGAGCTTTTGTGAGTTAGAACTTAGATATATGGTGGTTATGTTTTTATGCTTTGCTAGAATCTAGTGCTTATTTGTTAGCCTCTATTTGCCCTCAAATGTCCTCCATCTGCTTCTGAATTGCTGTCACAAACAGCAGCCTCACAACAACCACAGTGCGCCTTGGTCAGTGCTTATTTGGTCTACATTTCTGCTTATTCAGTTTATTATTTGCTTATTAGTTTAATTAGCATAGGTTTAATGTAAACTTGGTTTATTTTTTTAGCTTTATTGCTTATCTTGTTGTATTTTAGTTTAGGATTTCCCTAGTTAGCCAATTGTTTTGTCTTCTCCCTTTCATTAGTTGAGCTTAATTTAATTGCTTATTTCATAATCAGCTTAAGTGGTCATTCACTTAATGAAGTCTGTTCTTTTTGTGTTTATCTTGAGACAGTAAGTATCTTCAGGGTGTTTGGTTGTGCCTGTTTTAAGGATATTTGTCAGGTTCTTGTTAACTGTTGCTAGACAAGTTGTTCATACAACTTATTTAGAGCTTTTCTTAAAAGATTTTCACAAAAATATCTCCTTTTGCTTATCCTTCAAGTTTCAGTAAGTAGAAATCAAAAGAAAAATGTTCAAAAAAAAACTGACATGGGTGGGACTCGAACCCATGCCACTCAGCTGAACACACTAACACCACACTCATCTCCAACGCGCCCTTGGGTCTTTCTTGGTTTATGTTTACACCATTTAATACTTAAGGTAGTTTGTTATGTTTATGCTTATTAGCTTATTTTCATTTTAACAGCTTATTTGTAGAAGCTCTTGCACCCATTTCAATTTTATAGATTCCTCATAATGTAAAGTAATTTTTGTAATTTTGCAGACTTTTATAAATTAGTTTAGTATTTTAATTATTTAGTTAGATCAAATCCGTTTTAATTCATAATAATTTTAATAAAAGTCAAAAAATATTCCACTTTTCCTAAAATTATTTTTAGTCATGTGGGACGTAGGAAAATTGATTTCACACCGTAGCTTTAAATTGCAAGCGTTTTACGTTTTAGGCTCGGTGTGTTCCCGATTTTAGTGTTTTGCATTTTAGCACCCTAGGATGTAATTTAGCTTCACTTTATTGTTTCTTAGGCTTAGTAGTAGTAGTATTTTCTTTGTTTTACATGCTTTATTTTACTCCGTTCCTTAATTTGTAGCATAATCAAAATCCAAAATTCGTTTAACGATTCGAGTCTTAATCACGAAACTCAGCGACACGTCAATTTCACACCTCGTTGGGACACGACCGGAAATCACTTTCCGGTATCACTTTATCACACCGTGGGTTTGGAGCGTTAACCCTTTAACTAAAGGTTAATTTCTTAGAATTTAATCAGTTATTTTGATATCGTTGATATTGTGTTTTCACCACTCACTTCACAACGAATCAAATTTTGGCGCCACGCGGGAGGTGTGTTGCGACAATATCGTGAAGTTTTGCGATTAGTGACTTGAAGAACCTTCCTCGTGAAGTTATTGCTTTTGAAAATTCAAAAACCAAAAATATTCTTCCATTCCTCTTATTCGTTGATTCTATTTCTCTTACCCTCTTTACCGTTTAATTCTATCCTTCGTATCCTCTCGACCACTTAATTCTATTTCTTTAACCCTCTACATGTTTAATTCTCATGGCGGCGTTCGATTATCGTCGTTGTTTCCCTTACAAAAGCCGTATGGAAGAGGATCGGCTCTGTTGTCGAATCCAGATTGTTTATGCAAGCGATGTGGAAGGATGGGTGCAAGTAAATATTGTTATTGGTGCGAATTATCGATAACTCTCGATGATTCTCCAAGTTTTCCGACCATCCGCCACAACCCGATGAACCGTTCAAGCAGGAGACCATAGCGGAGTGGTGGAAATTGCTAGCTCTCGAGCACACCACTTGTCCCACTCCGATTTTTATGAATGTTCTTGAGACTTGATAGTCATTCGGATCACCATGTTGGTTTTGTTGATCCTTTGAATAAAGCGATTCCTCTTCATAACTATCAAATGCAATCGTTTATTCCTTGTGTCGGTTGTGGTGAGCCTCTTTTGGTTAACCACATCGTTGGTGTACTTGTGTACAATGTGGTAATGATATCCATAACGGAGTTGTTTGTTTTGTGGTTCGAGAATTCATTTGATTATGATCCTAATCCGAACTCATCTAACGACCCTCAAATTTTTCCAATTACCCACCGCACCCGACCTATCTTCATATGATCAATATCAACTGCTGTGAATTTTGTGGAGGTCCTCACCAAGGATTTGAGTGTCAATCCGGAAACACGTTTGTCTATGAGCAGTTTTCGGTGATGCTTTCGAGTTTTGGTTATGACCAAAATCCATATGATTCACCATTCCGGACTCAGCAGTTTCTTGTTGTGAGTCTGTGGAGGTCCCATTTCATTTCGATTGTCAAATAGGAATCCAATTCCTTGTAACAATCATGACTCTTACGGTTGACAATTTCCAACCTCCACAAAGACCGTGCGGTTCAAACTTCACTGAGCCGTTATCTCAAGAAATCTCCCAAGATTTTGAAACCACAATGAAAACACTTGATGATATGATTAGTAACTTTAAGAATCAAGTGAGTGGTGAAAAGACCATAGGAGAATTGCTAGCGAAGAGCGAGAAGAGCGAAGCTCGCAAATCTAGGGAAGAATTATTAATCCTAGAGCAAGCACTCTAAGGCGTTCCCAATTTCTTAAGGCGCTCTTTATGATGATGACGAGGAGAGTTTTATCCTTTTATAGATAATATTTCTCAACTCCTCGGTCGGTTGATATCCCAGTTGAGATTCCATCTCGAACAAGCGCTATCACACGATATTCCCACTCACTCTCGAACATGGGGGCGTGCATCTTGAAACCTGTTCACGAAAAGGAATCGGACGAATTCATAAAGTCTAGTGTTGAGAACATTGTCCCAATCCGAGAGAGTCACAGGAACTTCGATCATATGTGTGATTCTCTTTCCCTCTTGAGTGTTCAAATGATCATTTGAAACTTTCTCCAATTATGCGCGACGATTGTGCTTCCTATGGAAACATCGAGTATGTTGAGGCATCACTTCCACAATTTGATCTTGACCTCTTCTTGAGGAGTTCACCCCAAAATTTGATTCGTGTAAAGTGAGTGGTGAAAACAAACACAATATCAATATATCAAATTAACCGTAAAATTCGGCAAATTAACCCTTTAGGAAAAGGTCAACGTGCCAAACCTCACGGGTGTGATAAAAGTGATACCGGAAAATGATTACCCGGTCGTTTCCCAACGAGGTGTGAATTGACGGTGGCGTTTGAGGTTTGGGATTGGATGCTTGAATACAAAGAATTTTTAAATTTTGGAATTTTAAACTAAATGGCGGAATTTAAAGGAAAGCAATAAAACTACACTAAGGAAATCTAAGGAGTCCTAATATTAATCTAAAATACTAAGAAACTACGAAACTTAAAGCTAATTAAAAGCGTAATTAACCTAAAATCGGGCACGTCACGGGTCTCATGGCGCCTTAAAAAGTGAAAATGTAAAATATTAACCCTACAAACTTAAAATTAATTTTCCTACATTCTAAATGACTAAAAATAATTTTAGGAGAAAGCCGGGTATTTTTAGACTTTTATTTTATTTATTACAATTAAAAACTAAATAATACTAATTAATTAATAAAAATATAAAATTCTTTTAGAAAAATCTGCAAAATTACATAAAATACTAAAAACTAAAGCGAGTTTAAGAAAAATATAAAGAGGTACACTTCTTATTTGATCGTGAGTTAAAAAGACTTAATGTTAATAAGCTTAAATCGCAATGTGTATTCAAGTAAATAGGAAAGCAATATCTAACACAAAGCAGGCACTAGAGCAGATGGTAATGTGTTGGGTGTGTGGGGTTCTGTAAGGTTTCAAGAGGTCGTGGGTTCAATTCCCATCTCCTCTCTTTCTCACTTATTATTTTTTTTTTTTACAAACTAAATTAAAGGATCAAAATAAGGCTTTTTTTTATAAAACTTGAACTTGAAATGAAATAAGTCATTATCTAACACTAGTTTACAACAGACTACATATAAATGGTTTTGGCTAGGGACAGATCAAGGCAACAAAAGCTACAATAAGATTTGTAAATAAGCTAAACTAATGAAGAATAAGTTAAAGAACCTAAAAGCACTATAGGGAGGACAGAAATAAGCAAAATGAAAACATCAATAAGCTAAAAAACTACTAAGTTCTTTGCGATGCATGGTTAAAAGCGACTTATGGGGACATTTCTTGCTTAAAAATAAGCTAGCTACTGACTAGCTTAAGCCTAAAAGGCATAAACTAAACAAGATTACACTAAGTACTATCTAACAAAACAAAATTCAAACACTCTAACCTATGATTAAGTGAAATGGCTCTAAAAAAAATGATTAGGGACATTTCTTTGTCCTGTTGTAATGATGGGACGAAACGACCCACTATGGGCTTTGAAGGGCAAATAAAAGCTAGCAATTAAGCTCTCGTACCGGATAAGCTAAAACAAGTCATGTTCATACTACTAACTACTTGCGAACAATAAGCAAATCCTAAAACTAGCTCTATACTACTTCTAAAAGGTTTTAGCTACTAAGGACTAGTTAAAACATCAAATAAGCTAACTCGATACTCAAGCTGAAACCATTTTGACATCAAACATGGGTCAAAAGTGAAATTGACCCATGAAATTGGTTGTTCCAAACACCCCTTTGGGGCGTAAAATCGTTTTCTTTGTTGTGAGCTAAAAACAACTTTAATCTCTAACCAAAAGCTCAAATGAGCTTAATTGAAAACTTGTAAAGTACTTTTAACATCAAAATTCAAAAGACATAATTCAAGAAGATCAAGGCGCATAACTAAAATGGAATAAAAAAGCGAAATTGCATTGACTTGAAATTAAAATTACATGTAAAGTTAAATGACAATAAAAAGTAAATGGGTACTAGAAAAGAATTTCTAGACTCATTTTACACTAGCACTAATCTCCTATAAATACAAAAGCGAAAAGTCATCTAGCTTGTCTTATTTCTTGGTTTCGACTTGTGTTTGTTTTGTGAGTGCAAACAAGCCAAAGGCACATTTGTGCTTCTTGAAACCATTCTCGACCATTAGATTCCCTATGGCGTCTACCACGACCATTGATTGGCTTGATTAGGTTGTGGATTGATGACTTGGAGGTGCAACATGTGAAGAGGGAGGAAGACATAGGTGAGCATGTGAAGCCTTGTTGGGAGTTGGGATTGAGAGTGATGGAGAGAGGGTGAGAGGAGGGAAAGTGTGGCGCCAAGATGCATTTGGTTTCGGTTTTGGTATTATCTTACGGGTAAGCGGGTTTGGGTGAATTGGGTGAAAAGGGAAAGGTATAAGTGTAATGGGTGGGGGTGAATGGGTTTTATTAAGTTTTATTTTAGAAAAGAGTTTTAAAAGTAAAATGTAATTTGTGCTTTTTGCTTGAAATTGTTTTTTTAAGAGAGAAAATATTTAATAAAAATTGGTTTTACTAAAAATAATTGTTGTAAAATAAAAATAAAAAATGGTTAAAAATAATTGTTTTTAGTGAAAACGTTTTTGAGGGTAAAATGGCAATTTAGGTTACGGGACGGATAAAATGGGAATTTTGGGTTATTGGTTAGGTTTAATCGGTTTTCCCAAACCCACTCTAAGATCATGTCCGGGTCTTGAATTGATCAATGATCCTAGAAAATCATATCCGACAGCGACTTCTCAAGACTTTCACGATTTATTTCGATTTTGCTCGTTTTCGCTCATTTTGTACTGCAAGACAAAAACACACTCGAGGATATTTTGACATATTTTGATCGTATTTGGGTGTTTTTAGTCATTTTAGTGGTCTTAGGCGGGTAAAAGCGATGAGTGAATAAGCACTCATCAAATTCCCCATTAGGCAATTGCTAGTCCCTAGCAATCTTTTGAGAAAACTTAATGGTTTGAATCTCTTTACCAAAAGCCATTACTTACGGAGTAGCCAAATGTTTCGATTCAAGTAAGAACTATGGTACATCGATAACCATGTGATTTTGAGCAAATCACCGACTTTCAACGGATTTGATTTGTCTTTACCGTGCCGTTTATACGGACTAGCCAACTCTTAGATAAATTATCAATATTATCTTTGGTGGTGATTACCAATTATGGTTTTCCACGCCTTTACCACAAGCCATAAACTTATGGGCTAGCCAACTCTTCACTAATTAAAGATATGGTGAAATGAACACCATACAATTTTGGGCAAATTGCAAGCCGTCAACGGTTTGATAAATCTTTACCAAGAGCCGTTTGCTCTGGATTAGCCAATCCTTTTGTTTATTAGACAAGGCGGATGATAACCAATTGAGTAAGTGTAGAACACTTGCTCCAAAAAAAAATTTTGGCCAAAAGCGGGAATTGGTATAATTATATGATAAAATTAGTGAGAATTCCCCCACTTAGAAATGAATATTGCCCTCAATATTCAAAGTACCGCGGTTATCCGAGACAAAAACGTGAAAGGGAAATACTACGGCCATTATTTAGAAAGATGATTTTTTTTTTTTTTTTTTTTTTTTTTTTGAAAACTTATATATATAACATGTGGGGCAACTCCCCACACTAGGGTGGTACACACGGTGAAAACCCATGTTTAGCTCTTGTTTTGATTACCGAGTCGCTAACTTGACTCGACCCCAATTAATTGGTTCATGGGAAGCAAGTGGAAGAGACAATCACCATCGGACTTTCATTCAAAATGTTTGGACAAACATTTGAAGCACGTGAAAGTTCCACACCGATGAGATATACATAGAACCGGCTCAAAAATGATAAATGAAAATGCGGGGTCAAAGATAGTGTCTTCATTCCCAAAGGAGTGAAGATGAAGAGAAATCACGAGATATTTGAGGAAAGGAAGAAGGTTTTGATAACAATCAAGATCCATTCTTCATCCTCGAAATGTAAACATATCGGGAGGAAGGGTGAGGTAGTATCATTAATAAGCAAACTCATATGATAGAGTACACCTTCCTCCGAGTTAATATCATCCTCAAGATCAAAATAAAAATGATCATGTTCCGGAGGAGATATGTCATGAGAGAGTTCAGGAGAACTCTTTATGAAAAGAATCATTCATATGAAGTGAATTTGTGAACTCTTGTTCCATTGTGGGCTCATCACTATCCTCAATCGAGTATCAAAGAGTGGATTCTCGAGAAATTGAAGTGAATTCGAATTGAATTCAAATAGAGGATTAGTGAAAGTAGCTTTGAATATTTCGGGAACAAAGTGATCAACATTCTCATTTGGATTGTTGGGATAAGTGAGTGAACAATCATTATCAAGGAGACTTTCGGTCTCTCCCGGATCGGCTTGAAATCAAAGAGTGGATTGATGTGAGTGAGTTCACGGAGAACTCCTCAAGAAAGGGTCGACATCAGTTGTGGAAGTGATGCCTCAACATACTCGATGTTTCCATAGGAAGCACAATCGTCGCTACAATTGGAGAAAGTTTCCAAATGATCATTTGAACACTCGAGGGGAAGAGAATCACACATATGATCGGAAGTTCCTGTGACTCTCTCGGGATTGGGACAATGTTCTCAACACTAGACTTTATGAATTCGTCCGATTCCTTTTCGTGAATAGTGTCAAGATGCACGTCCCCATGTTCGGAGAGTGAGTGGGAATATCGGGTGTGATAGCGATTGTTTGAGATGGAATCTCAGCTTTGGATATCAATGGCCGAGGGAGTTGAGAAATATTATCTATAAAAGGATAAAAACTCTCCTCGTCATCATCATAAAGAGCTGCCTTAAGAAATTGGGAGCATGCCTTAGAGCTTGCTTTAGGATTAATAATTCTTCCCTAGATTTGCGAGCTTCGTTCTTCTCGTTCTTGACTAGAAATTCTCCTATGGTCTTTTCACCACTCACTTGATTCTTAAAGTTACTAATCATATCATCAAGTGTTTTCATTGTGGTTTCAAAATCTTGGGAGATTTCTTGAGATAACGCTCGGTGAAGTTTGAACCGTGCGGTCTTTGTGGAGGTTGGAAATTGTCAAATCCGTAAGAGTCATGATTGTTACAAGGAATTGGATTCCTATTTGACAATCGGTGAAATGGGGACCTCCATAAAGGTACTCATGATAAAAACTGTTGAGTGCGGAATGGTGAATCATATGGATTTTGGTCATAACCAAAACTACGAGCATCACCGGAAAAGCATTCATAGACAAGCGTGTTTCGGATTGACACTCAAATCCTTGGTGAGGACCTCCACAAAATTCACGGCGATGATGTTGATCATATGAAGATAGGTCGGGCTGCGGTGGGTAATTGGAAAAATTTGAGGGTCGTTAGATGAGTTCGGATTAGGATCATAATCAAATGAATTCCTCGAACCACAAAACAAACAACTCCCGTTATGGATATCATTACCACATTGTACACAAGTACACCAACGATAGGGTGAACCAAAAAGAGGCTCACCACAACCGACACATGGAATAAATGATTGCATTTGATAGTTATGAAGAGGAATCAGTTTATTCAAAGGATCAACAAAACCAACATGGTGATCCGAATGACTATCAAGTCTCGAAGAACATTCATAAAAATCGGGAGGTGGGACAAGTGGTGTGCTCACGAGGCTAGCAATTTCCACCACTTCCGTTATGGTCTCCGGTTCTTGAGCGGGTTCATCGGGTTGTGGCGGATGGTCGGAAAAACTTGGAGAATCATCGAGAGTTATCGGATAATTCGCACCAATAACAATATTTACTTGCACCCATCCTTCCACATCGCTTGCATAAACAATCGGGATTCGACAATAGAGTGATCCTCTTCCATACGGCTTTTGCGGTGGAAACAACGGCGATAATCGAGCGTCGCCATGAGAATTAAACATGTAGAGGGTTAAAGAAATAGAATTAAGTGGTCGAGAGGATCGAAGGATAGAATTAAGCGGTAAAGAGGGTAAGAGAAATAGAATCAACGAATAAGAGGAATGAGAAGAATATTTTGGTTTTGAATTTTTCAAAAGCAATAACTTCACGAGGAAGGTTCTTCAAGTCACTAATCGCAAAACTTCACGATATTGTCGCAACACACCTCCCGTGCGGCGCCAAAATTTGATTAGTGTAAAGTGGTGGTGAAAACAAACACAATATCAATATATCAAATTAACCGTAAAATTCGACAAATTAACCCTTTAGGAAAAGGTCAGCGTGCCAAACCTCACGGGTGTGATAAAAGTGATACCGGAAAATGATTACCGGGTCGTTTCCCAACGAGGTGTGAATTGAGCGGTGACGTTTGAGGTTTGGGATTGGATGTTGAATACAAAGAATTTTTAAATTTTGGAATTTTAAACTAAATGACGGAATTTAAAGGAAAGCAATAAAACTACACTAAGGAAATCTAAGGGAGTCCTAATATTAATCTAAAATACTAAGGAAACTACGAAACTTAAAGCTAATTAAAAGCGTAATTAACCTAAAATCGAGGCGCGTCATGTCTCTGCGCGCCTTAAAAAGTGAAATGTAAAAATATTAACCCTACAAACTTAAAATTAATTTTCCTACATTCTAAATGACTAAAATAATTTTAGGAGAAAGCCGGTATTTTTTCGAATTTTATTTTATTTATTACAATTAAAAACTAAATAATACTAATTAATTAATAAAAATATAAAATTCTTTTAGAAAAATCTGCAAGAATTACATAAAATACTAAAAACTAAACTGAGTTTAAGAAAAATATAAAAGAGGTACACTTCTTATTTGATCAGCAGTTAAAAAGACTTAATGTTAATAAGCTTAAATCTGCAATGTGTATTCAAGTAAATAGGAAAGCAATATCTAACACAAAACAGGCACTAGAGCAGATGGTAATGTGTTGGGTGTGTGGGGTTCTGTAAGGTTTCAAGAGGTCGTGGGTTCAATTCCCATCTCTCTCTTTCTCACTTATTATTTTTTTTTCTTTTACAAACTAAATTAAAGGATCAAAATAAGGCTTTTTTTTATAAAACTTGAACTTGAAATGAAATAAGTGTTATCTAACACTAGTTTACAACAGACTACATATAAATGGTTTGTTTGGCTAGGGACAGATCAAGGCAACAAAAAGCTACAATAAGATTTGTAAATAAGCTAAACTAATGAAGAATAAGTTAAAGAACCTAAAAGCACTATAGGAGGACAGAAATAAGCAAAATGAAAACATCAATAAGCTAAAAAAACTACTAAGTTCTTTGATGCGATGGTTAAAAGCGATTATGGGGACATTTCTTGCTTAAAAATAAGATAGCTACTTTAGCTTAAGCCCTAAAAGGCATAAACTAAACAAGATTACACTAAGTACTATCTAACAAAACAAAATTCAAACACTCTAACCTATGATTAATTTGAAATGGCTCTAAAAAAATGATTAGGGACAACTGGCAGTCTGTATAATGATGGGACGTAACGACCCACTATGGGCTTTTGAAGGCAAATAAAAGCTAGCAATTAAGCTCTCATACCGGATAAGCTAAAACAAGTCATGTTCATACTACTAACTACTTGCTAGAACGATAAGCAAATCCTAAAACTAGCTCTATACTACTTCTAAAAGTTTTTAGCTACTAAGGACTAGTTAAAACATCAAATAAGCTAACTCGATACTCAATGAAACCATTTTGACATCAAACATGGGTCAAAAGTGAAATTGACCCATGAAATTGGTTGTTCCAAACACCCCTTTTGGGGCGTAAAATCGTTTTCTTTGTTGTGAGCTAAAAACAACTTTAATCTCTAACCAAAAGCTCAAATGAGCTTAATTGAAAACTTGTAAAGTACTTTTAACATCAAAATTCAAAGACATAATTCAAGAAGATCAAGATCGCATAACTAAAATGGAATAAAAAACCGAAATTGCATTGACTTGAAATTAAAATTACATGTAAAGTTAAATGACAATAAAAAGTAAATGGGTACTAGAAAAGAATTTCTAGACTCATTTTACACTAACACTAATCTCCTATAAATACAAAAGCGAAAAAGTCATCTAACTTTGTCTTATTTCTTGGTTTCGACTTGTGTTTGTTTTGTGAGTGCAAACAAGCCAAAGGCACATTTGTGCTTCTTGAACCATTCTCACCATTAGATTCCCTATGGCGTCTACCACGACCATTGATTGGCTTGATTAGGTTGTGGATTGATGACTTGGAGGTGCAACATGTGAAGAGGGAAGGAAGACATAGGTGAGCATGTGAAGCCTTGTTGGGAGTTGGGATTGAGAGTGATGGAGAGAGGGTGAGAGGAGGAAAGTGTGGCGCCAAGATGCATTTGGTTTCGGTTTGGTATTATCTTACGGGTAAAGCGGGTTTGGGTGAATTGGGTGAAAAGGAAAGGTATAAGTGTGATGGGTTGGGGGTGAATGGGTTTTATTAAGTTTTATTTTAGAAAAGAGTTTTAAAAGTAAAATGTAATTTGTGCTTTTTGCTTGAAATTGTTTTTTTTAAGAGAAAAATATTTAATAAAAATTGGTTTTACTAAAAATAATTGTTGTAAAATAAAAATAAAAAATGGTTAAAAATAATTGTTTTTAGTGAAAAACGTTTTTGAGGTAAAATGGCAATTTAGGTTCGGGACGGATAAAATGGGAATTTTGGGTTATTGGTTAGGTTTAATACGGTTTTCTCAAACCCACTCTAAGATCATGTCCCGGTCTTCAATTGATCAATGATCCTAGAAAATCATATCCCGACAGCGGCTTCTCAAAGACTTTCACGATTTATTTCGATTTTGCTCGTTTTCGCTCATTTGTACTGCTGAGACAAAAACACACCGAGGATATTTTTGACATATTTTGATCGTATTTGGGTGTTTTAGTCATTTTAGTGGTCTTAGGCGGGTAAAAACGATGAGTGAATAAGCACTCATCACTGCACATGCTGATGACAATTTCCTGGAGATCCATGATGGAAATAGACCAAATAAATTGCAATGTTTATTGAGAATGACAGTGTTAAGCTCACTGTATCTGAAAGTATAAGTCTTTTTATATCAACTTTTGTTACATATCTTTCAAATAAATGGCTTTCCTATACCGAATATTTTTATGTTGTCTCACTACAATGGACGGAATGGAGCTTATACCGATGGGTTCTTTGTATTCCACCAATAAAAAGAGATTTTCTAATAATACAGAACTAACATATTCAAAAATCGATTCCCAAACCGAAATTCCTACTAATTATTATAAGCGACATTGGGTAGGTGATACACTGATTACAAATGATTGTAGGCTTCATCAGACATCTGAATTTCATATCAAAGGTGAATGTTTTTGCTGACATAACATACTCTTCAGATACCAACAAAAATATGTTGTGTTACCTTATATTTTTGAACAATTTTTCTGCATACATTATTTGAAATATTCTTTGCTGATATATTGTTTCATGTTCCTGATGTGTCAGAGACGTGCAGTCAAGACAGATGCAGATATCCACATCTTCAAACCTAAAAATGCAATCACCAAATACATATAGGTCATCATCTTCGTGTTGGAAAATTGGTTGGCAAAAGTTACTTTTGACCAACTTTGGACAGAATTATCTATATGTATATGTCACATATATGAGTAATAGTTTGTAGGTTCGCGTTCTCCTCGAAGAGAGCTTCGCAATTAGCCTTTATGTGTCCAAAATAGAGTTGATGTGAATGAGATATCGGGTCTCAAAGTTAGGCATTCGGTACCATGCCTAAAGAGGTAAAGTAGTTTATTTTCAATCCCACATCGGTGGTGTTGGAATCACTCCTAAACAAGATTTCAAGTATTTATATTTCATATGTAATAGGTAGCTTTGTTATGGCCTTTATGTTTGTTTAAGGTCAAGCTTATGTAGAAGGCCCATAAGCAGTCCAAGCCCAATAAGGAATAGGGAAGGAGAGGAGTGTTGCCCTAGCTCCTTGCCTATAAATACATTGTAATAACCTTCATTTGAAGGTGGGTTGTTCAAGTTATTCTTTCACTCACCTCCTACGCGTACCGGTTACAATATTGTGTGTGTGTGTGCTTGTTTACTTGTTCAATCGCCTTATCTCTTCTCTTATAAGCTTGTGTTGTAAAACTAGTGACCTAACAAAGGTATCAATCGCCAAATAGTTGGGTGTACTCGTTTGTTTTTGAAGTTTTGGTTTTGGGTCTTCGGCGTAAAGATAACACAATCTTTGATGCGCTTAAAAACTAATTTTTACACTTTTGAATCCAAGATTCTTGTACTTTCAACGTTATTAGGTGTTAAACTATTGGTTTTGGCAAAAGTTTGGAACTTTACGTGTTTTCCTTGTTTTTAAGCTTGTTTTTGCATGAAGTGTTATCCTACAGCGTAATCGTTTTAAGTGCTTTGGATCATCAAGTTTCACACTTTTGTGTTATTTGGTGTTATTGAAGCTATTTCAACACACAAAAATGGTTTAGAAACACATTGGGATAGAATCAAAGTTACGAGTAATCTTCTGGCGTAACAAAACCCTAAAATTACGCGTAAGACTTTCCTTGGTTTGATCTTCAATTTTCGGTTTATTCCGTGTTTTCTAACTTGGATAAGTCCGAAAATACGTCGACTTTGGATATCTTTTGCACCGTGAAGTGTAAAGATCACTTGGGATAAAACCACAATCTTACGCTTAAGCATAAAGCTTACGCGTGAAAATCTTACGCTTAAGATTCATCTTACGCGTAGACTTAGTCCCACGCATAAGGTAATCCCACGCCTAACTTTCTCGCCTAACTTCATCGCTTACGCGTAACTTTAGTCTTTTTCCTTACGCGTAAAGCTAAATCCTCTGGCGTAACTATTCTTGTTACGCGTAACTTTTGGTGTTTTACGCATAAGTGCTACTTGGTTCTTGTCATTTCTACGCCTAAGGATACTTCATCAACAAAGGTTCATTCGACTACAAAGATCCATTCTTACTACACAAGTTTATCATCATGTCTCAACCACCATACTCTAACTACTTCCCTCACACTTATAATCATCAACAACAACAACAATTAACTCCACAACATCAACAATGGAATCAACAACAAGCAATTTATCAACAACAATTTAATCGAAGAACATACTCCACAACTTGGTGCAATTCCACAACCACAAATGGTTCAACCACCACCAAGTCTTCAAACTCTACCCTACACAAACGATTTCAATCAACATCCATCACGAAGCACTATGAAGGAACCCACTTGGTTTGCAAAGATGTGTGAAGCTTTAAGCGACCAACAATCAATTCATGAAGTCGGATCACTTGATAGACCTCCAATGCTCACTCCGAAACTACGATCAATGGGTGATAAGGTTCTTTAGGTTACGTGATCCGAAGAAGCCACATGGAAAGTTCTTAAAGAAGGTTATCTTGGAAGGTCCATTTGAGATGCCTACCGTCATTGTGCCGGAGATCAGCTGCTTTGTTCCACCAAGAGATGAACAAACCAACATTGCTACTTTGCAGCACTTAAATCCTACTGAACTTCTACACTATGAAGTGATGAACTTGCAATGGAATACATCCACTTAGGATTACCAAACCCAATTCTTCGTAGTGTTGATGCTCAAAAGATCGCACAAAAATGTGGGATCATATTAGCCTTCTTATGGAAGGATCGTACTCAATCGGGAGGATTTGGAATCCAAAATTTACTTGGCTTATGAACACTTCATGATTGAACACGGAGAGACACTTGAGTCATATCATCACGATTTTCGGACATCATCAATGATTTGGATAAACACAACATCATCATGCCAAGAATTGCGTGAATACTAAGTTCTGAGTAGTCTTGGTCGAGAATGGGAGAAGTATGTCATTTTTCTCCGTCAGCGAAGAGCATGCATCATTCTACTTATGGATTGTTGTACGATTACTTGAAGCCTCATGAAAAGGAAGTTGATCGGGAAAGGATTCTCCGTGCTCAAATTGCTAAACAATCACAACCGGACAATCAACAACTTGCCTTGTATGCTCAATGAATTATCCCTCTCAACCAAAGAACTCAACCAACTGCTTCCAACACACCTTCACGGAACAACCTCAACCTCAACAAAATCAATTGGTCCCATACAAGAACAATGCTCAAGCATATGTCGTTGAAGCTCCGAGGAAATCGATCCATTCAAGCATTGCAACAAGGATTTGTGATGATTGCTAATGCTTTTGGCGTTACACCAACAAATCCAACAATCGATTCGTTCCTCATCTAACACGGACTCAAGTTGTTGTGAACAATGGACGTGTTGAAGTTCGAAATCGTGATTATGGTCGTCGGATGAGCGGTGGTCAAGGGTTTAATCTTGTGGGTAGGAATAACAACGAGCTCAAGTGGTGGAACAGGAAATGCTCGAAATCGGTTAAATGGTCTTAGATGCTACAACCGCAATGAGAAGGGACACTGGCTAATGCATGCCCAAAGCCAAGGACTCGAGGCGGTGCTTATTTCAAAGAGGCCTTACTTTTGGCTCTTAAGGATGAAGCCGGTGGATCTCTCACAAACAAAGAACGAGCTTTATGGCGATGCGAGACTCGAGATGATGATATGGAGGACTTGCGAGCTAATGCATTTGTTATGTTGATGGCTAATATGCATGAGCTACACATGAGTGATTCGGGCCCGATGTATGACATCGATGGCTTGTCTCGTGTGCCAACAAACCATCATCATATCGAACTAATATCTCGCCAATATCTGAATCCGGCGCGGATCGGTCGCTCAAAATGAGTCTTCTACATCTTCTTCTCGATGATTTTCAAGTTAACCACAGTTTACATTTGACGATCAAGGCGACCTTATGGTCCCTTTGATAATCAAATTGACTCCGTGGTCGTTCGAGGATCTAAAGAATGATCATGTTGAGACTCACGTTGAACAAGATGATCTGTTGCCTCATCCGGATTTTGCTCGGTTAATTCAAGACCATAAAATCAAAATGGAGGAATGTTATGCATTAAATCAATCCCTAAAAGTAAAATGCATTTATTAACCAAGGATTTTGAATGTTTACAAATGCAACTCAACTTTTCAAAACTCAAGAAAACCGTGAAAAGGTTTTGAAGCCGCTTTACAAAATCTCATCAAAACGAAAAATATTTAGAGACGGATCGTGATCTAGCCGCCTCGAAGAATGCTTTGTTGTCCGAATTAGAACAATGAAACATGAACATAAAAAGCAAATTAACGCTCTCACCTTGGAAAATCAAAAAGCTAAGGTTTGAGTTGTTAAATTGTCAAAAGCAGTTCTCCGCATACAAAAAGCATTCGACGAATCGGGTAGATGACCTTCTTGAAGAAATCATCGACTTGCAAAACAAACTTAAAGAGTTTAAAGCATTGTTTACAAACATGGTGAATCCGTAATGACTATTGAAAAGTTTACCTTAAAACCCAATCCAAAAGGATTTGGAAAAATCTAGGCGATTACAAACCTAAGCTTTCACTAAAAACATTCAAACCAACTCCAAAGTTTCGGTGCGACATACAAAATTGATAATACTATCATGAGTGTTGTTGAATACCATCGTCAAGAGGAATTAGATGCGAAAGACGAGTCGATCAAAATTAAAAATGTTGTTTACAACAAACCTTTTAATTATAAAACGCGGTCACTTTCGTCACACCAACGGATTCTTCTAACACACCAAGGGTTATCATCAAAACACCCGAGTCTTCTATTGTTAATCCCAAAGCAGTCTTTGCACAAACTTACGGTCCTTTACCTTCCATTAGTGAAGTAAACTCAAAACCCGAAAATCGAAAAATCCTTCGATATTTTGACATTTTCATGGTCGACCTCAAAATTTTACAACATGAGATAGAATATCGATCGAAATCAAAGTTGAACATTTTCAATCGCCTCGGCGAGAGAACAACGAGACATCTTTCGTAAAAATCTTTTACCTAATGTTAAAAACTTGAAAAGTTGTGCAATTGCACAGGAAAAGGATTTTCATAAGGAACTTGGGTAATGAAAACGTTTTCGAGAAAACATAAACATCTATTACTAACACAAAACGCAAAAGAAGCTGTTGAGAAAAGATGTTGATCGACTCTTGGAAGATGTTATCGTCTTGATATCCATAATGTTGTGCTACTCTATTCGTTGCCATATGCATCGATCATATCTCTGCGATATTGTTGAAAGCTGTTACAACTGTTGAGAACACCGATAATGTGCTTCGGATCGAGTCTTTAAAAGGCGAAAATAAACGATTACACACGAAATTAACAATGCAAAGCGTCGTCTTCATTGGTGTGAAAAGATATTCACAACCATCAACTCGGTTTTCAAAAGAAAATCGCTCAATTGAGTGCTAAATCTTGATCCTAAAATTGAGCAACTGGATGATCAAAGCGTGTCTCGAAAAGTCAAATCTCAAAATATGAACAAGAACTTTTAAAAGTTAAGCAGAATATGGTGTCATATTTGATTTACTCAAAAGACTCGAGATGAAGCATCAAACGAACTTGATCACTATCTTGCTCACACTAGAGAAGTCATGAATTTTGCCGGTAATCTTCGTTACGAAAATCAAAATCGATTCACACTATCTCTAAGTTACGGAAATGTTAGGAAAGTATGAACAACTTCCGCCTCTGTGATTAAGAGATTAGCACCACCACACTTAGTAATCGTGAACCTAGAATTCCCAACGCCAAATCACAAGTTGCTAATGTGTTTCCCTCTCTTGAAACAGAATAGTTGCATCTTTTCCAAACGTCCGCACTTCAACGCCTAGGAGCACTCAAGCGAAGAATAGGAAGTTGCGACCTAAGAAAAGATCAATAAGGAATGCTAAAGTATAAGAACACCCTAGGAATCAATAAAACTCATGTTACTTCCACTATAGATGTTGCGTCGGCAAATGTAATAGAAATAGTGATGTAACGAATGCTAAACCGTTAAGTACCTTTGATATTGATCGATGCACCTTGTGATATTTGTCAAAAGAGTATGAATTCGATTGTCATGACAAATGTGTTGCTAAAGCTATAATCTCTAGATTACGGAATCTAAGAATCGGAATACCTCTAGGCCCACTAATCATTCTAAGTACGTAGCTTGGTAAACCACCTTCTTTAGATTCTAAGGCAACCATTGCTATCACAGAGTCTCGCCACACCCCTAAGAATACTGATAACACCTAGTGTTTTCACTAAGACTAAAGCAAAGAGTAGTTATAGATGGCGAAATGGATATATAACACACTTGGATTTAAATGGATGCCTAAACTTATCAATGTGTGTATGTCTAATGTACACCTTGGAACCCTCTAACATTTCGGGTTCCACATCTACTTCTATTCCATCCGTAGTCATGCATGTGTGTAATGCGGTGTCTGAGATCATTCTCTGATTGTTGATAGCGGATGTTCCCGACACATGACGAGCAATCTTAAACTGTTATCAAACTTTATTGCAAAGTTCATTGGCACCGTCGATTCGGGAGCGATCACTTCGCGACCATCATGGGCTACGGAGATTATGTTAATGGGAACATCGAAATCGGCAGGGTTTACTATGTGGAAGGCCTCGGTCACAACTGCTTTCGATGAGGTCAATTTTGTGATGGAGATTTGGAGGTTGCTTTCGGGAGAAAACTTGTTTCATTCGTGATCTACAAGGAAACGATCTTATGTCCGCTCGCGTAATTCCGGTCTCTACACTATCTCTATGCAAGACATGGTTGCTTCCTCTCCCATCCGCTTACTTTCAAAGGCAACATCTACAAAATCCACGGCTATGGCAATCGTCGTCTCTCACATCTAAACTTTCAAACCATCACCAATCTTGCTCGACACAAACTAGTTGAAGGACTCCCGATTCCGGTATTCAAAAGATCACCTTTGCTCGACTGTGAACAAGGGAAAAGCACTCGTGCTCATTTTCCTTCAAAGGTGGAACCGACTCTCGAAGATGTGCTTCATCTTCTTCACATGGATTTGTGTGGCCCCATGCGCGTGCAAGCGATAAATGGCAAATGCTACATCTTAGTAATCGTTGATGACTACTCTCGATGGACTTGGGTCTACTTTCTTCTTAGTAAAGACCAAGCTCCACAAATGATCATCACCTTTCTCACAAAGATACGAGTTCACCACGCAACACCGTCGTAATCATCGAGCAGACAAAGGAACCGAATTTGTTAACAAAACCCTTCGTGAATTTTATGAGAAAGTGGAATTACGCATCAAACATCTATTGCGGACACTTGAACAAAGCGGAGTTGTTGAAAGACGAAACCGAGCGTTAGTGGGCGCAGAACAATGTTAATCAATGCTAAACTTCCGGATTACTTATGGGCGTGTCGATTCATCGCATGCTATACTCAAAACCGTTCCATGATCACAAAACGCATACAACAAAACACCTTTTGAGCTTGTCCACAACTATAAACCGAACCTCAAACAATTTCATGTATTTGGATCCCTTTGCTATCCAAATAATGATCGTGATGATTTTGGAAAGCTAAAAGCCAAAGCGATATTGGAGTCTTTATTGGATCTGTGACAATTCTAAAGGTTTCAGAATGGAATCGTCGAACTAAGGAGGTTATGGAAGCGATTCATGTTCATTTCGATGAACTCACGGAGATGGCTTCGAGTATAACGACTTAGAACCGGTCACAACCGTTTAAACTTCCTCAACCCCATCATCACCGAAGAAAGCCCTCGGCTAACTCGTCAACAAATGGAAAGGTTATTTGCTCCTACGTTACGTGGCGATATTGATGAACGTGCTCTGGTGTATCCATTGTTTCATTGCACAACCCGATAATATTCCCATACGATACACTGCTACAACAATTCTTGTTGAAGATGCACCTACACCAATTGACTCCAACACAACAGCTTGAACACACCGCTTCCAACAATGATGAACCAACCGATGATATTACGAATGAAGTACCCCACCCGCAGATTTTGATCCAAATCGTTCTTGACCCGTTTGCCAATGAGATCTGCGCACCGGATGTCGCGGAATCTTCAACAAACCATTTGAATCCTCGAATCCGCACAATGTATACCAACATCAACCCTCTACACATAGATGGACAAAAGACCATCCTCGGCTAACATTATTGGCAACCCGAATCAACCAAATATTACGAGACAACGTCTTCACTCGGATGGTGAACACGCATTTATGCACTCACCGTCTGCCAATCGAACCTAAAGACATTAAGGATGCAATGACAAAGACAATGGATTGAATCCATGCAAGAAGAACTCAATCAATTCAAGCGTCTTGAAGTATGGGAGCGGTTGAAAGACCAACGGGGTCTACGTCATTGGTCTAAAATGGATTTGGAAAAACAAATTGGATCTTTGAAGGGAATGTAATCCGAAACAAGTCACGGCTAGTTGCTAAGGGTTATCGTCGGGAAGAAGGATAGACTTTGAAGAATCTTTTGCTCCAGTTGCTCGTCTTGAGGTCGCTCGGATATTTCGCGTTCGCTGCTCATATGAACATGACGGTCTATCGGATGGATGTCAAAAGGCGTTTCTAGGGACAACTTAAAGCGGTCTATGTCGACCAACGGATGGATTCGTTGATCCCGAGTTCGAACCATGTCTACAAACCGAACAAAGCTCTTTATGGTCTCAAACAAGCCCCTCGGGCATGGTGCGATAAGCTATCATCTTTCCTCATTGCCAATAATTTCACCAAAGGCTCGGTTGACCCAACTCTTTTTATACAATATCACGGGCACACATCTTAATTGTTCAAATTTACGTGGATGACATCATTTTGGGTCAACACATAAAAGTTTTCAATCGCTTTTGCAAAACTCATGAAGAAAATTTTGAAATGTCCATGATGGGTGAACTTACGTTCTTTCTAGGATGCAAGTTCATCAATCACCCGTGGTATTTTCTTGAGTCGGTCCAAATATGCCCTTGAATTGTTAAACAAATTTGGAATGAATACCGTGATACTTATGCCACACCAATGGCTCACACCAAGAAATTAGATCTTTGATTTACATGGGAAATTGGTTGACCTACCAAATCAAGTATTATTGGGTCTCTCATGTATCTAACGACTAGAAGACCGACATTGTCTTTGCCGTTTATCTATGCTCCGTTATCGATCGCGACCAAGCTGAAACCCACTTCTACGAGGCTAAAAGAATCCTCAGATACATCAAGGAACCATTAATTTGGGGATCCGTATCAGAAGGATTACGGTTTTGAACTAATCGCTTTTGAGGCCGATCACGCAGGATGCCTAGACTCGAGAAAAGTACTTGAGAGCACTACAATTTCTGGTGATAAGCGGTGTCTTGGCAATCAAAGAAGCGAGGATTGTACATCACATCATCAATCAAGCGAGAATATGTAGCCATGTCCGCGTGTTGTGCTCAAGTCATTTGGATGAGAACACAACTCAAAGACTATGGTTATGTATTTGAGAATCCGATGTCTTTGCGACAATCGGTGCCATTGCAATCTCGTGCAACTCGATTCAAAGACTCAAATCAAAGCACATCGATCTCGCTATCATTTCATCAAGGATCATGTGGAGCAGTGGCACCGTTGAATTATACTTTGTGGGTGCGAATACCAATTGGCGGATCCGCTCACCAAAGCCTTGCCTCCCGCTAGGTTTAATGAGTTGGTCCACGAATTGGTATGAGGTGTTTGACTCAAGAACCGGATGACCTCTTAAAACCATCTTAAAACACATCAAACACCAAAACATCTTTTGTAAATAAATAAAATCTTTCAAAACAAAATACAAAAATATAAAACACGATAAAACAACAAAAATATTCTCCTCATCTATTTTCTTTAAACATGGCAAGTACATTTCTTCCGTCAACACTTTTATCTTTCAAAATTCGGTATTTTTCCGATCAAGTGTTGAGGGGAAAAAATAATCCATTAACTTCTTCAAAACATCATGTACTTGCATGCTATCATATCTCGGTTGTTTCGTTTTACAAATGGTGGTACATTTCACGCTCAAAGACACTCCTCGGACTTTAATTAACAACCTTTCATTATTTTCTCAAGTCGAGGAGTGTCGTCAAGGTTCTTTTCTAAAATCTTCATTTGGTAACAAAATGGAAGTTAAAAGCTTTGGATGAAAATGGAAAAGGTGGAGGGACCGAAGCGCCAAAAGCACAAAGTCATTTTGATAAAACACCTTCACCTTACTATAACTTTTCACATTCATTACACTCATTTCAAATCCTACGCCTAATATTCAAGATTCAAGTCCGTGTTTTTGATCATCATATTGTAAGTGTTTTCATAATCTAAGCGTAATTACAAGCAATGGTTTTGATTTTCATGTAAATCAACGGTTAAAACAAAAGATATGAATGATTATGTGCTCTCTGGCGTATGCGTATGAACACACAATCGGTTTGAGTGTGTTTGTGGTGAAATGGTTAGTGTCAAACGTTCTTAATACATCATTGATTCCATTTAACCATCAAAATCCACCCGAAACATGAAAATATGAATTTGAAAAACTAGGGTTTATGAGTCGAATTGGGTATTTTCAAATGAGAAGTGTTGTGGTCTAAAAGATTGTTGGGTTATGTTTATTTCTTGTTGAATTGATCATTTCCATTGTTGAAAACCACCCAGAAACACGAATTGATCATCAATTCGAAACTAGGGTTTAAAGCTTATAAACTTTGGGTATTTTTGATTCACAACAATTTTGATGTTATAACTTGGCCTAATGACTCTACTAACACTCTTGAACTACCGAGAATAAATTTGGTGCAAATCCTATGGTTAGAAAACTTACGCGTAATTCATAACCCTTGGGGTTTTGACTTACGCCGTATGACTTTCACGCTTAACGCATATGAATGATTCATACCATGCTTTGTTGATAAAATGAATGATATGTGTTTAACTTTGATGATATGATGATTTATTTCGAGGCCTTTGCTACGCTTAAACACTCGAGAATCAAGGTCATAAGACTCTCTACGCATAAGGATTACCTACGGCGTGGTCATGTTATCGTAAAATAAAACCTCGCATAACTATTACAGCGTAAGGTTCTACGATGGGACTACGGCGTATCCAGTGAAGGATATCGTGCGATGACCTCTACGCATAAGGTCTACTCTTACGAGTAAGCCTTACGAGTAAGGTTCTTATCGCCTCGGCGTAAGCTCTCCACGTAAGGTCCCTTTTCCTACGCGTAACATTTCTTACGCATAAGAAAGGATCCTACGCATAAGCTTTACCTCTGGCGTATGTCGCTTGTTCTTCTAACTTTGTCAATCCTACGCTAAGCCATTTTTGACCTTCATTATGAATTGTTACGTGTACAAAACTTGTTAATAAACTTATCATAACGTCACGAATCCAATAATGTCACTAATAAACCAAAGCGTTTGATATGTTGTGAACAATAAGTGATAACATAAGCTTTAAAACTTAAAGTTAACTAACTCATGAAACATTTCACGGCGTCATTAGACTATTGGACATACAAGTGACTTAGGACTCGTAACAATCATTGACGTTGTACATTAAATAACTAGACAATAAGACCTTACGTTGACTAACATTATGTCTTTCGATATGTTGGTTCTTTTGGCTAATATTATTTCGAGATCACGACATGGTCGCTCGACCAAACATGGATGCACCAAATGTTCTCTCCATTCTTGACATCTACCCTAATGGCTACCCAATGAAGATTGGAAAGAATAATCTCGAGTTGACTTGACACTCTCACTTGCTCGAGTCTTCATGCTTAATCGCTATTGACATTCGAGGACTCATCCATATCGAACATGCTCACACATTACGCAGCAGCTCACGAGATCTATATCCAACGATTCGGAACACCATGGAAAGGGTCAAAGGAAGGGCTGCGGTGGCGGTGACTCGAATCACAAAAGAATCACCATCACACCGCAGACTTAAGGGCATTCTCTTAATTCTGAAGTCGAACCGACAAACTTTATGCCACACCCATTGAAGAGCTCACTCTCCAATTCTTAATCGATATCGGTTATGATGAGGCTATAGGAATAATCACCAAACACTCTCACGTAGAGCTCAAGAGTATTCCTCAACCTTGGAGAACACTCTACATGATCATCACCAAGTCTATTTACGGTGGTGATGGCGGCTATGAGCATCTAAGCTCATAGAACCGCAAATATTTTGGGCATTTGTCAACATGAAACACATCGCCATTGAAGCTCGATTTGGGATGACATGATGTCATTTCTCAACAAACTTGGCTCAAAGATTCCCTACATCGGATATACCAAATTGTTGATCCAGAGCACTTGGACTTCACGGACATTCCCAAGAGGCTCAATGACCCGGACAATCACGATATGTTGACGGAACCCATTCTCACCGTTAGAATCAAGGAAGCGTCCACAAAGAAACAAGGTCTTTGTGTTGCGATTTCCTTCTAATCGAAGATGTCGAGAAAGCTAGAATCGTCGAAAGGTATCTCGAAGCGGTCGGACAAGGCAAAGTTGGTCATCTTGACGAAAAATCTTACGGTACACCTGTAAGGAGAACCGAGAAGAGGAAGTGCGAGGAAGCATAACAAGTCTCGTGAGTCAAAGGAATGTTCAAGAAGAAACCTATTCCTAAGAGGAAACCCACCCCTAAGAAGAAAGTTCCTTCTCGAAGCAACTCCGATCCATTCACTTGAACCTCAAAGACAACTTAGGGATGAGAGCTCAAGATCTTGAGGCAGATGAAGAAGTTCATTACTCTGCAATCGCAAACCGAAACACCGCCTCGGTGTCAAAACCCCAAGTCCTCCAATTTGTCCAAGAAAAGGGAAGACTCCGGCTATTGTACCTTATGATGAGAGCTCGAAGAAGAAGAAGAGCAATTGGATAAATCATACGGAAAAGGTTTCACAATGTCCGACACATTCAAAAGGCTGAATTTGCAAAAGACCAAATGGGTGGCCCCGGAGGATCAAGTGGTGTTGCCAGCTCCTCACGAGATCGATGCGGTTAATCAACCCGATAAGGGATGCGGTGCCACCACTCTTCATAGCGACAACCGCTTTGAAGACACCATTGTGTATGATTTTGAGAAGCGAGGCGAGAAAGAAAAGTCTAAGGATGACGAGGATGATTATACAAAGTTTCTTCTAGAGCAGTCCAACTCACTCAAAGGAGAAAACCTCGAAACTCCTAACGACATGAAATCTCCTCATGTCTCCTCATCATCGACTCTTCATCTCATTCATCACCACCACCATCAACTAAGTCAACGGATCATCATCCAATCGTGAAGAAACCACCAAAGTCTTGGATTTCTCAAACACATGCAAGAATTGTGAAAGTCACAAACAAGTTAGAAAGAAGGACATGCTTAAAAGAAAACTTAATTGGTATCTTTGAACAAATGCGGTACTTACATGATGAGAATGATGAGATGCGGAAGATAGGAAAGCTATTCGAGAGTTCATGAGAAGTCATCGTCGGGGGAACTAAATGAAATGATTGAAGGTTACACTCAAAAGTACCTTGGGATATCGTTCCAAAGTCCAAAAGGAACTGGAAAAGTCGACAAGAGAACAAACCCACAAGTTTCTTCTCGACACCGTCCCCGATGTGACAAAAGTATTTTCGGACAACTACTTCTAACATCGTAGCATTGGTCAAACATACAATGGCAAAAGAAGTCGATCTCTCCGAATGAAGTTAATCGCTAAACTAGTAATGCAAATGTCAAAGAGATGCGGAACGTTTACTTCGGATGAAGCTAAATTTTTAAATTCTACTGACTATCAACTCGGATCATCATGCAAGGTCGACCACTCAACCCAAAAGACCAAGAGATGGCGATGATAAGGATAAGGACTACGCACCTAAGCGTCGAAGCGATGCGGTCAATCTACATCTATGCCACCTCCTCCACATCGAACTTCGCACAACAAAAGTCTTCTCCACCACGGTCTTCCAGCGATAAACCTCGGGCGATTCCGAGTTACCACCCTTGACTCGAGCGGTGATCACTTTGGTATACGGGTGGTGACGATGAAGAGGTCCTTGAGCCCCAACAACAACCCTCCTCTCCCAAACAAGTGAAGAAACCGAATCATCATCAAGGCCTTCTAAAAGCAAGAAAAGACGACTCGGCCGGATGTCGTATCATGGCTAGATGACGATACAACCGCAGAATTTGAATGGTTCTCCACACTTGTTAACAACACTCCCTACCCGAAGAAGGTCAAGAATTGGTGAGCGGTAGTACACTGGAGCATGCAAAATCTTGCAAGAACGATTCCGTGTGAAGAAGATGGCGAAATCCGAGTTGAAGCGCATCAAGAATGACGCATTCCTTCATTGAAAAATAGCTCGGAAAGTGCAATCGAGGTTGAATATCACCTTGAAAACATTGCTCGAGCCATGTCTAACAACATGGATTGGCTCGACCCGAAGCAAACATCGACTTCACTAAGCGGAACAACCCTCCATACTACAATCGACCGGACCAAACCTCTACCAACAATCGGCCAACCGGATGAACCAAGGATTCCTTCGATATTTTTTCAACACGGACACGGAATTTCTTCTCCATGGTGGCGATGGTTCACGAAAATCGCTACATCATTGACTCTTCCATTCCCAGTGACTTGTTACTCAAACCGCATAGCTATCGAGGAACGTGCAACTCACTTGTTTTCGACAGCGTGCAAGCATACGACCAAGATGCATTGTATGGGATTCATCATTGGCCCGAACGCAGAAGAATCTACTCTGTGTGCTGGTTCAAAAGTCTCAACATGAAGTGTATAGCTCAAAGGACATCGTGGCCATCAAACACATTGATCTCAAGTCTAAGTGGGACTACACATTCTTGAAGAATATCATAGTCAAATGACAAGATGAGCAGGACTATAAATTCTCGGTGACTTTGAGAACTTGTCCTCAACGACATCAAGACTTGTACCTTGCCAAATGCGGTCGTGTCGACAATTCTCAACCGAAGTTCAACGTGAGTTTATCAAGTCGGTTCTCATCTTCATTAGACGCATTGTGATCAAAGAACGTGTCGAAGATATCCGGATGGCTATTGAATCATATCAAAACGTGTAAACCTCACTCCACCACGGCTAGATCTTCACGACATCAACCAACACACAACTTACGCTCATCAAGAAACCTTTCGGCATTGTTTACCGAAGTGAACTTCGCAGAACCGCTTAATGGCGTGTAGTGAGCTCCACAAATCGGGGATCATACCTTGAAAATGGTTAGGGATGGATTGGCGTCTGATTGAAGGATATCTGATGAAGGTTGGAAATCTAAGCACTGGAACTCTCGGGACGGGGAGGAATGTGGGCGTATCATCACTATGATTGATGAGCGGTTGTTCGAAAGGATCGATTCGGGCACGCACGGAGAGCTATGTTGGTGGTAGACCCGGGATAAACATCACCGGCTTTCAGCATACATGCGCACTCTGGGAACATCACTTGCACTTCACGGTACCCCTTGAATTGTTTCCTTCATATGATTTTGGATGAATGTTTATATATGTAAATGGCTTGTGCACACATAACAATGTACAACCCGTGTCATCAAGAAAGGACCACGTAGTGCGCCTCGGTGCCACAATCCTTATAAAAGGAGCGAAAGCTTCTTATTTTGAGTAAAACCTATCAAACCTTTCATTTTCAAGGTTTTGCTCAAAAGACAAGTACTTCCATAAGATTTTCAAAACCTCAACCGTTTATATCACTAATTGAGGGAGTATTTGAATTAAAACTTTGTTCACAAAGTGTTCACGATGGTCACTCTTCCCACAACACTCAAAATGGTCATATTTATTCTCAACCGTTCAAAAAGAACATTTTTATATGCCATTTTTGAGGGGAGAAAATTTGTGTGATAAGAAATATGTTGTCTTTGAATGCTGAATGAATCCGTGTACCTCGGACTTAACCAACGAATTGACGGTACTAAAGCTGTTTGTAACTCGAAAAGACTTGTCACAGACGGGTAATAATTTCAAGCTAGTTCGCTAGTGATGTAAACGTGTCTCGCAAAGGACTCGTCTTAGTAGAAGGTACCATTCGAGAAGCTCTTGATAGACATGAACTCGACGGTATGACAACCTTCGAGGTTTGTCTACACCTTCAAGGTAGTTATTAGAGCTAGTTGTCACCTAAAACCGACAATGTAACTCTTTAACTATTCAACGTAACTGTGTCTCGCGGAGATTGTCTATCTTTAGTGGATCAATTCATAAAGTGCGCGCTCTTTCCTCACTTGTGCATTTAACCATTAAAACTATTAAGCACATGTGGAGGGGAGTATTTATGCAAAAACTTATCTCTCACCGTGGTTCAAACATGTCTTTCATTTACAAACCCTTTGAGAGATATTTTAACTTCGGTGGTTATAATGGTAAACATAGGTTAGTCATGGGTTATAAGGTGACTAAGGTTAGGAATAACAGATCCTATGATCCGCCAGAGTCGAAGGATCTACCCAAGGACACTACCATTAGTTAGTGTTAGAAGTCCTTAGGAATGATTGTAAAAGGAGAAAATGAGAATCGGAGAAAGAAGGAGTTGAAGAATCAAAAGAAATGTAAAGAAAGGGTGAAAAGAAATAGCCCTCCAGTTATTCAACTTAGAGCGCGGACCGGGTTCAACTCATATGCTCTGGTTGTCACTTAGTGACACCGGTATTGAAGATTAAAAGTCGTCATGGACCCGAAGGACGCATGCACTAAACCTTCTTAGCCACTCAAGTTTCTCTCAACGAAGCTTGTTTCATTCTCACGTGGAACCCTACATAAACTATTGGCTTTCTCTTCTGATTGCCGGTATTGAAGAGGAGACCCTCTCCTAGTCTCCGCCAGAAAACCAAAAGCACTGTTGAGTCTTGAGCCACGAGATTCATCAAAAGATCTCTTAGGAACACTTGACATTTAATCACTTGTTGATCAACAATAAGGTCTTGATGATTCGATGGTTCATATCGAGTCCTTCACGGATCTTAGCAATACATCGAGAACATTTATGAGAGGTTCACATCAGTGATCCTCGGTGATTGAATGGAAACTCCCGCCAGGGTCAACATCAAACGACCGACGGCGGTCGCTTGCGGTAACTCCCGTGGATTACGCGGTGTGTCTCAAGCGGTCTGATCGTGAGGTGATGCTTGATTGTACCTCGGACTCATCTCGAATCAGAGATGTACTTCTGTACATCGCGTTATCTCATTGTGGGACTCCGGTTCAGAACGGCCTTTGTAAGAATTAGAGTTGTGTTTTCACACTATCTTGTTAACACTCTCAAGTTTAAACTTGTAGTCTGGAAACCGCTTATTTCTAACCGTTTGCAATGTTTTCTTCTTATGGAAGCTACGGAGCGGGATGATCGTCTTGATTCTTCTCATGCTCACGCCAACATCATCACTAATGGAAGTTCTATTCAAAAGCAACACAACCGTCGAATGATTCTTCGTCTAACCAAAGAATCTACAAAGTTAAAGACTTAGAGAACTTCATCATGATTGAATTCCAACGTCATAGGCGTGTGAGCATGTTGAAGAATGGCGTGGAGACATTGGAGCAACAAGGCGACACGAGAACATCGATGCGGACAATAACATACTATCACTTTCACCACAAAGAACAAATGATCAAAGAACAAAGTTAAAGATGACGTCGAAGCTTAACCGTTCAAAGATAACTATCTCTACACCTGGGAGATTGTTTGAATCAAGGCAATTCCTCTCACAAGAAAGAAGAATGCCGAAGACGTCACGACTACTATTACATCAACGCCTTCACCGTTTACATTCATATATACTTGAGGGAGATTGTTGGAATCACTCTAAACAAGATTTCAAGTATTTATATTTCATATGTAATAGGTAGCTTTGTTATGGCCTTTATGTTTGTTTAAGGTCAAGCTTATGTAGAGGCCCATAAGCAGATCCAAGCCCAATAAGGAATAGAGAAGGAGAGGAGTGTTGCCCCAGCTCCTTGCCTATAAATACATTGTAATAACCTTCATTTGAAGGTGGGTTGTTCAAGTTATTCTTTCACTCACCTCCTACGCAACCGTTACAATATTGTGTGTGTGTGCTTGTTTACTTGTTCAATCGCCTTATCTCTTCTCTTGTAAGCTTGTGTTGTAAAACTAGTGACCTAACGGTGGGATGAGTAAACTTAGAGGAGTCTATTGTGTATAAATAGAGGCCATAATTCCACAAGTTTTACACACATCAAATCAATAGTTATTATTGATTTCCAACATATGGAATACGCATCTCTTAAGATGAAATTCCGAGCGGTTTGTTAAGTCCGACAAGACAACTTCTTGTTTTAGTTGTTGTACCACAGAAGCAGACGGTTTAACTGCTTTTTAAGGGAAGCGTGTCAAACACGTGCCTCGACTTTTAGTGCTTCTTTGTTGATCTCTATTGGTGATCAAGTAAGTCTTTGACTATTTTATTATTTTATTTAATTATCGTTTATCTCTTACATTCTATTTGTATTTAATTTTACATTATTTATTTATCGTTAATTTTATTTATTGTAATTTAAATTTTATTAATAAAAGTGTAACCGTTTCCTACGGTCTTAAAAGCAGTTACGTAATGTAATTAAAACACTTTATTAAAATCGGTTTATATAATTAGATTTTATACAAACTGCTTTTTCTTTGAAACCAAGATTGAGTTTCTTTGAAAATCGGTTTATAACTAAGCAATTTTAATTATGATTTGGTATAAGAGATTTATAAACGATTTTAAAACAGTTTATTGAATCGGTTTATATTGAAACCATGATGAGTTTCTTTTCAAACCGATTTATTGCATATGTTATTGTTTAAATCTAGATATTGAAACCAAGCTTGTGTTTCTGAATCATATATGGTACAAGTTTACATAAACCATGTCGAGTTTATTAGATACCATATTGTTTTAATAGTTTTTTAACTGTTTTAGTGTTTATATATTCACAAGTTAACTGATGGTAACATAATTTGTGAACCTAGTGAATCTTGCGAATGTAATTGGTGCACCAAGTGGAGTTTCTTTGAAATAAATCTCATAAAATACAAGTTGTTATTTTATTAGATTACTAGAACGTGTTTATTGAAACCAAGATGAGTTTGTTTTAAACAAAATCGATAATGTGTCATTATCATATTTTGTGGAAAAGTTTCTTTGACTTGTTTAGCTTATTTAAACCGAGTTGAGTTTAATTATAAACTAAATATAGTTCTTGACACTTTATGCATTTGAAAGTAGATCTATAGAAACCTTGTTGAGTTTCTTGGAAAGAGTAAATCTATTTTGAAACCTTGTCGAGTTTCATTGTAGAATTATACCATGTGATGCGGATCTATTAAGATATTGTTAAGGATGATTAACAAAATCATATTACAAATTTGTTTTTGTTTCAAAACATTATGTAATATGCGATATTGTTTAATTGTTTAATCGAAAGACTTGTTTAAAAGCGGTTTTGTATAATGGATCTTACAAAGCAATAGTGTTTTAAACAAAATTTGATGTTATCGTGTTTGTTAAGAAACACTTTGTGATATAGCAAGTTGTTAATTATTCCAAATTTAGTGTTACACTAATAACGGAATATTAACGAATGTTTGGAATGTCATGAGTGACATCTAAAAATCGCTCCGAACTTGATGAAAGGAGACCGATACTCGAGTTATATGTACGGTAGATGCTTTAAAACATTCGATTTTATGTGCCATAAATATGGGTTAAATGGCTTGAATGAAATGAAAATTGTTGCCAAGGCGGGATCCGACATTAGAAAATGGTGGATTAACACTTGGGCATCATGTCATGAGTATGATGATAAGAGTTTGGTTAACTCTTTCAAAGTAGCGAAAATGGAGAGATGCGATCTATGGGCAACTCTATAACTGCTAATAGCAAGGGAAAAGAAATGTGATATTGAAATTCACATGTGGAAAGAGCTTAAGTGAACCAACATGTTGTATGTGCGAGATTCGTAGGAATCTTGTATCCGGATGGTTGCTTAATAAATTTGGATTTATTTTATTTTAATCAAATAAAATTGAGTTAACATTGAATAAAATTTTGGTCGGATGCGGGTTATGCACTTCATTAAATGTTTAAGTGAATTTTTTGTTTTAATAAAATGAGTATGAATTCGACTTATTTGATCCTTTGAATGTATAGCATGGCCAACTCGGACATGTTAATTTTAACTCAATACGTTGTTTAATTAAATAAGCGAACACGGATTACAAAAGTAAAACTTATGTTGAAGCCAAATTGACAAGATTTTCTTTTTACTCGGTTGACCAAAAATTTACCGAACCCTTGATTCACATAGTTTTATGTGATTTGGAATCGATACCTACAAAGGTAGCAATTAGGTACATCATCGTAATTGTTGATGGTAGTACAAAATATTGAGAATTTTACTTACTTGAGAGTAAGAATATAGACAAGATTGATCTATACAAATAAGTTGAGAATCAACTTATTATCGAAAACAAGGCGGTTCGAAGTGATGTGTCTTCAGTTCATGCATGTGCTAAACATGGAATAAGACATAAATTTATTGCTCCTTATACACCACAACATAATTGTTGATAGGAAAGAACTGTGCCTTAAAGATATGGTTATGCCATGTTGTTAAAGTCATGGTTTAAGCCATGGCATGTGGGGAAAGCGGTTTTATTGGCTACTTATCTTTTAGATAAGATCCTGTAAGGAAAAGAAGATAGTTTTTATGAACTATGGATGGGAAGAAAACCATCCTATAAGTACTTACGAATGTGGGGGTGTCTATCTGCATCGACACCCAAGATTCAAAATATTGGACCTAAAGCATGGTTTGCATAATTTTGGATATGCTCATAATATAGTGCTTATCATTTCTTTGTATGTGATTCGGAAGCGATGAATATACACAAAGATACGATAACCGAATCAAGGAAAACTTTCATTGTATGAAACCGTGTTTCCTTGATTATTAGAGGAGAATGGATGTTCATCTATTGGTGGTAAAGTTGTCCATGATGAGAGGCAACTAAATGATGAAGTCCTTCATGAAGAGAGACATCAAGATGATAATGTTGTTCGTGATAAGAGACAACAAAGGAGTTGATAATGATCTCCAAGATGAGAGACAAGATCAAGCGAGGAAGAAAAGGTTGAACCTAGAAGAAGCAAAAGGGCAAGAACCGAAATCGTTTGGACTGATTTTGTTTCTTTATGGTTAACGAACCTACTTCATCCGAGAGGCGGTTACTTCCTCGAGAAGGGCCTCAATGGAAAGAAGCCATTAAAAGTGAAATAGATTCTATTTTACAAAATCATACTTGGGAGCTCGTGGATTTACCTCACGGTTGTAAACCACTAGGCTATAAATGGATCATCAAGAAGAAGATGAAAGCGATGGCACCATTGACAAGTATAAAGCAAGATTAGTAATCAAAGGATTTAGACAACGAGAGGTCTTGATTACTTTGATACATATTAAACATTACGCGAATAACATCGATTAGGATGATACTTGCTATTGCCGTTTTAAGAAATTTGGAAGTTCACCAAATGGATGTGAAAGCGGCATTTCTAAACGGAGATTTAGAAGAAGAAATCTACATGAACCAACCCGAGGGTTTCATGGCTCTGGACAAGAGAACAAAGTTTGTAGGCTTGTTAAGTCATTATATGGCTTAAAGCAAGCTCCCAAACAATGACATCAATTTTTTTCACGTCATGTCGGGCGTGGATTTAAAAATAATGGATGTTTGTGGAAAGAAATAATTGTTGGTATATATGTAATCATGTGTCTATACATATATGGTATACTTATCATTGAAAGTGATAACAAGATGATCAAATCCACTAATGAAATGTTGGAGTCAAGATTTGACATGAACTACATTGGTCGCTCGATATGGTTCTTGGAACTAAGATCATATGAAACCAAATGGATTTGTTTTGAAGTCAAAACACTATAAGGACAATAATCTTGAGAGGTTCAATGTGGGGATTCCGGCCTAGCTAGAACTCCAATGACATCTTTTAAATCTATTTATAATAGAGGTAGAGGTGTTGCCTATTTTGAATACTGTGAGAGAATATTGGGCGTCTTATGTGTCTAATGGCGTGTGTAAGACTTGATTTAGAAGTTAAAATCAAGTTAAGTAAATATACCATTAATTCAAGTGATGACCATTTGAATAGTATTACACAAGTACTATGATACTTACGATATTGCATTTTGGAAGATATCCAGCGCTATCTAATGATAGAGTAATGCAAATATGGATTCTTACATGAAAGAATCTAGATCCGCTAGAGCGGATGTATTGACTCGTGGGAAGTCGTGTCTTGGAAATCTTGAAAGTATTTCAAATGAGACTTTTATAGCTAAATCTATAGTGGAATTTGAATTTATCATTTGAGATAAATTTATAGAATATGCGGATATCGCATTAATTAGTAGAGGACATACCAAGATGGCGTAAACCGTAACGACCATCTATATAAAGTGTGATAGCCAATTGGAAATTGTGAGCTCATATCACAATGTAAAGCGGTAAGTCAAGACATATCCATCATAGACGTTGATTGGTGCGACAACTACTCTCAACTAGAGTTATCACGATTGACTACGTAAAGTCAATAGATAACATCGCGGATCCGCTACGAAGGCTTAAGCGAGAGAGTTAGTTAGTAAGTCGTCTAAAGGAATGGGACTAAAGAACTTAAAGGAATGAGTTTATATGAAGGAAAACCTAACCCAGTTGTTGGAGATCCCAAGATCCGGGTTACCTAATCATATAAATGTGGGGAAGTCACGTCAATATGGGGAGTTACTTAACATTGTAACTTCCTAGTCCATTCCTATAACAAATGTGACTTGTTGAGAGGTTAAACATATAGCTTTAATGATTCGGGATGAAATCACAAAGCATAATGATTCGAGATGAAATCACAAAACATATGTTTTAATGATTCAAGATGAAATCACCTATGTGAGAGAGGGTTGGGGTCGCTTTGAATGGAATTGTGGGGCGCAAATCCTAAGAGCTCTTGAGAACCAGGCTAGTGTTCATGACCATAACGAACATGACTATGAGGACTTGACAATGTCGGGGAGAGTCTTGTGTGAAGTGTAATGTCGTCACGTAAATGAGGTGAGTTCAAGGACATCGCGTCTACTCGGATCTAGGAGACTAAGTGCATCTCACAGGGAAGGTTCAAGGTCACACCTACCTATCCTTTGCAAGATTCAACTATTGGAATTTCATCGTAATTTTTGTGTATTACGACCGATCTCCATTCATGTGGGGATTGTTGGAAAATTGGTTGGCAAAGTGACTTTTGACCAACTTTGGACACAATTATCTATATGTATATGTCACATATATGAGTAATAGTTTGTAGGTTCGCGTTCTCCTCAAGAGAGCTTCGCAATAAGCCTTTATGTGTCCAAATAGAGTTGATGTGAATGAAATATCGGGTCTCAAAGTTAGGCGTTCGATGCATGCCTAAAGAGGAAAAGTATTTATTTTCAATCCCACATCGGTGAGATGAGTAAACTTAGAGAGTCTATTGTGTATAAATAGAGGCCTAATTCTTTACACACATCAAATCAATAGTTATTATTGATTTCCAACATATGGAATACGCATCTCTTAAGATGAAATTCGGCGGTTTTGTTAAGTCCGACAAGACAACTTCTTGTTTTAGTTGTTGTCTTGCGGGAAACAAACAGCGAATCTGTTTTAAGGAAGCGTGTCAAACACGTGCCTCGAACTTTAGTCTTCTTTGTTGATCTCTATTGGTGATCAAGTAAGTCTTTTGACTATTTTATTATTTTATTTAATTATCGTTTATCGCGCTACATTCGTTTGTATTTAATTTTACATTATTTATTCTTGTTAATTTTATTTATTGTAATTTAGATTTTATTAATAAAAGTGTAACCGTTTCCCTACACTTCGTGCATCCATGAAGACATATAGGTCATCATCTTCGTGCATCCAGGATAATTGCATAAAAAGAAGGCATCGTTGACAGAGTCCGTGTTGTCGTTAATAGTGGTTCCACTGCTTGTAAGTTGTAGGCATTTCATGATTTCTTTGAATCCTAAGGATAAAGTTGAATGACTCAAGGAAGGCGATGCGATTAATCTTTTTGTATTGTCGTGATTCTAGGATGGATTTTGTGAACCCTCATGAAATAAATGGTTTAGTTAATAAATGAATTTCAAAGATAAGCGGTGCTGAAATTGAAAAGTCCATTAGGTTCTCAAGTATGATGCTTGAAGAAGTCTTAGTGATGTTGAACTCGGTTTTATCTGTATTAGGAACTATAGATAATTAAATTTCACAACAGCTATGTAGTTCATATCATATGTTATTATTATTATATATACTAAAAGGCAGGAGCCTTTTTAGTATATATAAGCATTAAATGCAAAGTTTGTTAAATTGGCGAAAATAGACCCTGAGGTTCAAGTGTCGTTGCAAAGTAAGTCTTTTAACATTAATAATCTTTCGAAACTTGGCAAAACAACCCCGAGGTTTAAGTGTCGTTCTGAAGACGCCGCTTAAACAATCATTGCGTCAGCGGGTTTCCAAAACTCGTTTGTTGTATATGTGAAAGCTTCATCTTGTTTGTAGAAATTAAGAAGCATCATAATGTGCCGGGGCAAGTGATTATGGACATACGTATTTTGAACTTTTTTTTGCGTAATTATGGATTGCTAGAATCAAAACCGTGTACCGAACAGCCCTGCCGTAACGCGGTGGGCGTCGCCTACCTCGTTGTGAATAATATATGCTGTATGTTATAAGTGTATTATTGAGATCAAGGTGATTATTGTTAATAATATTGTTAACATGAAAGGAAGTTTGTCAAAATTAAATTTTATTCAAAACTTGAATCAAAGTTTAAATAGTTGATTTAGGTGTCGTTTGTTTTTTCAGAGCTTTTACTTCTTCATTTGAAACCAGTATACTGCGAGAAAAAGAGACATCTGTAGTCTTCATCTGCATCTGAAAAGCATTTGTTTTTATGTTATTGAATTACTTTTTTCTTTTTCTTTTTCTTTTTTTTGTGCTATAAATCTTTTTGTCATACGGATCAATGGATCAATGGTTTTCTTACGTTTTGGTATTTTTTACGTTTTCAACCGTTTTTTATATTTTCGTATGTTTTTTACGTTTTCGTCTATTTTTTTAAGTTTTCGACCTTTTTTCAGCTTTTGTTTGTTTTTACATATTTATACGCTTTTTTACGTTTTCGCTGGTTTTTTTTACGTTTTAGTCCATTTTTATGTTTTAAATACATTTTCGTTTCATCTCATTTTTTATGTTTTTGTTTGGTTTTTTACGCTTTCGTTTGTTTTTTTATCGTTTTTGACCATTTTTTTACGTCTTCATCTGTTTTTTTTACGTTTTCCTCCATTTTCTATGTTTTTGTTTGCTTTTTAACGTTTTCGTCGTTTATTTACATTTTAGTCTATATTCTAACGTTTTCGTCCGTTTTTTTACGTTTTCGTCAGTTTTTTACGTTTTCATCCTTATTCTTACGTTTTGTTTTTTTACGGTTTTTTTATGTTTTTTTACGTTTTCTTCCGTTTTTTACATTTTAGTCCGTTTTCTTACGTTTTCGTCTTTTTTTACGTTTACGTCCGTTTCCTTACGTTTTCATCCGTTTTTTACGTTTTCGTCTGTTTTTTAAGTTTTTGACCGTTCTTTGCATTTTCGTCTTTTTTTTTACGTTTTCGCCTTTTATTTATGTTTTCGACCGTTTTTTACTTTTCCGTCCGTTTTTTTACTTTTTCGTTTGTTTTTTTTTATGTTTTCGTATGTTTTCCTTCGTTTGATCCGTTTTCTTACATTATCTTACGTTTTGTTACGTAAGATAATAACGTACAAAAAACTTATAAATTCATATGAAAACGGATGAAAACATAATATAAATAGACAAAAATATAAAAAACGGACTAAAACGTAAAAAACGGACGAAAACGTAAAAAAACGGACGTGAACCGCAGAAAACGGACGAAAACATGAAAAGTAAGTAAAATAATCGACAAAAAGCGTGAGGAAACGAGCAACGGACAAAATGTAATTTTTGTTGACAAAACGTAAAAGCGGATGAAAAAGCGACGAAAACTTAAAAACGGTGAAACGTAAAAACATGCAAAACGTAAGAAAACGGACAAAACCAGAAGAAAATGTAAAAATATGATGAAAACGTAAAAAATGGACGAAAACGTAAATAACGAAAACATAAAAAAACAGACGAAAACATAAAGAAACGGACGAAAACGTAAAAAACCGAACGTAAACTATAAAGCGGACGAAAACTTAAGAAAACAGGTGAAAATGTAAGAAAACGGGCGAAAACGTTAAAAAGGTGACGAAAACGTAAAAAAGGGGCGAAAACATAAAAAAACGGGCGAAAACGTAAAAAAACGGACGAGAATGTAAAAAAACGAAAGAAAACGTAAAAAAAAATGGACGAAACGTAAAAGAGATGTAAGATATTGGGAAAGAGATGTAGGGGTTGTGAAAGAAGAGGTAAGAAGTGAAAGATAATGTCTTAAATTTGGAAGAGGAAAAAAGTGAAAAGAAACACTTATGTCTGCAAAAAACAAACAAGAAACCTCTGCCCTCCTGCAGACAAAAAAAATGAAAAGAAGAAAAAAATGCTTATTGAGAAAAAACAAACGACACCTTAATTGTGATTCTGCAAGTATATGTTATATGTTTTAATTGTTAAAAGACGTTATATTTTTGGTTATATGTATGCATGTAATATGTTATATTAAGTATTATGTTGATATGAGAAGCAATACATAATTAATATAGTATATGCTTGTTAAAAGTATTTAACGTATCCAGAGCCGTTTTTGAGGGTGTGAAAGGTGAGCGACCGCTCAGGGCTCCAGAATTTTAGGGTCCCAAAATTTGTTCCGTTAATAATTATATGCATGTGTAGACATATTTTTCACGAAAAAAAAATATTTAGATGGGAAAATATCTTAAATAAGTAATATGTTAGAACGTTTAGATAATTAATTGCATTATATCTTATAAACGGTGACACTTTATATATAATATTGCTTAACGAATCATTATATAATTTCGTACAAGGCCCTAAAAATTTTCGCCTATTCAAAAGACGACCCTGAACGTATTGATATTATAAATATGTTTTCCTGCTTATTTGTAATATGGATATTCAAGAAACTTATGCACCTATATCGAATTTAGCTTTGCCATCTAGTTAAAGTATCCTCCCTCTAACTTTCTAGATATGGTCGGACCTAACTTTAATTTGGGGCAGAATGGGAATGGTCTAGACTTGGTCGAATGATATGATCTTTCCAGGATTCAACGAGTGAATCGAAGAAGAGCTATCCTATTAACATGAAATTCAATAAAAGAAGGAATTTCGAATTAATTAGACTATTAATGAAAGATAGTTTGTTACAATGATTTGAGAGAGAATACAAAAGGAGAAAGTGTTTTACAATTGATTACCTAATTACAAATGAACTACTGAATGGAATTTATACAATGAAAAGTAATATCTTGAAGTTAGGCGGGAAAAGCTGTTGAACTTGTTCTTGATGTGGGTTTGAATTTTATTGTTTACTTTCGTTGACTTCCTTATTTTGACCCATAACAATCCATCCCGCTTGAAATGATGCTTGTCCTCAAGCATCTAAGTATTCGAATCAACTGAGGTAACCTTTCTTAACCCCTTTAATTATCTTGCCCTTTAAACCAAACACTCACCGAGCATATGAATCCCTGAACTAACTCACTGACTCCTTCAGGCTTACTTTCTACTACTAATCCAACAAGCCGAGCTTCTGTATGTCACATTCCCCTCTGAATGAATAACCCACTGAATGAACCACCCCTAAACTTACACAATGAACTAATCATCCCAATGATTGAGTCACCCCCTGAATTAATGTAATGAACTAACAGCCCTTTGCATCCCTGAGTATCCACATTTGCAAATTTAGTGTCTTCATCAGTGTCTAATAGTTCAGGTTCTAGTTCATGTAATCCAATCTCTTCTTCAATGTTTCCTTCGGTGCCCACTGAATCAGGTAGTGGTTCCAGTACTAGTCGAGGTAATACTTCAGGTAGCATTGGATCAGGTATTGAATGACCAAGATCAGGGACCTTAGTGTCACTTTGTTAAGGTACTAGATAAGTATCAGGTACTTCCATGTCCCCACACTCAAGTAATGGATCGGGTACTGAATCAAGAATTGAACCAGGTGTTGGGTGATAAAGATGATTAGATACTGGGTCAGTACCATTGTTGACTTTCGTTGACATCACCATTATGAATTAGTTCAGCTTCTATATTACTCTCTGACTGCCCAATCATCCTCTGAATAGCTGTTTGAACTCTTGAGTGTCCACCCTTGGAATAAGAGTGTGAATGGTTAAGTAACTCTTTCCTTAGTTCTGCATCATGGACTACCACCAATTTCCCATTCCTCTTAAACTGTTCCTTAAGCCAATCAGTAACAACTATCATTTCATCAGCTAACACAACCCTTTTCTTTTTCCTCTTTGGCCATTTCCATACGTCGAACTCCCATTTCTCATACTTCAAGCTGCAATTACTTTTCCTACTGAAATCAGAGACTCATTTTCCTCCTGGATCAAACACTAGTTTAACTGTTAGAATGAATTTACTACTCGTGTTAGCTTTGTCCACATATCCCTGACTAAGAGAAGATATGTCCAAACAATCTAAACACCCATGTAACTCAAAACAATAATGCATCTATGACTCTTATCAACCGGACTTCACATTTACGCATATCACCAATACCAACTCGATTAAAAACTGATGTCAATGATTGATCAGCAATCAATCCATTAATTCCCCCTGCTCCTTCTATAATACTTCTAGCTACCATTTTGACAGCTGAACCATTTCCATCGTCAATTGATTTCAACCCCTCTTTAGATGATTCCGGGCTCTCTAAATTCAACACCTCAGTGATTTGAATATCACTTGCCACTTTTTTTTTTTCTTTTCTAAATTCATTCCTACACCATGGTCACCCTGATTAGGACTTGATGTGTACATTTGATCTTGAACCTCTAATGTTGACTTCTGATCATGAACCTCTGTGGCCTTTATAAATTTCAAACACTCCACTCCCTGCATGTTCAGAGTCTTGTAACTCGTTGAATTCTTGACCTTTTGCTGATTCATTCTCCACCTTAGCTGGCACCACTTCAACTGTCTCTTTTATGGTTTTGACCAAAACAATTGGAGTATGATTAAGTGAACTAATTTCAATATTCTTATCAACCTTCTCAACAAGGTTATTTAGACCCACAAAGCAACCATCTTCAACTTTACTTGAATCTTTAAACTCAATTTCTTGCACTTTATCACATTCTTTAGTAACTTCATCAAGAACCATATCACCAATGTTATTTTCGGCCATATAACTTGCTTCTTTAACACCTTCTTGAAAAACATTCTTTATTGGCATTTCATCAAACATCTTATGTGCACTATAATCTTTTTCATCTTTTACTTGATAATAACCATCATATACCACATGATCTTCCAAATCATCATCAAAATTCAAACTAAAACTTGAACTTTTAACACTATTACAGGAAAATTGCGTTTTTTGAACATTACCAAATCTTTGTAAAATAGCCTCTTTGTAATTCACCCAAGACAAATTTCCACGAAAATTATTCTTTGAAGCTGCTTATGCCACTTCAAAGCTATGCCACACAAGTGTATAGAAACGCGATTTACCTTGTTCTCATCAGGGATGTTGTTAACTTTAAAGAACCGCTCACTCTTAAACAACCAAACCCTTACATCATCACCTCCAAATCTTGGAATTTCTATCTTTGTTACCTTGCTACATTTCTTTATTTCATCCCTAAACTTCTCCAAAATCTCCCTTGTTGTCAAAACTATTGTATTTCCTTAAACTTTCCTCATCAACAATTGCTCCAGATATTTTCACCAAGATTTATCAAGAACCACAATATTACTCAAAACTGTAACACTGCACCAGAATTTGTAACTAACCTCAAGACTATAACTATCTTTCAAGAAGAGTAACTAACTACCAAAACTAGACTCAGGAACATGTTTTTTTATTGGAAAATGGAAAAGAAAGGTATTTATGAACGTATTATGGATTGGGCGCGAAGTGTGGAATGAATGAATGGTTGGTGATGAATCTTTAACAAAATTTGGAATGTATCTAGCCGAGAAAGTGGCTCTGATACCAATTGATATGATCTTTCCACGGTTCAACGAAAGAATCGAAGAAGAACTATCCTATTAACAAGAAATTCAATAAAAGAAGGAATTTCGAATTAATTGGACTATTAATGGAAGATAGTTTGTTACAATGATTTGAGAGAGAATACAAAAGGAGAAAGTGTTTTACAATTTATTACCTAATTACAAACGAACTACTGAATGGAATTTATACAATGAAAAGTAATATCTGGAAGTTAGGCGGGAAAAGCTGTTGAACTTGTTCTTGATGTGGGTTTGACTTTTATTGTTGACTTTCGTTGACTTCCTTATTTTGACCCATAACATCGAACCTCGCTAAAACAACCCTGCAAAATAACTAGACGCTAAATACATTGGATGGTCGGATCAGAGCCGAGGTGAAAGATACGAAAAACATGACTTTAGATGTTTATGTCTTTTATGTGCATTTGTATATGTTCCTATAAATGATTTAAGAGCTGCATGGTTGATGTAATTGTAAACGTTATATACCTTTTAGTCTTGCACTGCCACCATGATCAATCGTAGGGTGTTAAGATTACTAGAATCTTAGACTTTAACTTGTTAATTTGTATTTTTATTGAGCGACAATCCTAGCCTAGAAGGCGTACGAGCCCACACAATCAGGTTGGGTTCAGCCCATAAGGCAATGACACCCTTCCCTTTACGCACGCGGGGAGGAAACCTCTATTGCCCTTGACAAGACTCGAACTTGAGACCTTGACTAGGAGGGTAAAACCTCCATACCGCTGGACCAGAGGACCGTTGGTAATTTGTATTATTATATGCATTGGGTGATTAACTGTTAAAGAGTATGAAATATTGATTATGCTATTTTTTTTGTTATTTTGTATTGTATTTCTTCTTATCAATCTTATCAGATGAGCAATCTGTTTCAAAAGAAGTTTGAAGTGGAATAGTTAACACACTTCAACTTCGCAAATTGGCGTCAAAACTTGAGAAGAGTTCTTTGTTATAATGTCATGTTGCGTTATCTTGACTTGCAGTTGCCTAGACTTTCTCATGAGAATACTCCTATGGATATGGTGTCCACCTACATCTTGATCCATAGGCGATCAAGAGAAATTGATGATTTTATGTTAGACAATATGTCTCCTAACTTGCGTGAAGGTCTGGAGAATTATCAGCATTTGAATTTCGTTTAGCGATGGGTCAAGGGCGATGACTTTTTGGCGACGACATGTCATCGTTAAAGCTTTTAACGACGACATTTAGGACTTTTGGCGACGACCAGTCGCTAAAAGTTGAAAACGCTGTAGTGTACATGAAATCTGCTAAAGGGGTTAAATGGTCATTTATATATACTAAGAAAGAAAAAGGCATGTAAATTTTGACAACTCATAATATATAGAAATAAAAAAAATAAAAAATAAAAAGTGAGTTTCACAGTTGGCCCACCAAAAATTAAGCTACTTATGCGATTCCTTTAAAATATTGACACGTGTCCAAGTAGTTGACGGTATATTTTGTGCAATTTGTCAATTTTTGACACATGTCAATTTTTGAGTGGATTCGCACAAAAAATCTCACCAATGACACGTTTTAATTTTTCTTGTAAGCATGCACTGTTTGTAGTTGACTCTTTTTTATATCGGTCTATACCAAAGAAAGTATTTGACTATTTGTTCTTGAATAATGATTAAAATAGTAGTCAATGAAGTTAGGTCCTGTTTGATAGCCTTTGAATTGGGCAATTAAGAGAAGATGATATGAATCGGTCAGAGCAAATATTGTTTGACAAAATAATATATGGCACTGAGCGAATATGAAAGCCTCTGTATCACGCATGGCTAAAATGATGCAAAATTATACAGTGCTTTACCTCTTCCCATTTTGTCCTTATTTATTTTTTAATCAGTGACATTTCTTCTTTTTTAACTTTACTCGAAGAAAAACCTGACTCATTTCTTCTTATTTTGTCCTTTTATATTTTTTAATCACTGACTCATTTCTTCTTTTTTAACTTTACTTTGCATGATGCCAATTTATATTAAATAATAGATTTATATTTAGGAACTTTTAAATAAGGGTGTTAATTTCTGACCCGATATGAGACCTAACCTGAAACCGACACGAAAATGAACATGTTTGTGTTGCATCTAAAGATTTGGTCGGGTTTGGGTCATTCATCTAACCCGTTTATTAAGCAGGTCGGGTTCGAGTTAATAATAAAGTAGCGAGGACAAGACATGGACGACATCTGATGGGGTCACAAGAATGAATATATGGCTAATCTCCATAATGAGATTGCTAATGAGTTATTTTTAAATGTTTCAACCTAAGATTAGTTCGTGATTTATATTGTTTTATGATATTTCGATAAGACTATTTACATTTTTTTTTACTCCAACATTACTTTTTTTATATTATATTTTCATTTGAGTTAATAATTTTTTTATCAAATGGTATATTTTGTTCAAAACAAAATCAGACAGAAGGATAAATTGGTAATTACAGACAACTCAAATTGCTCATTCAGAACAAATATCAAATAATCAGTTTCACCCAGAATCAGTTTCACTAAGCATCTTGGAATCATTCAAAGACTTTGATTCGTTCGGTATTAAATCATATTTTTATCGAGCGACCTCAGTCTTTTCGATCAATCCAGAAAAGAGAAGTATAAGTTGTAGGAAAGTAGAAATTCAGAAGTTGAATAAATTGATATGATTAAAACTCTAATTTTACTCCCTTGTATAACCTTTTTCTTTCTATTAATAACTATACTAAAAGGCAGGATCTTTTCTTTCACCCAAGTGCATTAATTGCAAACTTTGCTTAACTTAAAAAACAAATTTTTGAGGTTGAGTGTCGTTCTGAAAGTAAGTCCTTTAACTTTTCAAAACATTTGCATTAATTGCAAACTTTGCCAATTTGATGAAAACACCCACGAGGTTCAAGTGTCGTTGCAAAGTAAGTCCTTTAACATTAATAACCTTCGCAACTTGGCAAAACAACCCCGAGGTTTAAATGTCGTTCTGAAAGTAAGTCCTTTCATGAACCATTGCGTCAGCGGGTTTTCTAACACTCGTGCTTTACTAGGTGTTTGGCATTACATTTTGAAAATAGTTATTTGATTGTTTGGCATTACTAGGTGTTTGGCATTACATTTTGAAAATAGTATTTTTACTACTATTCGTGTGTTAGTACTTCTTTACATCCCAAAAGTATGTGACCAGAGTGGTACATGCACCGCTCATAACATTTTATTAAAAACTTTGAAAAATTGAGCGTTCTTAAAAATAGGAAAGCTCACCGTTCATTTGCCAAACGATTACTAAAAATCAAAATCTTTCGTTCTTTCCGCCATCGCCTAAAAAGCTTCACACCGCTACGTGCCAAACATACCCTTAAAAAAAACCCACTTTCATCTTTTTTTTCAAATATTAATATCTTTTAAACCGTTAATCGTCAAGTAAAATATACCATTACAACGAGCATTTAATTATCTTTCTATAAATAGACACTTTAATACACTTTCGACAAAAAAAAAATCGTGTTTTTCACCTTTTTTTTTAAGTTTTTTTACGTTACTGAAATTTGCATGAAAAAAACATATATGATTTAACACTAATTTGAATACCACATGTGATATTAGTGTTAAATCATATATATATATATCATATGTGATTTATCATATATGATATCATATCATATATGATATTTCGTGCAATTTCGGTTCAAGAAAACGAATAAGCGTGAAAACGTCTTTTTTTTCGAAAGTATATCAAAGTCTTGTCATAGAAAGATAATTAAATCCCGTCGCGATAGTGTAATTATTTTTGCTTAACGATTAACGGTTTAAGAAATATTTAAATTATAAAAGATATGTGAAATAATAAAATGTTTTTAATCTCAGCAATTGATTTCTTTATAGATGGATGGTGGAGATGAGTCCCTTAGTATGTAAGAAAAATTTGGTATGTAAAATAACTCTCCTCATAAGTGTTAGGGTGTGTATGGTATGCTCATGGGTTTAGATCCGTCCCAATATAAGATGGTGGGGAAAAAAAAGACACACTTAATTATATATAAAATATTGATTTTTAATATTTTGAATTAATATTTAAAATATTATATTATTAAAAGAAAAGAGAGAGATAGAGAGAGAAAAGAAGAATGACCTCATATAAAAAAGAGAGAAAAAAGTGGTAAAATAAAACATTAAATTCTTATTGGTTGGTATCATCAAAAGATATCAATTTAGCCTTCTATTAAATCTACCATTTTATACCATGTGTAAATAAAAATAATGTATAAATATCAAGACACTTTGAAAATAGAGTGTCTCAATTAATTTGAGAAGTGTGCAAATCACTTCCCAAAAATAATATATACCAAACATTTGATTTTAATTTTCTTTCAATCCAAACCCACTTGTTGCTAACTATATGTACTTCACTGCAAACCATAGCTGCGTTTCAGAACATCACAGATGGTGAGACCATTGTTTCGGGAAACGAAAGATTCGAGCTGGGCTTTTTCAGCCCAGGCAGCTCGAAGAATCGTTACCTAGGAATATGGTTTAAGAACACATCACCTTTTTCGGTTGTATGGGTTGCTAACAGAGAAATTCCGCTTATCAATAATTTAGGCTTGGTCAAATTGGACAGCCATGGTATACTGTGTCTTGTTAATAGTGGTGGTACAGTCATATGGTCATCTAACACCTCTGCATCCAGTCCGAATGTCAAACCCATAGCACAACTCTTAGATACTGGCAATCTAGTAATTAAGGATGAAAATAGTGTTTTATGGCAAAGCTTTGATTACCCTGGAGATACCATCATATCAGGAATGAAACTGGGCAAAAACTTTATAACAGGAAGAGAAACATACCTGACATCATGGAGGAGTGCAGATGATCCTTCCCCAGGTGAGTATGCAGTCAGGTTCTTAATGGTAAAGGATAAATATATACAATTATATATTAGGAAAAATTCAGTTATTCAAACAAGAATCGGGCCTTATGATGGAATGAAGTTTGCTGGGCTACCAAACTATAAACGTGAAATGTACGTAGTTTTGTTATCAATCAAAGGAGATGTATTACTTGTCGACTTCTAATAACATCACGTCATTAAAGTCAGTAGTGACTCCTGGTGGCAAGCTTGAGGTCTGGCAACTATTTATGCTCAACCAAGAATGGATGCAAGATCTCACCCAACCCATTGATTATTGCGACAACTTCGGAATATGTGGCCCATACGGAAGTTGTAGTACTGCCACTTTTCCTAATTGTGGGTGCTTGAAAGGGTTTGAACTGAAAACCCCAGAAGAACTGAATATATATAATTGGAGTAATGGATGTAGACGGAGTAGAGCCTTAGATTGTGGGCCTGGAGAGGGATTTCTAAAGTTGGCAAGCATGAAATTGCCAGACATGCAAAATGCTGTGTTCGATGGCAGCATGAGCTTACATGAATGTGAGGTAGCTTGCAAGGATAACTGCTCGTGCACCGCCTATGCAAATCCAAACATCAGTAGCGGTGGAGCTGGATGCTTGCAATGGTTTGGTGAATTGATCGACGTCCGTGTGTACTCACTAAACGGACAAGATCTTTATGTTAGACTGGCAGACTCTGAATTAGGTAAGCAATAAATCATTTATTAGGTATGATGCAACTACAGTCTTATATTTATTGTGATGTTCGATTCCATTCTAATAGACAAGTATGCGATTATTAGCTTGACCCTGAAATATACAAAACTTGAATCAGCTATAGAAACTATTAAGACGTGGTACCGTGTCATGTTTTAAGATGAGCTTATTGACGCCTCATAAGTCAAAAGTCAATCAGGACCACAAGCAGATAATAGGTTCTTGATCACTTTAGGATGCTCATGGGTTGTTTCTCAAAGAAAAGTTATTGTGTCAAGAGCATGTGCATCTTTTAGGATAGTACACCAACAGAAAAAAGACATGTAAAGTTTAACTGATACAGAGACCTTTGTAATTCAATATGTATACGCCCTTCATTGGAGCTGTTAATTCTTTATTTGTTTTTTATTGGTCTATACCATAAAAGTCTTTGTTCTTGAAAGAATGAATAAAATTAGTAGTCAATGAAGTCTAGTATGTATTATCCATGTCGAGAAATTAAGTTGTGGGAAAGTAGAATATTAGAAGTTGTACACATTAATATGAATCAAACGATGATGTTACTCCCCTGTATTACCTTCTTCTTTCGATGGCTAACTACTTGTAGTTCATTAGAAACAATAGCTGTGTTTCAAAACATCACAGATGGTGAGACCATTGTTTCTGGAAACGAAAGATTCGAGCTGGGATTTTTAGCCCAGGCAGCTCGAAAAATCGATACCTAGGGATGTCGTATAGAAACACCACTAATCAACAACTTAGGCATGGTCAAACTGGACAGCCATGGTATCCTGTCTATTGTAAATAGTGGTGGCACAGTCACTTGGTCATCTAAGACATCTGCATCTATCACGAATGTCAATTCTACTGCACAACTCTTGGATATAAGTTTTCACATGCTATATTATCTCACAAATAGTAATTGCATTAGCATTCAGTTGTCACATGCTATATTATCTCACTTGTGGCAAAAGCATATTATTGATTATCATGACCAGCTAACTGACGGCCAGAAATAATGCAGACTCCCAAAATAGATTTACCAAAAAGGAAACACTACTCACCGTGCTCCTATCAGCTTCATCAACTCTTGTACTTTTGTTTGTGGTGGCGTACGCCTGCATAAAGAAAAGGAAAATGCGTAAGATGCAACGAAGAGGTAATCTGTCATACAAATTATATGCTCTTAGAATAGTAGCAAATCATCATTACAATTTAGCAATAATGTACACGGAGGCCACCCAACATTTCAACTTTTTTCATATAGACCACCCATGTGTTGAAACAATTTTGCAGGCCACCCAAATTTGTGTTTGTTTTGTTTACACAAATTCCGGCTATTATTGCCTGAAAACCATATGTAAAAACTGAAAAGTTGGGAGGCCTTGCGATATATTATTTGTACAATTTAACAGTTTAATTTTTCACGAGTTTATTTTCTGGCAAATTCATGTAACCAAGAGAAACTGGATGAATCTTTGCAGGAGACAGGTATGCGCTTGGGAAAAAGAACGCAACTGTTCCAGTGGAAGATCTTGATGAGCTTCCTTTCTTTAGTCTACATGAAATAGTTAAGGCGACAAATCATTTCAGCGTTGACAATAAGTTGGGTGAAGGTGGCTTTGGTCCTGTTTACAAGGTAACATAATGATACTTCATATGATAAGCTATATCGATCATGAGCTAAAACTGTTCTGTATACAAGCTGGACTGACTCTAAGAGCATTGATAGGTTAAGCATAGTCACATGAGCACTTAAAGAACAAAGGGGATTACGAGTAGAAGAAAGCAACTATGTTATGTCCTTAATTGTAGAATTCTATACATTGGGGATTACGAGTAAACGGGGGGAGGCTTGGTCTTAGATATGTCGCTATGTCACTATGATATTAGTTTCAGCATCTTGAAATAACGGCTTACCTCTCAAAAGTAAGCCAATCTGTCACTTTCTGTTTATTTAATTTATGTTAATAAAGCACTCAGGTTTGATTAACACTTGTTATCAAACTGCAAGTAATATTTTTCTTGAAAAGCAGATATATATTACTTAATAACCAGTTAACCACCAAAAAATGGTACAATATAGGTCCAGGCTTGGCTAACTGTAAGCTTCCAACAAGGAGACTGGAAAGCAATACAAATTTAAAGCACAAGGACATACAAAGCAACTGACACACTAGGACTCGCCAAAACTATCATTTTACGCTAGCAATCATAAAGGAAATAGTCTAAGACGGTGAAGGACAATATGGGCTCCCATAGATTCCAATACCATCTCCAACAGTATATAGAAGGCCATCACGCTAAACAGATGAAGCTATTCACTTAATGAGCCAGCTTGAACCGACCATAGGATGTCCCACATGTGAATTCAAGAACCAGCTTATACATATCAGTGACACATAACAAATATGCAAAGTACGACACCTGAATGATATACTGTCACAAAGCATGGACCCATTGAAGTTGCATTTTGATGGATCATGTAACGACTATTGCCAGCACCACGAGCCTCTCTTTGATCGTCTAAAAATCCATTGATAACTATTAAGCTAAATATCCGTAACTCTTTTATTTAAGCTCGCCACTTTTGCACAAAACATGCGATTCTTACCTGATCATATGTCCAGAATTTAAGGCAAAATCATATAAGTGATTAAGCTGATAGTAATAAGGCAACTAAATACGCTAGGTGTGGTATAGGAAATATGACAAGGTTTACCATAATTTTAGGGTTTATAAATAGGGAATTAGAAGCTAGACTTCTGGAGGCATGCTTAATTTGAGAAAGATTCAGATTGAACGTCTTGGGAGAGCGGTAAACCTCTCGAATATTACCAACTTGTCACATATCTGCATCGTTTAAGTATATAGGGCATTCGGGTCTTGTCAGAATCAGAACTAACCTTGATATTCCAGGGTATGTTGAAAGACGGACGAGAAGTAGCTGTGAAACGGCTCTCAGAAACATCACAGCAAGGACTTGATGAATTCAAGAATGAAGTAATTTGCATTGCCAAACTTCAGCACCGGAATCTTGTGAAGCTTCTTGGATACTGCATTCATGGAAATGAAATGATTTTGGTTTATGAATACATGGCTAACAAAAGCTTGGACAGATTGTTATTTGGTATGATACTACTTGATGTAATATTGCTGTTATATTTGCCAAATTAATGGATACCTCAACACAAATTGAGTACTTAAATTGTCATATCTCTACAGATGAAAACAGAAGTTCAATGCTTGATTGGCCTCAGCGCTTTCATATCATCAATGGGATGGCTCGAGGTATTCTTTATCTACATCAAGATTCCCGCCTTCAAATCATCCATAGAGATCTCAAGGCAGGTAATATTCTGCTGGATGATGACATGAACCCAAAAATATCTGACTTTGGCCTTGCTAGAAAGTTTGTAGGATCCGATAGCACTGCTAAGACAAAGAAAGTGGTGGGAACACAGTAAGAATCTAAGACCATGTTCTGTAAAATAAGTCTTACTACAGTCAACAGATTCCTAGATTTTTCTAGTTTATTTCATTTGAACTTTGATGCAGTGGTTACATTTCCCCTGAGTATGCTGTACACGGACACTTCTCTACAAAGTCAGATGTGTTTAGCTTTGGCGTTATGGTGTTGGAAATAGTTAGTGGTAAGAAAAACAGAGGATTCAGTCATGAAGATCACAGTGACAACCTTCTTGGGCATGTACGTTAACTGATAAACATGTAATTTTGTTAGCAATACCCTTTGTAGATACTTATTACTGTGTTGTATATGCTTCAGGCATGGAGACTCTACAAAGCAAACAGGTCCATTGAACTCATGAGTCCGTCTTTACATGATTCATGCATCATCCCTGAAGTACTAAGATCAATACATGTCGGTCTGCTATGTGTGCAACATAATGCACAGGATAGACCAACTATGCTGTCGGTGGTTTTGATGCTTGTGAGTGAAGGTGTGTTACCTCAACCTAAACAGCCTGCTTTTTTCACTGGAGAGAGCCAAAGCGAAGTTGTGTCATCAGCTGAAGAATACACGATAACACAAATGTATGCTCGATAGCAAGCATATGGTTTGCCCCAGTGATTTGTACATTTAGGCACACGGAATTGTCGTTAAATTTACATTTAAACCTACTAGACATATATTTTTTAGTTGATTGAAACTGAAAGTATGCAACTTAAATTGTTTTGGTAATGTTTTAGTTCGGCACTTTGTGTCCTTTATACTGATTAAAAGTATAAAGGGGCAATTATGGCAATGCACTTTTCGCCGGGTGGCAACACCTTCTAGGCACAAAGTTGGCGTATTCCTCAAATAAACTTTGAGACTTGACTTTTCTACTTTTAATCTCGTGAGTGCCAAGTGTCCCTCGACATTTGTGAACCCAATGATTGTTTTCTGACTTTTACCAGCTATACTTTTAAAGCGACCTAGAGTGAGCGACTTTTTAAGATTCTAGCGAAATTCTTTTTTGTCCTTTAGTAAAAAAAGTCAAACTTACTAAAATATTTTTTTATACTTTTAGCGCCTTCCTAACGCTGAGCGACTTAAGCGAAATAATGTTAGCGACTTTTTTTACTTTATACTTTTGTACCTTTTTGTACTTCATTCTCAATGAGAAACTGAAGTCTCATTTTTAAGTTGTACAGAGTTTGAAGTTTGTTAGTTCGGAAAGGGCTTACAGAAACATACATAACATGGAAATCTGTCATCTGTTCACATCATTCATTATATACAAAAATCTTAATCTCCCCAAGTTTTAACCATTAGAGTTAGCAAACCTTGGCGATTCGTGCCACATGTAATTTTTTTGCCTTTATCTGCATCTTTATGGGCTATCTCAATATATCTTCACTTCTCGTGTCACGATGACCAGAGGCTTGATAGCTAGCACAAGTCTCTGTAAATATCAGATAAACTTTTTTTTTTTTTTTTTTTTTTTTTTTTTTGCACAATCGAGAAGGTTGGAGTGACGGGTCAAAACAGGTTCAGATCAGACATAGAATTATAGTACCTGCAACACCGTGTTTTATTATCATTTGATATTTATAGATAACTAAGGACTTGTATAGAATATAAAAGCCTTATTATTTCAAAAAATAATGTAATCTGTCTTTGATAAAGTGATTGAAAAAGCCGCATTATTACAGAAATGATGTAATATGTTTTTGATAAAATGAGATGAACACTTTTCTGAACTATCATTTACTTATAACGACTTTCAACCCGCTTGACCCATTTGACTCATTTCTGTTTAAGAAAATCTTTTAGCTTAATTATTTGAGCTGTTAGATAAAACATAACCAAATTCAGCCCATTTCTACATTAATGGTTAAATGTGCCATCTCTAGATTCTTGGTTCAACTCACCAAATGAAACTACAAATATCATGTTACCTCAAATTCGCTCATCATGCTACTGAAGCTGGTTCTGTATTTTCAGGCCCTTGCTTCATGTTGCACAGCTCGACAATCTTAGTGAAATCCTCAAGGTTTAGCTGCCAAGCATACATATACAAAAGCTATTAACCAAAGAGCAACGCCAATAACCAAAGGTTTCTATAAATAGAACGAATTTTTAGTTTACAGGAATTTGATGAACCTATGGTGATTCAAACAAATTCTGAGACTTAATGCTAACCTTCCCATCTTCATTACTATCAAAGAATTGAATCATATGTTCCATCTCTTCATCCTTCAATATAAAATCATGTGAAGCTGCTACTCTCCGCAAGTCCCGTAGATTAATTCCCCCTTTGTCTGTTTCTGAAAAAACAAGTATCCTTTTGGTGAATCCAGTTTAGCTAAAATGGAATATATATGGGTGAATAGAGGTGACAATTCAACCCATTTAATTGGTTCACAATTTATCTCGGCCCTTAACTACCAAAGAGTTATACTCCGATATTAGGCATTTTGCCTCGCAGAAAAGCTACATCTAGTACCGGACCAATGATTCGGGGGATACGCCCCAGGTTCTTTTAGGTGGCGACCCCATAACTAGCAGGATTCATTCTGAAAATGAGTCACTTTGGGTATAATTTATCTCAAAGCATATAACCACAACAACAACAACCAAAAAAAATAAAATAAAAAGGAAATCAGTCAAACGGGCCTAAAGTAGTCCCAAGTGTACTATTTATGTGCCTAGAGTATTTATTATGCATACTATCTCCTGACTCATACTATTTAAAAAAATATATTATTACTGAAATAATAAACTTCAGTAATCATATGAGCATTTGACACACTAATTGTATATTATACTTTTTCTTGAGCCAGCCTACAGATTTCAACCCACTTTGACCCAAACCTGCTTGATGATTTACTCAACCCACCTGATTTTGACATCTAAAGGCGGACATAACTTCGATATCAAAAAGACTCGTTAGGAACCCTGGTGCACCAGGTTCATTGTACATGTTCTTCCCTTAAAAGACTGAGGCCGTGACTCAATATTTGTTTTGTGAAGTTGGAAAGAGTGACTGACCTACTACTATTGTAACTCTAAAAGAAACTATACTCTTCTATGCATGAATACTGCAGAATGCAGAATTGAAACAATCCTTAGCAAAAGATGTACATCTTTGCACCAAAGCAAAACAACTGAAACTATAAAAATTGGCTTGTGAAATTACCATCGAACTGAAAGAAGTGCAATATCAACTCATCCTCGGACATTTGCACTCGACTTGTGACCTGCTTTCCATAATCAATATACAGAAATCCAACAAAATGCAGATTAAGATATAAATAGTATTAAATAATATATCCCTCACTTCCCCGTGACTACTGCAACATTTTCCCTATTCTGATAAGATTTTACGTTGACATTTTTTTCATATGCAAATGCTCAACACTTCTTTTCATGTTGAAGAACAACACTGACTTCAAGCAATTGAATTCCTCTGTGCTAGTATTTCTTTCAAAAGAATTTCAAATGTGCAACAAATAGAAGTGGCAAATTCGATCCATTAATGTGAGTTATTGATTGAAAAGGTAAATTTTTGGAACACTGATAAGGTTGAAATGGGTCGAAGTCGGCCAAAGTGTATTCAGCTTATTAAACCTCTTAATTCATTTTATTCATACAAAAAATTAGATCGATTCTGTAATATTACACGAAAAGCAACTGTTTACTTAAATTATATACCAAGTCTAATGTTGCATGTTTCATGGGACCTACAAGTAACCACAAAGAAAATAAGCATGGAACTAGAACAAATAAAGTACCATGTTTTTCCTCTTCCGTTTCCCAGAATCATCCTTTCGCACAGTCGGATTTCTTTCAGTCTTTTCAGCACTCGACGCATCTGTGTCAGAGCTTTGTGGAGGTGTGTTGTTAGCTGCATCCAAAAAGCCGGACTAATCTTGTAAAGAAAGAGCAATGGCCTGCATCCATAGGGTTGACTATTCAGCTGAAAATCTTTATGGAATTCAAGAACTAGATAGTCATGCGATTGACTGGAACTTACCTTCATTAAAGCTTCATCGTCGTCAACATAACCCACGTTATCTGAAAGCTTTGAAATTTTTTTACTAGGTGTTGACTTTTTTGGCTTTGGCTGGGAAAAGATTCATATAAGTGATAATTACAGTAAGAGTGATAAACTTATTAAACGAATGCAAACTGCACACAATAGCTACCAGCTTTGCACTTTTTTGTAAGTGCAAAATAGCAACCAAGATACCCACTTCATAAGTTTTAGCAACAAGCCTAGTTACGGTTTCATCTTATTTTATAGACATGTGGCGTGTGATATAGCATCAATCAGTCCCATGTTACCAGTGACCCTTTAAGATGCTCTAAAAAAGCGCATGACGCACATACTTGAATAGCTCTTAAAAAAGCAGCAAAAGATGAACTTTAAATACAAATTTGACCCTTTACGATGCTCTAAAAGGAAATTAAGAAGAAAAAGACGGTTTGTTTGCAAAAACAAAAGTCCAGCATAATGATGCATTGAATACTAAAAACTCATTATAATAAGAGCTTGCAGATTTGAGAAACAAAAAAAACAGTATATTGAAACTTTGGTAGTTAAAAAACACAAACTTTAACACATAAGGTCACCTCTAAGAAATCTTTAGCTAAACTCCCCTCCCATTTCCCTCTGATTTACGTTTCCACTTTTATCGTTTGCTATAACATCAAAAGAAACTACATACAATTAAACTGTGAGTACTATTGCAGTGTCTTTATAGACCTGTTTGTATGTGCTTATAAAGTAGTTATTATCAATTGAATCGTTAATAACTTGTTTGAGTGCTTAGCAAAAACTGATTACGAATTTAAGTTTATCACTGCTGAGCTCTGAGAAGCAGATCTCAGAAACTTATTACCCAGAGAAACGTAGACTTAACTCTCTAGTGCCTTTCATCGCCTAATTATCCGACTTTGGTCTTTCAAGTAATAATAATCACCACATAAACACAACATAATTAAACACTCCCCAACACATATATCATAAAGATCCCATAAACTACAAGCTAATCATGACTACTAACATAAAACAATCCAATTTGTAACACACTTGACATCATTTTCATTTTTCACATAAAATCTTACTTATTTCTTAAATGCAATAAAAAATATACTATCCAACATACTAGTGTCCACTGATACAAACATTTATCAATGCGAACAAAAATTTACGCCTTTATTGAAATAAAATCTAGTTTAGAGTGATTGGCAAAAGATTATTACAATTCTGAATTACTCATTATCCAAGCTCTAACAAGTAAATGATGGAAACTGCTATCGAGATAGCTGTAAATTTATTTCTCTAATGCCTTTCACTACGAAACGACACATAAACACAACCTAACACTATCACATATATGATGAAGGAATTATAGCATTGGCAGAGACATGAGGGGGGGCAGGGTGAGCACGTGCCCCCCTAGCGAAAAAAATTTGTAGTGTAAATTTTTCTAAAATATTATTTTTGAAAATTTACCCCTAACGAACCGATTTGTAGTGTAGTTTCTAAAATTATCAAAGTTCTCCCCTTCGACCATAACTTTCTGGCTCCCTAAAACCTACTAACAAAAAAACAAATATTTGTAATACCTTCTACAATCATTTCATTTTTCATAAAACTTACCAATATCGAAAAAAATACCTTAACACAATATTCATCATCATCATCACCACTATCTGATCCACTAGGTTCATACATACTCTTCATCATCTTTCGAGTCCACTTTCTTTTTCCCCTTATTCTTCAAAACCGGAGTCGAAGCCATTACTAAATTAGCCATTTTTTGCAAACCCATTGCTTTCATTCTCTCTTTATTCTCCTCAATTCTTTTCAATCTTTCTTTTTCATATTCTGTTATTTTCTTTGAACCTTTTTTTTGGGGGTTTTTTGTGGGGGTTGTGATGGGTTCTTCAATTTCCGGTTCTGAACCTGATTCATTTGAGTTTGTCATAACATTGAAGGTTTCTTCAGTTTAGGGTTTTGTTCTTGTTGTTGGTATAACACGCGGGAATTTTGTTGTGGGTTTTATTTGGCGTTTTTCTTCATTTTTAGGTTTTTAACAGTACTATCTATAAAAAATGATAGTAATATTTTTGGGGAGCAAAAAAACATAGCACATCTCCAAACAAAAACATGATTAATTTTAAATAAATAAAAAAAAAAAATCAAAGATACTAACAATTAATATACGAAAGTAAAAACCAATTTTAATGTAAAAATACAAATACATACCTGAATACGAAACATTTTTTTGCAGGGTTCAACGTTAAGAAGATGGATCTTGGTTTGTGGGAGTATTTTGTAATGTATGTGTTATTCTAATCATCGAATATGGTAAACAAGATCTAGTCATATGAAAAAGCGCTTAATTATTTTAAAAAATTCGCTTAAGTAAAAAAAGTATAAAAGTATTTAAAAGTTATGTAAAAAAAGTATAAAATTACAAAAGTATAAAGCTAAAAAAGGCGCTCAAAGTAATTCGCTTAAGTTTGTTTAGCATTCGGAAGGTGCTAAAGGAATAAAATAATAGTTTCGAGAGTTTGACTTTTTTCTTGAAATGACAAAAGAGAATTTCGCTCGAATCTTAAAAATTCGTTGGGTCTAGGTCGCTTAAAAAATATATGTACAAAAAGTAAAATTCAATCATTGGGTTCTGAAAAGTGAATGGACACTTGGTGCTCGTTGATTGGAAGAAAAAAATCGCAAGTCTCAAAGTCTATTTAAGGATTACCGCAACTTTGTGCCTACAAAGTGTTCTTGCCCGTGAAAAAAAGTCAATGCCATAATTGCCCCAAGTATAAAACTTCAAAGGGTATTGTATTATTGTAATTTTAATTGTGTACAAAATACCTAATGATGCATATCTATATATAATAGTTACATAGCTTAGGGAATAAGCAACAAACTTACAACCCTAATGGGTACCGCCCATCTATACAACTAGTGCAATACCCGTGCGTTACTCGAATAAACGTTTTAATAAATAACTTATTGTGTTAAAGTTTATTGAATAAGAATTTGAAATAATACTAACTAAGTTCTAGTTTTTATAGGTAACGACAAGTTTTAGATACCAATTTAGTACCAAGAGCAAATAATGTTAAAGTGTGCTTTTTGGCTTACATAGGATGGATGGAGCATATAACATCCCACAAAGTGTAAGCTTAATAATATTTTCATTATTTAACGATTTAACTTACAATGTTGAAATAGTTATCGGAGTAAATCCATAAACCTTTGATCTTGCTAGCTGTAGGCATTTGAAAATAACTTTAGTGAATATAAACTCATCGTTGACATGGTTAAGGACTTTGACCCGTTAGAAATACTACAGGAATTCACTCACGTGACATGCACTTACAAATTAAAGGCCCATAAGCATGATGCAAAGGATATTTAGTGTGATCGATCAGGACATAAATATTTTCTAGTGCGTGCAAGGAAATGAAAAAGAAAATTAACTAACAATATATATGTTCAAGCATGCTATTGTAATAACTTTAGATTCCCACCTGGTGATCGATAGGTTGTTTAAGTTCCCGTCATATAACTTACTTGAATGTTCATACCGCGTGATTTTAACAACCCTTGCATGAACCGTTCACATCCGTTTTGAAAGCATTACCAACTCAACCAAGAAGGTCACTGAATTTTGCGTGTCATTAGCAAAGACATCATCTTAATATTGTACTAATATATATCTCATATAGTCATATGAAGCAATTTGTACCATCCATTTCTCGTTCGTCAACAATGTAGCCGCATGGACATAACATATCATTAGAGAAAACAATACATATCGAGTGATGTTATTTTAAAGCCTTGACAAACAAGACAAGAAAATCAATATTAGGACCGCCATAAGAAATTTACACACGCAACAAAAAGAGATTTAATTGAACATATGGTAATTGGTAGGAATATGTGAAAACTCACTAATATGTGAATTAGGAATATAATTGTGAAATTTGAAATTGGAAGCAAAATTCTAGAGATCGTAGTCTTAGTTGTTGACTATGAGTGTGCTGCTACTACTTTTTCTAGTCACCTTTTTTTATCTTGTAAACTAACTTTACGTTTTAAAAGGAACAATTATGACGGCTAAGATGAAAAGTAAATTTGATCGAATGGACATGAATAACTTAAAACCAAATGACCGGCAACAATAGAATAGTAATTGGTCAGTTGGTCTAGTCTAACATGGTATAATATGCCCCTGTAAGCTAAGGACAGGGAACGACTTCTAGCTTAGATCTTAGAGAGATAAATCGAGGAGTTGGCAATGGCTTTCTAAAGATGTCGGCAATCTGGTCATTTGTAGATATGTGTTGAACTCGAAGATCCCTTTGAGCAACCTTTTCCTAAACAAAGTGAAAATCTATTTCCACATGTTTTGTCAGGGCCGGCTCTAGGGGTGGGCAGCCACCCGAGGCATCAAACATATAAGGGGCATCATCAATTTTGATTCGTATATAGTTGCTAAGTGTAAAAATTGTTGAAATAGATCAGTTTTTTGGTTTGGCTGTACGTATCATGCTTGGGTGTAGAGGTGACAATTTGTGCTCAGAATAAAAAAAAAATGGCTAATTTGGGCAAATTTTTAAATGATTTGGGCACATTTGGCCCCTTCATTTTTTGAAATGGGCATATATTGCCCATTTAAAAGTTAAATGGGCACAAACGGGCACATATTTTCTATCAATTGGAACATTACAATTTTTTAAAGAAAACTTATATATATATATATATATATATATATATATATATATATATATATATATATATATATATATATATATATATATATATATATATTTTATTTTTAAATATAAATGAATTATTACGTTTGAGGAATTTATTTCATCGTTTAGGTTTTCATAAAGCGATTCGTATAACATGGTGGTTTGGCGTCTTGCTGCCGTCTTGTCTTTATTTAAATTGCGTCTAGCTTTAATTTATAAATGGTTTAGCCGTGGCCCGATCCCGCCTGGCCGCCTGCTTTGCCACCTCTACTTGGGTGCTACAAGTATTTGTAGCGATGGTGGTAGCTCATAAAAACTAGAAAAGATGGGATGACGATTAAGAAGCTGATGCACAAAGAAGATAGAATCCTATTTAGAGGATGTTTGTTTAAGCTTAAATGTGAGCTTACAAGTTTATTTGATTTCGGCTTATATTTCATAAGCTCTAATTTTATGCCTTATTATAAGACTTACGGCTTATATAAGTTTATCATATTATAATAAATTTATATAAGCCCAAAAGTGTCAAAATAGGCCAGAAAATTGAGACTTATTAAATCTTGACGCAATCTTAGAGATAAATATGACGGATTTTATAAGCGAGATAGTTTTAGTGATAAAAAAAGTTTATGGATAATAAACGAAAAATAATAAAAGTTTGAGGATTTGGAGATTAAACATAATGTTTTAATACCCGGTTCGACCCGGGTGGTTCAACCGGTTGAATCGTTCCGGTCGAAAAATGGGTCAATTTAAACCAGGTCATCCCGACGGGTTGGGTCGAAAAACGGGTCAAATTAAACCGGGTCAACCCGCCGGGTTTGAAGCGTCCCGGGTTAACTCGATTTTCGATGTGTATTAATAGCAAACATTTCAACACTTCAATACTTTTCAAATGCATGGCTTAATTTCAATACTTTCCAAATGTGCTAAAAGTTTGACTATTTTTCAACATTTCAACATTGACCATTTTTAATTTAGATTAAAATACACCGTTGGTCACTAAACTTATGCTGAAGATCGTAATGGGAGAAACCTTGCATTTATCATCGTGGAGTCCAAAACTTGGGTTTTAATGCCAAACTAGGTCATCGACCAATTTTACGTTAATAACGTCAGCAATTTCTCACGCCTGTGCATACGGCGTGAGAAATTAGTCATTTCATGGGAGATTCTTCATTGGCAATACAAAAAAGCCAAAGAATTACAATTATATGATCCTCGAGGGTACCGCTCATATAACCAGATTGCCATTGAGTTTCAACAGTTCCATGTTCTACTTAGAAGATTCACCGAAGATGAACTGTTTCAAGGACCTAGAGTTCAAAACTACACCAAGCAAAGATGCACCCTTAAAGGCCTTCTTCAAGTTCCAGCCATTAAAGGAACCAAAATCCTTTTCAATCTTCTCTGAAATTTGAGAAGGAACCAAAATCCTTTTCAATCTGCTGCATTAAACCCAATATTGGTAAATTACCACCTCCTGGTTGCATGGATTCCCAGAAAAAATCATGATTCCATACCTGAAAAGTACATTTCATGAATTAATGACTTGAGAAAAATCATTTAATTGGCTCAAAATAACAAAGCAACCCGATAAGATTCAAGTCAAAACAATTCCGGGAACAATAACCTGGAGTTTTTATCTCTTTCTTGGAACAATTACATAGTCAAATTTAGTTTTTGACCATCTGCAATGTTATATGCTTTTCATTTTCTTTGCATTGTTAAACTATAGAAGCTTTGTATGGAAGTTACTTTGTGCACTTTTTAATGTCTTATAGATCCATCAGGTCAAAACAAGCAACTAAAACTGCACAATGGTTAGAGCATACTCATAAGAGCACATTTACAAGCACCCATGGGAGCGAGTCACGTCAGCATCATGGCGCAAGTTTGCTGACCCAGAGAACAAACGCACCTTATCCCAAATCTGGGAAGTCGACACCTTGAACCACAAGCTCGATCCTGAAGAGGGTAAGCTCTACACCACCCGTGCCATCACTATTCATGCTCCTGGTCCCTGGTTCCTTCGCAAGATTGTGGGTCAAGATATCTGCCATTGTGTCGAATCAACTATGGTTGATGCCAAGACACGATCAATGCAGCTTGCCACCAAGAACATCAGTCTACAGAAATACGTGGAGGTCGAGGAGAAAATCAGGTATGATCCACACCCAGACAAGCCGAATGAGTGGACCATTTGCCGACAGGAAACGAGCATAAGGATTAAGCCGTTAAAGACACTGGCAACCATGGCGGAGAAAATAGAGCAGAAATGTGTCGAGAAGTTCCAGTACAACAGTGCCAAAGGTAGGGAGGTGATGGAGAGGATGTGTAAGTACCTGGAAGCCGAATCCTCTTCAAGGGGCTTTTATGTCTAGTTGTAGGTTGTGTTTTCTGTAACGACATATTTGAGGTCTTAAAGAAAGTGTAGCGAGTAATAATACGAATTCTAGTGTTCCAGTTATGTGATTAGGCTTTCAAAGTTCATTTGTAGTATGTGGGCGAAATAGCCTAATAACTTTTTGTATTACCATGTTGCAAATTTGTTTATATTAACATGATAAAACAGATGCATACTAGTGGTGTGAACTGTGAAGTGGTACAATATCGTATTGCTTGAAACAATTTACCTACTCAGCATTGCAACAATATTGTTTTCTAGCTGAGCTGCAAACCGGTTTTGACTATTTCTGAAGATCCAGTGATACAATCAAGCGGCATGCTGTCTTACCGTTGCACATTAACGAGTGGTGGTTCTGTACATGATCATTTCTATTTTGAAAGATCATTTTTGAACCATGATAATATACTTGCTGTTAAGCTGTGTTGACTTTTTATTAAAATGAGCAATTTATGTATTGTTGTTACTCACACACTTATACAGCTTCAGCTTCCACTTCACGAAGAACATTTTAAAAAACATTGTCTATGCAAATAATAATTGGATAAAATTTGTATAGCAAACCTTATACCAAGTACGTTACAAAAACTTTACACTCTAGACTTTGTATCAAACAATGGTCGATTATACTTTTTTACAACAGTTAGACGTTTGAAAAGTTTGAGTTCCCAGTTGTTGTTTAATTGTTTTTAATCGGCCATTTAAACCAGGTATACAAAATTAGGAGTATAATTCAGCAACAATACTAAAAACATAATTGCCTAGTAAAAAAACTCTCAAAGCAATTCCGGGAATAAATAAATAAAAAAACTTACCTGAGAAACTAATTTTCAGGTGTTAGAAGAAGGGGTAAGGTCATTGGAACTGATAAGTGAGCTTGATATGCAAAGATAGTTACCACTACTGGACCAACTCATATCTACTAAAGATACCTGCATCATTCAAATGACCATTTTAAACTCAGTTCACAATAACTATAACAATAAGTTATCTGTTTGAGACATTTTCACAAACTCACTGCTGGACAGCATCTGGACTTGAATCTTGAGAGGGGGTAACGAGACGCATTTTTTTTAATCAGTGATTTCACTTGTTGATCTGCCATTCATTTTTCTCATTACAAACTAACCATTGTTCATAAGAACCCAGATTTTGAACAAATTGTGAAAATTTAAATGCAAAGAGAACCTACGGTGGTTATAGTGAACAATCAGATGGCTAGAGATGGTTATTATAAATGGTGGTTGATTCGTTAGATGTTTTCTGTTGATGGGGTTTGGATTAACAAGATGCGAAGGAATAAGTTGGAAATTTTTGTACACATATAATAGAAATGTTTGAAAGTTTGATATAAAAAAAATGATACACATGATATAATTCTTGGTCGCCGGATTGTGGGTTTAAGGTCGCCTGAATCTGGTTTTAAACATGATAAAGATGAAGATAAAGAGTAATTAACCCAAAAAAAAATGAAATGACCATTTTGCCCTCATGTGCTAGGCACATGGGAAAATTAACAGACGTTGACTAACAGAAAATTGGTCAAGGGACTAGTTTGGCATTAAAAACCCAAGTTTTGGACTCCCCACGATGATAAATGCAAGGTTTGTCCCATTAGGATGCGTAGTGACAAATTTAGGGCAAGGTTTGTCTCATTACGATGCGTAATGACAAGTTTAGGGACCGTATTTTAGTCTTTAATTTATATGTAGTATAGATAAGCTCAAAACACATATTAGCTCATAATATATAAGGTTAAACAAACACCCATTTAGTTAACTATAACTCTTTTAGGCCCAAATCAGTATACATATGAGCCCATCATACATTTCCAGTTTAAATTATGTCTACATAATACAAAATGGTATATATACTACGAGCTAGGATTAAATGAGAAGAAAAATTAAAATGAGAAGGCTGATAAAAAACTACAATTATAAATTTAAGATGCACTTACAAAAATAAATATATCTTCTTTTAAAATTCTCTATCTTATTTAAAATGTATGGATAAAATTTCTTCTTATTTTAATATTTTTTCTCGTCGCATCCCTTCTATATCTTTTATGTCTTCGTCTGTGATTCATTTCATGTCAACTCTAATTAGTTATAAAAAAAAAAGGCCTACTTTACAAAAGGAACGTAGTTTCCCGAAAACCAAAAGCTTCCCGGTAACCTGCCGCTTCGGCCCGGTAACCTTCGTTACCGTCAGCATATAACTAGATTTTGACTTTATAAATGTTTTAACATTTTTTTGTAATATTTTATTAGCTAAATCTGTTGCTACCTCCGTCCTAAAATTATAGTCCCCGTTTGACTTTTTTGGTCTTTCTTTTTCAACTTTGACCTTAAATAATTTTGTTTATGTTATACAATAGTTGATGAAAATTATACCAAATGAAAATACATTAAAATCTCAATCCATTCATATAGTTTGCATCAAATATTATATAACACAAACAAAAATACTTAAGGTCAAAGTTGTAAAAGAAAGACCGAAAAAGTTAAAAAATGACTATAATTTTGAAAAGGGGGGAGTATTCTTTTTGTACTTTTAAAACATAATATAACTTTGACTAAATTTATGTCCCATGTTTATGCCATTGTAAGAGTTAATATAAATAGTCTTCGCATTTTGAAAAATAAAAAATAAAATAAATAAAATAACAATTTGTAATTAACGAGGATTTCAACTCGTGTGTTGTGGCGAAGCGTTTGTATACGGTGGTATCGTATAAGTTGGAAGAGAAATTTTTCTAGATTAAACCATACCCGCGCCTAGAAACCTTTAATATATACAAATTTCTAATATATAGTTCTTTTTTGAGGCGGTGGGTTGTGTCGGAGCTTATAAGTTTGTGATTTTGATGAGTGATGGGTTATGTATTCTTAATCCCTAACAAATATTATGTTTAACGAGAAAGCCTTTAAAATATATTATGTATTCTTAATGCTCTTATTTTAGTGGTGATGGGAAGAGACCCAGTAGGAATAAAATTAAAATGAGAAAAACAAAAATAATTTTTAGCCACACATTTTAAATAAGGGCAAATGGCAAAAAGCGTCAAAGTTAGGGTCCATTTCAATCAATGATTCTACTTTTTTCTTGCATAAAAGGTTGCCAACAAAAATTTTAGCGGATTGGGTTTTTCATTAACTTAGTTAACAACTAACCAATAATATCATTAAGTGTATACATTGAAACATTTTAAAATTTTGAAGGGCCAAATTTGAACCTTTTCTTTTTATAATCATATCCCAATTCTCAAATCCACACATTCGATCTCATCTCATTTTCAATCCTAACGCCATCATGTCACGTTTCTTAGCATATGTAACCTCAAGATGTCATGTTTCAACACCATCACATCACGTGTGTTATACACAAGGTAACGGACAATATGCTCATCATATCATCATCATGTGATTCATCTATTTCTAAATATAAAACATATCAAGAACCTCTGAGCGGATCATGTTTTACTTCACGGTAACATCACTATGATTTAAAATTTAACCAAGATTGCCGCTTTTTAAGGGAATTAAATCCAAGAGTGGTACCTTCAGAGAATCCCCATCTCTGCACTCACCATGGTCAAAAGTGATTTAAGACTTCAGCACTCACCATGGTAAACCCGTCAAATAGAGTCGCAACTCTTTCATCAATTCAAGATCTTCTTTCGGCTCGAAGTCGTCACTAGTTTCTACCAAACAGTAAAACCTCTTCATCTGCTTGATTACTAGCCGGAACCAACTCACCGGCCTCTACTAACAAATTTCCGGGAGCTTGAGCGGACTAACCATTTCGATAAAGAGTCAACAAAACTAGACGAGAAATTAGTTGTCACTACTGGTGAAACTGCCTTTTCAACAGTTACCCATCTTTGACTATCGAGATGAGATCGGAATGTGTGGATTTGAGAATTGGGGATAACAGTTATAAAAAAGAAAAGGTTCAAATTTGGCCCTTCAAAATTTTAAAATGTTTCAATGTATACACTTAACAGTATTATTGGTTAGTTGTTAACGGAAGTTAATGAAAAAACCCAAATCCGCTAAAATTTTTTGTTGGCAACCTTTTTATGCAAGAAAAAAAGTAGAATGCCTTGATTGGAAATGGACCCTAACTTTGATGCCTTTTTGTGCCATTTGCCCTTTAAATAAAGAGGAGATTTTTAAATGGAGATGCATCGATTTTAATAGGTGCATCTAAAATGTGTGGTTATGGTTTTTTCTTATCGTTATCATTTTAATTTTTATTCTCATTTGATCATTACTCTAGTGGTGACACTAAAGATAGTCAATGTGTTTGTCGATGGTTCATAATGATTATTGACTTTTCACATAAGAATGTAAAATATAAAAAAAAATATGAGCAATGATATGGAGACCTAACATATATGCCTAAACACATGCCTAATCCATTAATAATTTGACACATTACTCATGTATTTTCTCTCTCAAAATCTACACTTTTAAAATTTCCACTTGTCATCATCTTGTTGTTAGGCATATTTTTAGTCATGCATTTTAGGCATGCCAATCATTTTTGAAAAAATATATATTAACCCATCTTATGTTTAGATATGACAAAATTGATTTGATATTAGATACGATACATATAAAAGATACTAATAAAGTTACACAAGATCGTTTTCATTTCTTTTTTTGCTTCAATTGTTGCTGATTTGCTAGAGAGTTTAGCTTCATGATGTGCATGTCATATCTACTTTAGAGTTTATATATGGCATATCTTGTCATCTTAGGAACCCAAAGCTTTGTCATTATTGATTTAAAAAAATAAAGATTCTATTATTCTGGTAAATCCGGAATAACTACTTAAAGCATTCAAGTGCAAAAATTCTTCCACCGTTTTGCTCAAATCACCTTCAAAATATCGACGCCAGGTGGATTAAATTTGACTCCAATGGGGCCTTTTGTATGCGAAGCTGCCCTAGCTAGGTTGCCCGACCCAACAAATGTGATACATGAGATATTGCTCATGTTATATTTAGAATAAACACAACATGTAAAATGGACATATTAATATTGGGGCAAGGATGGGAGAAATTGATATAAAGGTTCTTTAATGATCGTTCAAGGAGATTTTTTGTCACGAAGAAGCTCATATAGTGGTTTCCTCATCACATAACTTCTCCTCACAAGCATCATGAGTAACATTTATATCGATTTCTTCCAATCTCCTAACTCTAACATTAGTATGTCCAATTGTCCTACAAAAAAATGAACAATGTCTCAGTGACTGGAGACAAAATATTTACAGTATGTTTTGGCTTGGAAATTCTATTGGCTACAAAACACAATTACATGAAATTAGGACCCATCGGTAACCGAATCATCAATGCCAACCAACTATTGTCAAAATTAGATATACGAAACAACCTAGAGAATAGATGAATAAAGGTATCACCTTAAACTAATGGTTGGTGGTTTAAAATACTTATGGTAACACTAAGGTGAAACGAAAACAATAAATAGCATACCTCAACAAATCCTTTTAGTTAGGTCAACCATTGATTCTTCTAGGTTTTGGACATGGTCTATTAATTTAGCCAACTTGATAACCAAAACCCTCCTTCAAGCATGATACATAACCTTTATATCGATTTCTTCAATCTCATCACCTGAACATTATTATGTCCAGTTGTCATTTCTTGTATAGCCATAATACAAAGGAGAAAATCCATTGATAATTGCTCCAAGAATATTTATGGTCCAACTCAGATATCGTACATATTATGTATACCTCATCTAACTGGGCATCTGAAACCTAGAAAGCATCTGTTTCTTTTCCTTTTCTTCCTTTGCGCATTCGCTCAACATTCGAACCAACATTTACGTTGAGTTTTTTGGTTGGCCTCCAACATCCTCTTCCTCTTATGCTTTGTGCAACATATTTTTCTCGTTGGTTTTTGCAAAGCACAAAACATCACCGACGCTGCAGATTTCGCAGTATCCCTTATTCTAGACCTCTCTGCTCCAGTCACTATAAAAACACTATTTGAAGCATCAATTTCAACTGATGATGTGTATCTTCTATCGTGAGCGGGACCCAGATCATTGGTAACTCTGCAAGTGAAACTGAAACAATGAGACTAAAGATTGTTGTAACTTCTAAGTATTGTACTCTATGGCAATATAAAAATGCACTGCTCGTACTTGTAAGTGGATTTTGGCCAATGTTTCTTGTTGCAAAACTCGTGAAATTTCTGCATCGGCTTAGATATTGTGTTGGCAACACAACACGGTTGCATTTTATGCACTCCAGTTTTTGCCATGCCAAAATTAAGACGGACGAGCTGATAGAATCATCATAGCCAAGCAACCGATTATGTAAATTAGATACGAAAAACGAACCTATGAAGTATATGAGAAAATGAATATCCTTTAACTAATGGTTCGTGGTCTAAAGTATTTGTGGTAGCAATAAGCTAATACTAACAATAAGTAAATGTCAAACATTAGAGCTAAAGATGCGTAGAAAAAGCAGATGTTGTTTAAATATCAACCTTAATGATAGTTCACAATAAAAGCATGGTAATCTCAAATGGGAAAAAAATCCATGAAACCAATAAATATTGTACTTCAACAAAGCCGATTTCTTAAAAACAGTAAAACAATGTACTAATTAAGATTATAAATGCCATGTAATCATTTAAACTTTTCAAGAGAATTACACAAATCGATCCATCATCGTCTCCATTCTCCACACACTAAACACACACATTTCATTCCAAACAACAACCAATCTACCAGCAACAACTATAAAATAGGCCAAAACTGGTAACATCTAAATAATGACATAAAATAACAATAGAAAAATGATTCAATATTTCTACCTTTGCATAATGCAACAAAGTAATAACAATGGGCACAACAACTTACAACAACAATCAAATGCTTGGAATCCTCTCCAAGGTGGGAATGAGCAACGTCGACACACACCAGTATATAGATTATTTGGCTGTTAAATGGATCACCAAACAATCAACTTACTCCCTTGGGTTTTGGAAGTGGCCTATTAATTTGGGCATACTTCGTAACGAAAATTCTCCTTGAAGCATCATGTAGAACATTCACATCAATTTCTTCCATCCTCCGCACCCCATCATTAATATGTCCAGCTCACATTTCTCGGATACCCTAAATACAAAAAAGAACGATCTATTACTAGTTGGATAAAGAATATTTATGCCTAGCCTCAGATATGGTATTGGGTACAAAACAGTGTTGCATTTTACGCGTTACAATTTTTGCTTCCTCTTGTAGTATTTAGCCATTTTTTATTTTGAGTGTGCTAGTTGAATAGTTGCTCAATCCTTTTTTCTTCTATAAGGTCCAGATGCTATCCTTCGGCATAGTTCGATGTGTCCATAAGACATTGAAAAACTCTTCCACCCAATTTGTTCCGTTCTCCCTGCTTTGCCTTTTGATCCCCTCTACCAATTCTCGATTGGATACTTTAACCTGGATGTTGGCCTGAGAGTGGTAAGGTGAGGTTGTTGCGTGGACAATTCCCATTTTTGCGCACCATGATTGAATGGCTCACCCACAAATTGAGTCCCATTATTGCTTACAGTCATTTGTGGTACCCAAAATCGATAAGTTATTTGGTCAAAGATGAAATTAAATATTTTTTTAAGTGATGGTGGCCATAGTCTTGGCTCTCATACATTTTGTGAAATAGTCAAAAACCACGATCATGTACCTAACGTTGCCTAGGGCTATTGTCAATAGACCACATAAGCCAATGCCCCATTTATGAAATGACCATGATGTTGTGATGGGAATTAAGTCATGTGGAGGGGCATGTTGCACATATGCATAAGATTGACAGGCAGGGAAACTCCGGAGTAATGTCTTAGCATAATCATTGACTGTTAGCTAGTAATATCCCATGTGTATTGTTTTAGCTGCTACTTTCCTCGCACTAAAATGCATGCCAATACTCCTTCATGTATTTCTTGTAAAATCTTTGTCGCCTGTGTTGGTCCTATGCATCTTTTCATGGGTCCTAAGATAGTTCTTTTATACAACACTTCATACTTGAAACAATAATTAACTGACTTTTGCCTAATCTTTTGGGCTTCTTCTTTGTCTTCAGGTACAAGGCCCTGACCGAAGCAATTGGTCAGGGGATTAATCGGGTGACCCATTCTTCTTCTACATGGGATACTTCTTGTCCCTCTTCGATTGATTCTTTACTATTTCCTCTACCCATACTTCCTTGTTTATGTGATCGAATATTAGGCATGCTAGTCTGTTGAGGGCATCTGCTCGTTAGTTCAGCGTTCGAGGTATTTATGTTATACTAAAGGATTTGAAGTATGGGAGTAATGATTGCACCTGTTCTAGGTAAGTGATTATAGAGTTATCCTTTGCTTCACATTCTCCCTATACTTGTTTTGTTACTAACAATGGATCAGTGTACGCCTACTAGTAGGGCCGCATATTCAACTTTATTGTTAGAATCATTAAAGTTGAAATGTAAAGCATATGTGAACTCATGCTTATCAAGGTTGGTTAGGATGATTCCGGCCCCTGATCATGTGTATTTAAACACATTTAATACACATTGAACTAAAAATATACCGTATACATTATTTCCTAGAATTCTTAACCCATTGACCCAAAACGGGTTAAAATGGACCTTGTCCCAAACACCCCTTTTTCTGCATAACCCCTTTTTGTGTACTTTTGACCCATTTTCATAAAATGACTTCTATAACCTGACATAACGCCAAAATTTCCAGAAATCATTAGAACAATATAAAAATTAAAATATATGCATAAACTTGGTCATAACGACCCGTGGAAACGTGTTTTACAAAGTGACGGGTATTATGCCAAAATACTCGTTTTGACCCATTTTCACAATATACAACCTTTACCACTTCATTTTCCCACAAAAATTAACCAACATCATTAATATAACATATTAAACTTATTCCATAAACAAATGACCCGTTTACATCCCAAAATGCGTATGTTTACACTTATGCCAAACACCCCTTTAACTTTGACCATAAACGCTTAAAGCATGCTTTGACACAACGATTGACCACCGAATCATTAAGACGACCTTAACATATATTTTGCCACTTGACTACACTTTACAAACCATTTTAGGACCAACGAGGGTATACCATTGAAACGAGCTCAGCATACTACCTAGCTCCAACTTTCTTACCAATCATCTAACATCCTCACGCTTAGCCCTTAATCCTTGGTTTCAAGCATTACTTCTGGTTCACGCTTAAACCTACAAAACATTGAAATCTTAATCCTTAAGCATAAAGCTTAGTAAGTAAAACGGACATAACATAACATCATAGTTCATTAACACATTACGCATCCATAACCATTAACCCATTACAACATTAAACTTAAGCACATACCTTTTAACACTTTAAGCATCAACTCTCATTTACTAATCCACTATTTTCTAACACACCTAACTAGTCTTAAACCATATTTCACATAAACACATATATCCAAGCCATTCAACTACATTAACATATCCAATCGCATAACACATAATGCATAGAAATCATTATAATATTACATTATAACCGGTTTACTTACCTTGATTCCATGCTAAGTCTAATAATAACATCATCATCATCATCATCTTCCTTCATCATCATTCTTCACACTATAACATCAAACCTATTAACACATCGCACAATTACTTTCTTCCTTGTTAAAACAGATTATCCAACAAGGGTTTATCAAAACCCATCATCATCCTTAAGAATCCTAATCATAATCATCATTTAACCAAGATGAGAATTACTTACTTATGATGGATTGTTGTTATGACTTATCCCTTGGATTAGAACACCTAAAATCTTCATGGATTCATCATCAAGCTTGACCCTTTCCCTCATTTTCTTCTCCAAAACCGACACACAAAAGACACCCTAAGAAAATGGTGGAAAATGATAGAACCCTCCACACACTAGATATTTACTTGCACAAGTTTGGGCCTATGGTAAGGATGGTCCATCTAGTCTCTTTCCTTCTACTTTGGCTACCTAAAAACTTATAACACATTTAATATATAACAACTTAAGCCCATTAAGTCTACTTCCATTCTGGTTGTGACACAATATATTTTCTATAACCATATAACCCATTCGTTGACTATTAGGTTGACTATCAGGTTTGACTAGTCAATCATGTTAAGTCTTTAGTCAATTTCATCTAGGGCGGGGTCTATTTGTATTCGGGAAACGTTTAAATTTTATCTCATGCTCTCTTAATGTAATTGTCCACTTAGCTAATTTTACGGAGTTCTCAGGGGTTGACAATATTTATTTCAATGGTTTGTTACTGACGACTTCCACTGGATAAGCCTGGAAATATCTTCTTAAACGCTTGACTAAGACAAAAAAGCATAAAATAGCTTTTCGATGGGAGAATAACGCAATTCTGCGTCATGTAGTGCCTCATGCACGAAGTATATCGGCATTTGAAATTTGTCTCTTTTGGCTATTAATATTGATCTAATGGCTTCATGAGATCTTGCCATAAATTGTAAGTGTTTCACTGGGATTGGGCAAGTCAAACTTGGAAGTTCGCTTAAGAACATTTTAGATCCCGGAAAGCGTTCTTGGCTTTGTCGACCATTTGAATTTGATTTTTTCACATGAATGTGTATTACTTTAAAGAAGGAAGTTATTTATCGCCAAATCGAGATAAAAACAGTGAGGATCGAATCTTGCCATTCGGGCTTTGCATCCGAGTTAGGGTATTTGGTAATGTAATATTCAATATAGCATGGATTTTCTTTGGATGTGTCGTTATGCCCCTTGGGCTAATTACATGTCCACAAAATTGACCATCTTCAACTCCAAAAGTGCATTTGGTTGGTTCAGCTTCATGTTGATTCTTTTTAAGTTATGGAATGTTTCCAGCATGTATTTTGTTAATGAGTCTTCAGTATTGCTTTATATCACCATGTTATCCATATAAGCTTCCAAATTAACTTCAGTTTGACTCTTGAATTCTTTGGCCACCAGTGCCCTGTACGTGGTCCCTTCATTCTTAAAGCCAAAAGGCATCTTTATGTAACATTATATTTCTTCATTTATGTAGAAGGTTGTTTTGTCCTCATCTGAATTTTTCATGAGTATTTGTTGGAAGCCCTTATAAGTGTCAAGAAAATATATGTACTTAAAGCCAGAGAGGGACTCTACTTTCCAGTCGATTAAAGGTAGTGGATAGTTGTCATTGGGGCATGATTTGTTTAGGTAAGTGAAGTCAATACACATGCACAAGCCACCAGGTGCCATTTCCTTGTTTCACCAGGACTAGGTTTGCAACCCAGGTTTGGCATTGTACATGGTGAAGGACTCCTGCCTGGACGAGCTCACTAACCTTAGTAGTCATAGATTCTGATCTTTTTAGGAAGATATTTCTCCTTGTTTGTCTAATAGGTGTTACATAATGATCGAGTCCAAGGCTATGTTCAACTAATTCTCTTGGGATACCGTCATGTCACCGACGACAAGCAAAAACGCCAAAACTATTTGCAAGTAACCGAACGAGCTGATTTTGTGCCTAAGTAGGAGGTGTCTTCTTATAGTGATTTGTTGACATGGGTATTTTTTGTTGATCACAAATTTTTCCTCCTTGTCATTGCCTTAAGGCATTGCCTTCCATTGAATTTTCTTGATCGTCTTGTTGTCTACTGCTGCAGATAGTTCTGCAACTTTCCCTAGGTAATCAATTTTAACTGTGGCTACCCCTGATTTTTTTGGGAACTTCACATGTGATCGGATTGTAGACATCCTCGCACATAGTTCCTGTATGGTTGTTCTTCCGGAAAGCATGTTATTCTTGGAATTTGATTTGACACCATGAATTTCCATTATGAATGTTCTTGGCAATAGGTGAGTTCCTATTGTGGTTTCCAGTTCGAGTACTCCTTTAGGCAAATATCTCTCAGAAGAGAACCCAATAAGAGGATTAGTTGGAGGACACATCATTTCCCAATTTTTCTTCCAGCTGCTTGAAACAATGGTCATACATGATGTTAACTAAACTACCATCATCCATGTAAATCTAGATTGTCATCTTATGTGAAGCGATCACAACAATGATGACTACTGGATTCGAAAAATGTAGGAATCATTACCAAGGAAGGGGGAATTACATATACACCCACTAAAACTTACATATTTTCATATTTCCCCAAAACATGCTTAAACATCATTGTACAATATGCATTAAAAACTTGTATTTTGAGAAAACATGCAAATATAAAAGTTTTATTGGGTATATATGCAATCCCCCACAGAGGAAATGTTCCTTAGTTTTCATCAGAATCCATTTCTCAAGCACCTCATTCTTACATTTCTTACTTACCGAGTAACAACGTTTGATCATGTATATGTGAGGTAGTTGTTGAGTGTTTGGTTTGTTTTGAGATAAATTTGGTATCGCACGCCCGTCATGTTTTTGAAACTGAGTTTTTGTTTATGACGACAGTGAGATGAAAACTTTTGTTCATGTTGAAAACTAAAACGTGTAATTTCACATTTTTAGATGTCGGAAAAATGGAAATCGATGGCTTTGTTTATGCCATGGGTCCCACGGATGGCAACATGTTTCCATATAGTACGTAAAGCAAGGGTTGGTATAAGTTTATCTAAATTAGGGGTAACGCACACATACAACTAGGGTTTAGTGTGTGTAAATTGTGGAAAAGATGAACTTGGTCTCTCTAATGAAATGCATGTGTATTTATAGGGATGCATTTAGGGTTGTGTGTGATCCGTGGACGTGATCCGACGGCTCTTGATGACACAAGTGGAGGTCATTTTATGGAGGAGACACAATGACACGTGGCGTAACATCCTTGACTTTTGGTGTTATGAGAATATTCGTACTAGGCATGATCTGCGTGTCATACAACGACACTACCTATGCAACAATGAGGTATATGCACGTAGCAATAGTATAATAACGATCTGAAGGGCAAACCCTCATGCCAGTTGTTGCCTGAAGATTCATTCTACATGCGAGACTTGTTATGACCTTGGTTAATATTTTCATGGAGAGTTGATTCACGATGTGTTGCGCCTTTAGCCTTTTAGGCATGTTTTGGGCCGATTATGGTCGTATAGGCCTTTAACCATTGGACTAAAACTCTTATTATAGGATTTATAGACAATGATGTAACTAATCCGACGTCTATAAGAATAATAATCGAGCTAATGAGTTGTAATTTATCTTACAAATAAAAAAATCGAGACCAAGAGTTTAATTTAAATTACAATGACACCTAAGTAAAATGGTAAACCGGGATGCAAAGTAAAAAGAAAACAAAGATAAAAGGAAAAAATGAATGAATGAATCGAATTATTATATGCCTAAGATAATTATGATTATGATTATGATTAAGTTAAATAAAAAAGTGAATTGGGAGAAATTTAGATAATGTTTGTTCTGAGTAGTTGTCACTTGCCATCCCTCTCGTTTATTACTTGTCACATTTGACCCTTGTGTTTGCACATCCTCCTCATAACTGGACCTATTCCACTGCCAAACAAACTGTTTTTGTAACTCCAGTTAGTGAAATTAAAAACTAAAGATAAAACAGATTAATTGCATTTTATAATATATCTAAGAAAAACTTCATAACTCATATACATGTATTATCACAGGCTTACAACTCAATGATTATAGGCGTTCATTTAAAAATTAGATTAATTTATTGACTAATCATGCTTTTGACTATCCAAAAAAAAGTCGCCCTGGATTAATCAAGCTTCTTATATTTTTGTGACTACTCATTGGGCTCATTACTAATTATAGTATTATACAAGTTCCTTTTTGGTAGCCCGATAATCGTTGGGCTGCTCTATGAATGTTCATTATACGGACACACTTTCATAGTTTCATAGTTCATATGGTTGTGAAAATCTAGTTATGCAAAATAACGACTTTTAGTCTTAACATGCAAATAAATTTCATACTGTAACAGATTAGTGATGAGCTTGTCACTTAAATCAAGCTAAATGTACTACAATAATTTATCACAACCATAAATAACAAAGTGTTGTCTAATGGGTGTCCTAAGAGTAGTGGTTCTTAACTGAACTCAAAATTTTCTTTTAAATTGACTGAAAATAGCATTTAGTACACATGAATTAACTTAATTACATGTGACTTATGATTTTAATCAAATTTCTATGTGTACATATCAATTCCCAAACCAATACCCCGGGCATCTGTAATTAAATATGTAATAAAAAAATGAAAAGTAGTAAAAGAAAAGCATGAAATGTTCGTAATCAATTATTTTATATATTTTAAGTATTTTTAATAATAATGAGATTTTTTATTCTTTTTTTACAATGATTATATAAGATTTAATTAGATCCAATGGGTAAAAAGATGAGCATGGACTCATTCGTTTTATGTTCTTTACAACGAGTGAGTGCAAATGGGCATTATGATACTCGTACCATGTGGTTCTGCCACATCCTTGGTTGGCCAATGAGAAATAAGTACTAAATAATGCATGTTTCCAGAATGGGTGTTGATACTCACATATTTCTTTTATACATACACAACATTTGTGCATTACAGTATTATACAACGCAGACATGTTGTCTGATAATACTTCAGATGTGTCAAAAAACGATGTAAGATCATCACCCTTCTATAATTCATGTACAGAGTTTATATTTACAAATACACATGCATTCGAATGTACATTTTTATGAATTAAATACTGATCACAAGATCTGAAAGCACTTTTTGTTTTTGATAATTTGTTTGAAAAGACTAGAAAAGTATATCATATGAACAAATGAGGTTACGAGCTTTACATCAATGATCATTTAGTAAGACAAAACAATGAGAGAATATTGAATTTTGGTGTAGCTATTGTACATGGCTACATCAAGAGGGCCGTCATCGAGTTTTTGGGCCCTGACAAAAATCAATAATGAGGCCTTCAAAAACAGAGGCCTTCAAAAACAAAAAAACAAACTAATGTTCTTTGTTTTATGAGATAATGCAACCAAGCTATTTAAATGTTACAATGTGGCTCATTTAAGATATTTTCTCACCTTATTGTTTTTTTCTTTTAAGAAGAAAGAAAAATATGTGTCCAAATGTATAGATTTGTTATCAAGAAATTTTTGTGGGTCCTTTTAACATTTTTCTACCGAAGAGGCTACCACTTCGCCCATTCTCAAAAACGGCTCTAACATCTAACTTATAAGTAACATAATATGTTATACACAATGGGAAAGAAAATGTATCACATTATGATATGCAATTAATCTAGTTAAGTAATTCAACATAACAACATTTCATTACATGTACATTATGCAAGAAAGTGTCATAATTTGTTGGTTGTTGAAATAATCATCCTTTGCATGCTACTTATTTATAGTTTTCATTAATAATGGCTAAGAATTAAAAAAAAAAAAAAAAAAAAAAAAATAGTTACTATCTACAAAGAAGAATTCTGTTTAGATTATTTAATTAATGATAATGAAACATACCTGGAGTTGCTGTTGGAGTAATTTTGGTGGGCTTTGAAATAATAGGAACAGCAGTCATAGCCCCAGAATAAGATTGGGCTGTCGGGCCCATTGATCCAGCAGGATGGTAAGGATGATACATCACCATGGCTTGACCAGGATACAGCTGTGTGTAGTGGCCTCCATTCATGTAGGCCCCACCCATATATCCTAATTTCTGTATATTAAAATATTCCAATAATTTATTTAACATGTAACTAAACTACAGTAATTCCCACACAAATCATTCAAAAAAATCCGGAGATTAGGTTTCAAATAAAGTAGGTGTTAAATGCATTTTGAATAAAGTATGTATTTTGGATAAATCACTTTTCTATTTTAGTCTTAAATAGTAAGTCTATATGAATGTAAATGTTTTAAAAAGTTTACACATTTGTTACACAAAATATCAAATCAACAACTTATTGCTATCCATATTTAATTTTTTTTTTCCTGAAAGACAATTGTTTCGCACCTTATACCACCTATTTCATAATACATCTCACAAATAATTTCAACAAATTAAAGCTTGAATCCATAACCTTTAAGATAATAAGCAACTTACATATCACTAAATCAAAACACTGGTTATCATATTTAAAGTTTTAATACAACCAGCTTAATCATGTTTCACAAACACTGAAGTTATTCATTTCTAAATATTACCTTTTTAAAAGCCATACACATAATGGTGGTATATACTCTTGCAATTTTGCAATAAGTTATTTTTCTCCAAAGGAGTTCAAAGTTGAACTTCTTTTTCTATATAAGTTAACGATATTAATCAATTAGGACGATTCTTCATGAATCAAATAATCATTTTCACAAATTAAGAAACAAGGATATTCATTTATTAGAAACGTAACATTAATAGATAAAACCAAATATCCTAACGCTCATTAGCATAAATGCATGTAAGTTACAAATTAAATGATCAGGTGAAACAACTTACATGATTGTAACTGCCACCATTTGCAGCAACATAAGTTGCGGGACCATACCCGTAGTATGGCACGGCGGTCTGGTGGCGCTGAACGTACTGAGATGCTACAGCCGGAGTAGGCTGATAGTACCACTGCACCTGAGTTGGTGGTGGCGTTAACGTCCCTGTGGATCTCGACCCTACATTTGCATTCGATCCTATATATGTATACAAAAACATCATATATTAGACATTTCTTCTAAACACAAGTACATTTTTAAACAAATGTAACACATTTTTTTTTAAGGATTAAATAATGTGAAGTACTAAATGAGTTTAAATGTATATTGTTAAACTGGATATATATTGTACTAGAACACAATAATCATATAATCATTTTTGTAAGACAATACGTGCCATTTTGATGTGGAGGACATGATCTGGGCCGGCGTGCACCAAGAGAAGCCAGATTGCAATTAGCACGCCGGCCATTGATAACCGGCGCAGGGTCTTCACACGCCTTTTTAGCCGATTCGGGCTCATTAAACGTTACCTAAACGGTAATTACAAACAAAAAGAAACTTTAATGGACCATAACCAAAGTAGAAAACAGTACGAATCATACGTTAAATGACGAAAAAAAATGAGAACATACGAATCCATAGCCTTTGGATCGTCCAGTTGTTTTATCATTGATAATAACGGCTTCTAAGATATCGCCGAATTTTTCGAAATGGTTCTTGAGTGCGTCGTTAGGAGTCTCCCAAGCCAATCCTCCGACAAATACTTTGGTCAGTGTTGTGTCGCCGAATGGTCCTACATTGTTGCTGTTGTAGGTCAACATGGTTATGAAATAATACAAGGAGATTGGAGATTAGAGATTGGAATAAATATAAGGAGTTATATATGTAGAAGTGGTGAAGAATGAAGATATATAGAGTCCAAATGAGATGCTGAGTAGTCATCATATTATATTTATGTAAATTAAATATTGTGTATTGTGAGATATGATAATAAAATGTATCCTTAAAAGGAAAAATATGAATAAGTTTTAACTTTTTTTTGGTCGAAGATGAATCAGTTTTACTTATGCTCAATTAACATGACATATGGGCTATGTTTGGCGCGAAGTTTTTGGAGTTTTTTAGGTCAATGAGCGGTGAGCGATGAACTTTTAATTTTTAATGTTTGTTTGGCAAAAGAGCGGTGAGCTTTACTATTTTTATAGGAAAGCTCATTTTTCTAATTCTTTTTTAAGAACCAGTGAGTGGTGAGTTGTACCACATGCTCACAACCATCGTTATCACATCGCTACTTTTAACAAACATACCATTAGGTTAAAACCAATTTTAAATGTATTTTGTTTCCGGCCTCCTCTTATAGTTGTTGCTAATAAATTCTCGTCTTTTCAAAAAAAGAAACCAATTTGAGATATAGTTAGAGAAGTGCGGTGAAATTGTTGGCTCGTGCAAACCTTTAGCTAGCGACGCTGTTTCTACAAGATGTTACCCTGTCAGCCAAACTCCTCGCGCAAACTTAATGACCAAGACTTTTTTTTTTTTTTTTTTTTTTTTTTTTGAAAACTAGCCGTTGGTGGTGGCAAATATAGCCGTTTTTTGAATTTGTACCAAATTTTTTATAAAAACCTCCTTATTCTTCCATATTTTCACACACTCTTCAAACCTAATTCACACCTCAAAAACACTCATTTTTCTTTCATTATGGATCCAAACCATCCCCTACGGAAGACTTTAGACAATTATGAAGATTTTTTAAAGACGATCGAGAGATATATTCGTCGTATCAAGAGTATGAACAATATATGAATTTGTGTAATCAAGAAGCGGTGGATCAAGATCAAGTCCTAAAAGGAGGCATATATACCACGTCAACGAAACGCGGAACGCCTAATCGACGACTATTTCGGCGACGCAGAGATTGGTCCTAAATATCCGTAAGAGAATTTTGACGAAGGTATCGTATGAGCTCTACACTTTTAAAAAAATAGTTAATGCTATTCTAAGTTATGATGCCCACCCTTCCCAAATACTTTCAATTTTTAGAGATGGTTATGATGCTACTTGGTCGTAAAAGTATTGATCCTATTTTGAAGTTCACATCGCTATACGGCAATTAGCGACGACAAGATCGCTACCGACGCGTTTGATGAGTACTTGCAAATTGCCGAACGAACTCAACGACAATGTTTAATCGACTTTACAAAATGCATACATGTTTTATACGTTGAGAAGTATTTAAGGAAGCCCACTTTAGTTGATATTGAAATGTTATATGAATTGCATAAACAAAAACATGGACTCCCGGAATGCTCGGAGTATTGATTGTATGCATTGGGATTGGAAAAATTGCCCAAAAGCCTTAGCCCTCAATTCAAAAGGCGGCCATAAATACCCAACTATTATGTTAGAAGCGGTTGCGGATCAACGGTTATGGATATGGCATGCTTATTTTGGGGTTCTGGTGCAAATAATGATCTAAATGTTTTATATGGTTCTTCGTTATTTGATGATGAACTTGCTTAAGACTCCCCGAATGCCCGTTTGAAGTAAATGGGCATGTGTACAACAAAGGTTACTATCTAGCCGATGGCATTTATCCAACATGGTCCGTGTTTGTGAAAACGTTTTACATTGCAAGGTCCGAAAAACGTTGAGGTTTAAAATAATTCAGAAAGTTCTAGAAAGGATATCGAAAGAGCTTTGAGTCCCACAAGGTCGTTGGGGAATTATACGACAACCCGCACGTGCTTTCGAAATCAACGCTTTGACAAGGATCATGAATTGTCGTGTAATGTTGCATAACATGATATTGGAAGACGAAAATTACGTAGTGAATTTAAGAGATGTGTTCGTTGATCCAACGCCGCATATCGCACGGAATGGACCGAAAGATGTGATTTACATGTTCGAAACACAAAGAACTCGTAGATAGCAAAACACAACGATCTTGAGATGACCTTGTGGAACATGTTTGGAGAAATTATAACTAGTTTGTAATTTTTATCTTTTAAGTTTTATGTTTTTTTATTGTAATGTTTTTTTAATGAATAAAGTAATTTTAGAATATATTCTTTTACATTTTATAAAAAAAAAAAAAAAAAAATGGCACCGTAAATTAAATTAATGCCAACGGATACCCCGTAAATGTGGTGCCAAACATTTTCCGGTGCTAAACTCAAAACTGGCGGACGCTGGCGGTTTGGCGCGAGCATCCAGACGTAGCCAAGACCATCAGCACCAAAGTCTTTCTTAGAAAGAGCTGAAACGTTACAAAAGAATGCTTTTCAGAAAAAGAAATCAACTTTAGATGTAGTTAGAGAGAATTGAAAACGATTACAAAAGTATTTTGGTTATGCTATTTACGTCTGAGTCAAATATTTATCCATTTCGAAAAGCCTGATAAGAAAAATCTCATACGTTCACCCTTTTTTTAAAGTGTGTGCACTACTAGTACTCATAAGATTATAATAAGTGTTTTTGGATTTTCAGTTTAACTGATCTCTAACTAAGATGAAATTGTTCAGCTAAAATTTGGAAATATGTTTACCATGTGTTTCAAAATGCTTGATTAATTTAAATGTTAAGTACGATCATGGATGGAGATAGGAGAGGGTCCCGGGGTTCGTTCCTCCTATCAAAATGTACTCTTTTAGAAAAATTATGGCTCCGCTCCAAGTACGATAAAATGAACATTTTTAAGTTAGATACTTTTTTTATGTGAGAAACTACCAACAAAATGGTTGTTGGTTAAATTAAAGTGACATTCCGAATCGGACCGACCGACAAAACCGACCTGGACAAGACCGAAACCGACCAAACGGAAGGACCTACCGTCCGGTCTCGGTCCCACTTTTACTTTATTTTGGTCTCGGTCCGGTCCAACCGGTCCGACCAAAACCGAAAATCTTGCTTATTTAGACGGACCGACCGAAGACCTGACCGGACCAATCATATTCGGTGCCGATGCCGATGCCCCTTGCTTTTACCTTAATTCGGTCTTGGTTCTATCGATCCCGATCCAGGTCCGGTCCGGTCCGGACCGACGCTCACCCTCAGATTAAATTACTGCTTATAACATGTGAATTAGCTTGTGGTTAATATATTAGTTGTGGTTTAAAAAAAGACAATATACTATAGGGTTAAAATGAAAAATAAAAGCGAAGATAAATTTTTGGAATAAATTGCCGGCCGTACAAAATGAATAGTGGGTTATATGGGCAACGGAATAAACGTACGTGCTCACCTATCATGCGTGAAAAACGGGTACATATTATTTTTTAAAACGTAAAAATAAATGAAACATGATGTATATCCAAATCATATCGTGACCTTTTAAATAGTATATACCAAATTTTTTCTTGACAATAAAGTCAAACAGAAATTTAGTTCAGCAACATGGCGCTTGTACAAATATAAAACTAACATTCGGTTAATTTCAGTGAGAAGTTTTTAGTTTTTATTCACTTTGAATTATTACGCAAGTAAGAAAAGATGTAGATATCATGTTAGTTTTTGCGCTTCTTATAGTATCATGTTTTATAACATGAATTATTTCAAAATTGTATGCTACATAAATTGGAATGAAATATAGTTTGTTGTTTTACAAAAATTCACACAATCATACTATAGATTTTCTTGAAATTTTGCACTACCTGATCCATAGTTTCATACATAAATATAAAAGGGGTTTTGTTAAACACAACCTTATGGGTTGTGTATAAGCCTTTTATAAATATATAATTAACATTTAATGAACTCTAAACTTATGAAAATCACAATTAATGAACTCAAATAATCTATAATTACATACTTTTAATAATTATAAAAAAGGTAAGTGATATTAACTTTTATTCGATACTTTATTTTTTATTTGTTTGATACATGTTTGTCTACATTCTTATATGCTATCTAAATTTCGAAGTTGCTCAGGTTACTTCTTCATCTGCTATTGATTCCTAAGCGGAAAAGGTGTTTTGAGGGTTCTTGAGATGAACTTTTCATTAAGCAGAAAAATAGTTTCTTGTATTGACCATTATATTACTTTTTCCATATCTAAATTATTGTTCGCTTACAAAAAACACATCTTAAGAAAGGTAAAATTATGATTGTTTTTTTTTTTCTTAATTTTTGTAGAATGACAATTTTAATGTTAACTAAATAATTAGTGATTGCTTTTCCTTCGATAAGGAAGCTATCTGATGTGATGAGACATTCATTATTGTGAAAGGTCATTGAAAAAATTCGGTTGAAGACTACCTCATAATAAATATTTATGGTCCTCAGGATTCGTCATCAAAGACTATTCTTTAGAATTATGGATGGCAAAAAAACTCATGTCCGATGGGGATCCGATCCCCAAACCCGATTTGACTGGGGAGTCTCCAATTTGACTGGTCTCCCAAGCCCGCTCTTTTTAATGTATAGACATATAAAAATTATATATATAGTTATATAATATTTACTTTTGTATGTATATTTCTATTAGCATTGACATGTAATTTGTATACATGTGTAACATTTAAATGATTAAATAGCTTAAAAAAGTATAACCAATTTAAAACAATTATTATATATTACTTAACCATTGTTTTGTCTGAATACTCACATACAAAGAACGTTATTCTTATATTTTATGCGTTGTTTCAATATCTTGCGATGCTTTAAAGTTGGATTAAGATTGTTATTAATTTAAGTATGAGTGATGCCCATTTCTTGAGACACTTTATAGTCAAATTCTTTATTTTTAATGAGTTTGTGTATTTTTATTTTATTTTCCTTTAGAAGGATGGAAATTCCCGAATCCTCGCGAGGATCCCCGATCCCTGCTGGGATGGGGATGGGATGTAAACCTATCCTCGATGGGGATGGAAACGGGGATGGGGATGGAAGTAGGAAATGGGGATGGGGATGGGGAATACAATCCCCGAAATTCTCCGACCAATTGCCATCCTTATTTGGAGTAGAATTGCTGATTTCATGCAACACTATAATAGAAAATTTGTTCTATTTGGTGATATGAACGTTGTTCAAAACGAAAACGAACGGTTTGGCTCTTTATTCTCTCGTTTCGAAATTGACCACTTTAACTCTTTTATTGATTCTACATGTTTGATTGATCTTCCGATGGGTAGGCGTTTATTCACATGGATGAAGCGGCTACTAAATTAAGAAAACTCGATTGATTCTTGATCTCGAATATGTCTTTGAGGCTTTACCCGATATCCAAGTTATCGCTCTCGATCGTTTATGGTCGGATCACAATCCTATTCTTCTTCGTGTAACCAAATCCGACTTTGGTCCGATTCCTTTCAAGTTATACCATTCTTGGTTACTTCGTGACGGCTTTGACGATGCTATCAAAATGGAGGAAATTAATTTTGCCAGAAAACTTATGTCTCATGAGAAGTTTTGGCTTCATAAAGTGAGAATTAAGCAATGGCATGTTGATGTAAAAATACCGAACGCTCTAAAAAACAGAAGCCATGCATGATAAGAC